>WWET01000029.1:780754-796031 GCA_011038615.1 Limnodynastes dumerilii
TATGTGTACATTTTCTAATGTCTGTATGTATACCATTCTGGCTATATATATATTTTCTAACTGTTTTATTTTTTAATTGATTAATTCTCTACATATCCGTCTTTATTTATATTGAGAACCAAAAGTTCGCAATCCCATGATCTAACCCTGTATTTGCCTTTATGATTGGAACACCATATGTTATGTGGGTAATTTATGTACCTGTGTATTTATGAGTGCTTTTATAATGACCTCTTGTAAATACTGACGCTTGTGTCCCTTGCTTCTATGATTTAGAAGTTGACTGTTGTGTTATCTAAATAAATGTAACTGTATAACATTAACAATATCATGTGCTACTGCCGTTTTTGAATGGCATATCACGTGATATATATAATTTGCATTATACTTGGTGCTATGATTATTAGAATACTCACCTCTTATAAGTATAGGTTAATTATTGTGTTATGTGTCTATATATTTCAACGCTGATGGAAATTCATTTATTTATTATATGAATTATTTTAACATATTGCTGTATGTAACATCTTGCTATGCTCCTGCGCTGACGGTAATAGCAACCCCAGCTGTTGCCTAATTAATTGGATCAGCCCTTTAAATAGGTGGAGCAGAAAGACGATTTTAAACCTGCTTGAAAAAGTGCCTTGACGGCATGAAACGCGTCGCAGTTATTACGATTGGAGCGACCCTTTGTATTTACTTGAACTTTCCTTTGGAGCCTTGCATCTTGTCCAATATTCATACGGACTTTTTACATGGAAGCAGGACGCATCACTCCTAACTATATGCGTGGTTACCTTATAGAGTTCTTTCGGTGAAACCTGAGTGTGGTTGCAGCTGCTGTCCTCATCCTCGCTCCGGTGCTCGGTCTCGCATTGCTTCCTGGCCAGCGGGGGCTGTTTTGTCTTTATGCAGCCTATGCTTGACTATCAGGAAGCTTTGAGTATATAAAAATCTGCTAACTCCTAAAGTACCACGGAAGCTCATATCCACATTTATTTCGGAGTGTGTAGTCTATCAACTGTTGGACTCCTGCCAGCTTCTCATCTCCATAGGAAACATTGTATCGTTCAACATCAGTTCATTTTACCAGCGACTCCCTATTGCTAGGTTGGCCACCAGCATATGGATTACATTTGAGGGCAGTTATACAAGACTAGATCGGGAATCTATAGGGGAGTACAATTACCTCGAGGACTTTCCCCTTCCTGTGTGTCCATGTCCTCTACAGAGTCTGCTAAGTATCATTTTATTTATTTGTTGTTTACTAATATTTTTGCAAACACAAGGGTCGCTCATATATAATTGTTTTTTATATCTATGTGTATGTCTTATGTTTTATTAAAGGGTCTTTTTGTTACTTCATCAGCGTTGTCCCTTTCAACCATCACAGCTATTTAATGTAAAATCTTTTGGAAGATCATTATTAATACTATTACTATTAGCTATATATAGAGCCTCTGCGCTGCCTAATTCCTTTCTTTTCTATGTAGCACCTGTAGGTGGGTTCCTACAAAAGGCGAGCTGCGTTGTCTCTACATAGTGAGAGCGCCGTTACTTTTTTATCCCTAACCCTAAGACTCCCCTCCCCTCGGCCTAACCCGAAAACTCCCCATAGACTTCTCTATAATACTCGCGTGTCTGGTCCAGTGTGGCTAATCTGCGGCTGTGCAGTGGTTTACAAATGAATGTATGGGTAAATATAGCAGTCAGCATACTTACCCATTCATAATAACTTTTAATAATTAGCGCTATTTTTGAAATAAAGGCAGTTGAAAATTGGCTTTCGGTTCTCTGTTTTGGGAACACCATTTTCATGGCGGAGACTGCATCCTGTACTAATCTAGACACTTTCTTTAACAAAGTGTAATGTGGCCTTGAGTACAGATGGAGGAGGGGAAGTCTATGCAATGCACTTAGAAAGTGTTATCAGCAAGTGATTAGTGCTTATTCTATCTATTCGATCAAAATAACATATTTTCTATCCTTGCTGTAACAGCTTCCAGCTCTATCCCTGCCATCAAATTTAGTATCAGGTTGGATTGGTCCAGTACTTGTCTTGTTAATCGGCACTCACGCATGAATCCAGTACCCGTCTTGTTAATCGTCACTCACGCATGAGTACGGTTGTACAGGCCACACCCCTTTGGTGCAGTGCTTTGCTAATGCTATCACAATGTACCTGATTTTTTTGCAAAGCTTGGCCACCATACTTAATATATACTTAACATTTTACTAGTACTACGATTCTCAGATTGCATTTTGCATGAAAAAGACACATGCGGTTTGTGAACAAGCCTTAGATAATATGGGGTTGATTCACAATTAGCAGCAAAGGTATAAATTTGGGATGATGGAGCCAGATCCAGACTTAAGGTCGTTTTACGGATGCAAGCGTACCCGAGTTATGCACCACTCCTTCGGGCAGTCCTCTCGCATGCATGTAACTTAGCTGATTTACGTGTCCAGAACTCTGCCTTAACTTTTCCTTGTGTATCTGTGGTCATGCGTATCGCCTTGTCTTATGTAAATGCATAACCCCGCCCATACTGTACAATTTAAATGCCTCCCCCTCCCACAATAGGCCAGATCCAGAGCCACGCTTTTGCGATGCTGCATAGCGTACCCTCAATGCACTCCCCTTTGCACACCCCTCTCATGTACGTATTTTGTCCGCCTGCGTAACCACTAGTGGATGGACTTCAAGCACGCCCATACTGTATGATTTAAATGCTTCACCCCGCCTTCGAAGAGCAAATACGGGTGGCGTATGGCTGGAACGCCCTTTCGTACGTTGATACGCTACTGATATGTGTCTGCTCCTTATGCTATGACTTATGTGGCGTAACAACTGGCGTGCGCCGTAAGTACTAATGTGTGAATTTACGCTCGCGTAAATTCACTCGCGGACATTGGGCCAGATCCGAAACGAAATTATGCGTGGCGGAGACGTAAAATCGTGTTTTTGTAAGTACTGCGCATGCGCACCATAGAAAATACGCTCCGTAACGTAGCGTAAATGTGAACGTATGGGCCATTCACGTATGTGTTACGTAAATCCTTACGTGTGTGCGTGCCAATTTTCCGTGAGTCAAAAATACGTCTGAAATACGCTATGTATGCGGGGTTTGTATTTAAAGTGCACAGTATGGGCGTGCTTATCTGCGTAAATACGTGTTTCCCATACGTACGTGAGCGGATGACAGCGGTTACGTGGGCAAAAGTTAAGGTAGGGTTTAGAAAGCGTATCTCGGAAAAAATACGTACATTCAAGGGGTGTGACAAGAGGAGTGTAGAGAAAGTACGCATGCGTGAATACGCTACGCGAGGAAACGTATTGCAAGCGGAGTTCTGGATCTACCCCAATGTGTGTAATCGGCTTGCGTAATGATGTCACGCCCATTTGTACGGAGTTACGTAGACGTTACGTTACGATGCGTAACATACGCAGTGCATTCCCACAGCCAGATTTGCGCATGCAGAATGCGTAAATTAGCTGTTGTTATTAAGTCTGGTTCTGGCCCATACACCTTTCCTACATTAGTAATAAATAAGGTGTAAATACATATTTGTAAAATGTATTCATTTCTAATAAATTTATTCATTTCTAATTCACTTGTTCACCAAATTATTATATCATATTTTTATTATTCTGGTTACTGAGTATACATTATTACAGTGCATGTGGTATAAATCATAGATTGCAATACAAGTTTCTCTGTAATAAACATTTATACATTTGTGGAATGTAGTACATGGCTATAAACAAGGAAATGAAAACTGGTTAAAAAAGGAGGGAAATGTGTTGGGTATGGAGAGAGATAAGAAGGGTGAGGGTGGGGCCTTTACAGTTTCTATTACCTGCATAGCTGTTGTAATAGAAATGCTCAGTTGGTAGTGCTGGGACACTATAAAGGTCCCAGATTTCTAGAAGTCTCAAAAACCCCGGGGAAGTTGTTGTGTATCTGGTTTAGATTCTGTGCAAAGACACTTTAGTAAAAGCCAGTTAAGAGTTTCTGGGGTTGTAGATAGAATAGAAAAGCCAGACTCTGTTTACCAAGTCCATCCTATGTCTCAACCTTGAGGTGCGGCTGAATGGATGTTGCACCAGTAAGATGTGTTTAAAGGGCTGAAGGGATGGTCATTTATTCTTTCAGTACACGAGTAGCAAAACCGAGGCCCACTAAGAGAGACTTTTTTTTTTTCGCTGAGTGTTCATTTATGGATTTCATCCACCACCAACCCGGATTCTGCCTCATCAGACAAAACCAAGGTGACGTCGTCCGCATAGGCCACCACCCTCAAAGGTATCTCCGGCCCAGTTGCACCCCTCTGAAAGTGCTGTCTTCCACCCTTCGGATGAAGGGATCAATTGCAAACACATACAGGAGGGGGCTTAGGGGGCAACCCTGTCTGACACCCGAAATAACCACGAAGGTAGGACCTACCCAACCATTAACAAGAGGGAAGCTCTCAGCCGATCTGTATATCACTTCAAGCCAATTAACCACCCGCTCTGGAAGACCATACCGTCTAAGCAAGGCCCAAAGGTACTTATGGTTTACCCGATCAAAAGCTTTTGACTGATCCAGTGCCAGCAAATACTTGCCTAATCTCTCAGCACGGCACCGTTCAATGACCTCCCGGACACAAAGAACAGCACTAAAAGTGCTCCGGCCCTTCACAGTGCAGTGCTGGGAGGGAGACAATAACAGCTCTGCAATTGACGAAATCCTGTCGAACTATATATTTGCCAGAATCTTCCTGTCTACATTTAGAAAAGCAATATGGCGCCAATTCTCAATTGCAGATGGGTCTTTTCCCTTTGATAATAAGACAAGAGCAGATATCCTCATGGAAGGAGGGAGTAAACCCTCGCCCAGGCATTCATTAAACACTTCCTTGAGGTGGGGGGCCAGGACATCAGAAAAGGTATTTTTTTTTGTTTGTTTTTATTTTCACACTGCATTTCAAAAATACAAACATGGGAAAGGTAAATATGATCATAAATACAAATTTAGACATCATATTTTAACAGACATATAAGACAGAAGTACCTCATATATCTTCCTCCCAGCAGTATTCATGCATGAACAAACGTTTCCTATAACCCCCTACTCACATTGTGGAACCCCTGTCATGAATTTTAGAGTAAGCAGGTAAGAAACCCTTGCAATTATACAATTCCTAGGTAATACGTTACATTACAATGATACAATTAGTTTGTACATGTATGTGCTCGCAATTGGGAGTGCAAACTGCACAATATCACATATACAGAAGACAGGAGAAACTCCATAGCAGTACATGCATATTGAAAAATAAACAACAACACCTGCATTAGAAACAATCAATTCAAAGATCATTCAACTCTCATTGCATCATTTATAATTAGAATGCTAAAAGTACTAGGTAAAGGACCCTTAGGATCACATATGTTTCAAAGAAAAGTATACTTTCCATAGTCCCCGTGAGTATTCCCTGGATGGGGAGGTTGCCCATATATTTGCTGAAAGCTATAGCTTTAAGTTCGAGTGAAGGTTCGAGTGACCCGGATGTCGCCAACACCGAAGCGCCAGCACCAAAGGTTGTTCGCCCCTACTCAGTGAGAGGAAATGGTTATGTTTCCTATGCTACATAATGGGTATACCCATAGGACTCTATCCTAGAAAATCTATAGGGGGGTCTTGCATCATAGTCCGCATTGCATACCAGGTAGTATGCTGCAATGAATCTCTAATATTTGTTTTAACGGATTCTGGCAAAGTCACAATATATGATTCCTAGCAATCAAAGGATTTTTCAACTCTTTTTTCCTTGGACAGCAGGGTTTCTAAGTAATCCATCCTAAACAAGAAATACATTTTTTCCTTAAACAATTGGAACGGAGGGGGCTCTTTATTTATCCAATATTGCAAAATTGACTTTTTGGCTGCCGCACTGATATATTGCGTTAGCCGCCTGCCTCCTTTCGATATTTGTCGTCCCTGCGGCGAGATGCCGAAAATTGCCCATTCTGCAGATAAGGGTAAATGGTTAAATAAAATTGGTTCTGTATACTGACGAATTTTTAGCCAGAATCTACTAAGTAAGGGGCATTGGCAAAGACAATGAAATTGGTCAGTTCCACATTTTGGGCATGTTTGTGTGTTCGATATACCAGCTTGGCATAGTCTCTTTGGGGACATATAGGCTCTATGGAGAATATTGAGAAACATTTCCCTATATCTCGTGGACGTCATTGTGGCATAAGATTTATTATGCGCTTTAAGCAAAGTTTCACACGTTAAGTGCGGAAAATGTTGCAGCCTGTGTATCTGGTTTAGATTCTGTGCAAAGACACTTTAGTAAAAGCCAGTTAAGAGTTTCTGGGGTTGTAGATAGAATACAAAAGCCAGACTCTATTTACCAAGTCCATCCTATGTCTCAACCTTGAGGTGCGGCTGAATGGATGTTGCACCAGTAAGATGTGTTTAAAGGGCTGAAGGGATGGTCATTTATTCTTTCAGTACATGAGTAGTAAAACCGAGGCCCACTAAGAGAGATTTTTTTTTTTTTCGCTGAGTGTTCTGTGAGTGGGATTGATAATCCTCTGCCACATTTAGAGATTAAGGACTAGATTTACTAAACTGTTGAAAAGTGGAAATGTTGGCCATTGCAACCAATAAAATTGGTTGCTATGGGTAACATCTCTACATTTCCTTTTCCGCAGTTTAATAAATATAGCCCTAAAGCTGGTCATACACGAGAGCAATTATCGGCCCGATCACCCAATAATCGGTTGATACGCCAAATAAACACACCTGAAATGCTCTGGTGCATAGTACATAGATATGCAGCAGCGGCTAAGAATGATTATACTAGAACCCATTATCTGGATGCCATCTCTTCATCTCCTCCAAAGTTGTAAGGGACACTTTCTCACAGCCTGATGTAGGGAAGTACACATACAAACTCTTTTTGCACTGCATGTGGCGAAAAAACAAATAAACATGTGTACGCATATGCAATGATGAATAGTACATATATTGGACAATCAAACCTTGCATACAAAGGGAGGTACAACCCTTCTAAAAATCACCTACTGCAATTTTGTACGCACGCTTTACTGATGCTGGACAGCATATCTTGTCAGTGCACACAAATTGCATAAGTGTTGCAAACGCATTCTTTTAAACACAGAAAATATGCACAACTCTACAAATCACTCTCTCTGTTTTTAATGGTTGTCCCATCACTACCTAAACCATACTATTGCCACCTCACTTTATTATGTCTTATACCCTCCAGGTATTCCACTGATTCTAACACTGATGCATACTTATTTAAGTCCCTGACTTAGAGCCAGATCCTAAACTACGTATGTGAGCTATTTTACAGTAGCGATTTTACGCCCATTCGTATTTACTGTGCATGTGCGTGCCAAATGTTACACCACGTAATTCTAAACGTACGAATCATAAGTGTAGCTACGAACTAAGGGACGGGTTCATCCATACAACACCCGCAGTTACGATTGGTAGGCGGAGGGAGGCATTTAAATTATACAGTATGGGCCGGGTTAGGCCGTTACATACGTGAATCTATTACGTACGTCAGTACTTACGCTTTAAAAAGTTAAGGTAGGGTTTGGGAAGCGTAAAACGGCCAAAGTATGTATGAGCGAGGGAAGTGCCTAGGGGAGTGCATAGAAAATAGGCTAGTGTAAATACACTACACGATGTAACGTAACAAGCACTTAGGTCTGGATCTACCCCTTAATGCTCAGATCCTCTCAGATCTGCCCTTTTGCCACTTTATTTCCCTGTTGATTGCAAAAGCATTCATGAACATGTCTTTATTTGGTCCCTGTTTTATATGCTCTTTCAGTGTTCGCTTTTCTGGATCCACATCCCCTGCTCTTCCTCTATCTGTTGGAGTACCGCAAGGCTCAGTGTTGTGTCCGTTGCGCTATAATGATTGTTAAAATTGTAAAGCTCTACGTAATCTGATGGCGCTATATAAAAACCTGTTCATAAATAAATAAATAAATAAATATGTATGTCCTGTTTTTCCCAGTGTCCACCACTAGGCACCACTGTTATATATAACAAACCACAGGAAATAATTCATTCTCACATAAAAGCATTACATGCAGACTTCAGTAAGAAAGCTGTTGGATATGGACACAGAATTTTATGTGTTTTATTTTTTACAAGCAATCATTTTATTCTCCGAAATATATACATATATTCATCCTACTGCTAAATGTAATTCATTTAAATGCGTTAAACAGCCACCAAACGTCTCAACTTAGAGCCATAGCTAAGTGTTATAAAATCCTCTCTGTGGGGTAGATCCTGAGCTACGTACATTGGCGTATTTACGCTAGCTGGAGACATAATAACGCTGTTTTGTATGTACTGCACATGCATGCGGCTGATGTTACGCCACGTAACTCTGAACATATGTACCAGCCTACTGTCAGCAGCGTAATTACGAGCTAAGGGGCGTGACAGCTATACGACACCCATAATTACGCTTCAGAGGCAGGGGGAGGCATTTAAACCCTACAGTATGGGGCGTGCTTAGATACGTATGTGAAGCCTTTACGTACATCAGTAGTTACGCTTTGAAAAATGAAGGTAGGGTTTTAGTAAAAAGTACATACGGGTGAGGGGAGTTACTAGGGGACTGCATAGTAATTACGCTAGTGTAAATACGATATGCATTGTAACGTCATGGAAATGTAGCTCAGGATCTGGCCTTGTGACTATATGAAGGAGGAATGGAATTTTAGAAGTAAGTTGAATGAAAGCCTTAGGAATAATATTGGAATGATATGCCACCAAACCAGTGATCTAATGTAAACTGAACATGAAGTTATGAGAAAATCAGTTTGTTAGGATATGTCACATACTTGATTATAACTGAAAGTTGAAAGAACAAGGGGATGCAACTTATCTCCCAATGACCCGAGCACCATAATGTGGGTGACGTTCGCCTTGCTTCTATCCTGCAACCAAGATCTATGCCGCCCAGCACCATGTTTTTCCTTGTGTAATTGTTTACTCTATTAGCTGAGAGGTGTGTATGTTTTAGTTATCTGTTTTACATTTCTTGCCACGACACCTGCCCCCTGTTCCAGAGTTGGGAGTAACCACAAAAGAAAGGAGTAAATCTGCACCAAAAATGCACCAAAAATGTTGCACTGCAGGTAAGGGTGTAACTTGACAGCTTTCAAAAAAGGACACTGGTGCCCCCAGGGGGCAGGGTTATCCTCCCAAGTGGGCATCCCTAGAACATTACACGTACTTATATGTACAGCTATAGATCTAGATAGATAAAACTAGATTCACTTTGTTCATTCACTTTTCTTATTTTTTTCTCTTATTTCTTCCTTCAAGCGTCTGATGGAGGACAGATAATTGTAAATCACATGCACATCTTCATACAATAATATAGGGGGCGCTTGTAACCAGTCAAAGGATGGAAAAAAGTCACTTAGTGTAACCCCAGTGTCTTTTTGGAATTCCTTTGCAGTATAAGTCCAAATAGTGTGATTAACAGGAATTGTGAGCAGTTCCAAGTAAGCACTGGATCCAAAGGCCATCCAATATAAAGAAACAAGGGGGCACCTAATAGTGATTATTTATTAATCATCCATTAAAAACAATTGAAACTTGTACCAGAGGTTATTGAAAACTAGGCTTGTATATAGATAGGTATCCTATAGCCAAGCATCACTATTTCTTTTAGAGTAGGCCAGCATCCTGGTCAGTGTCAGTGAGGTTAGAAAAGGCACAGGCAAGGACCACACACATCTAGTACATGTGCAAACTTACACTTTTTTTTTTTACTTGCTATTGTTTTACTTGTGAAAGTATTAAAGGTGAACTGAATCGCAAGACCAACCGCTTTATGCCATAATCTGTCTATTTGAATTGGGATGTCATTTATTATTTATCTTTTTTTTAACTACCTTCAGTTCTGCAAGAATAATATAATGTTGGCAGTTGGTACTTTTCACTTAAGCATGCAGATTCTTGTAGCACGACGGCTTCCCTAATACAACAGGTTTAATTGTTCTTACTGCCTGTCATAAATCAAATGAATAGAACTTGTAACCACTATATCAGCCCAAACATACTTTACGTATCTCATTCTGTAGAATATTAACAGTTGTGTATAACCCATCGGTCGATCTAATATACCTCTGTGTGAAATGCTGCATATGACATTGCCAACAGTATTCAAAAGCTAGATAAAGTACAGTGGAGTTCAGTGAGGATTAGAATTGAAATGCACAGTGCAGGGAGGCGTTCAGATATTATAATAAACACATTTCTTATGCTCTGTTAAAGCACAATGACCCTGATTCAGAATTAGGAACAGAAGGGGACTTACGCAAATGACTTAGGGCCGGATCCAGAAGCCAATACGTTTTCACTGACCATTTGTGTTTAAATGGGTCGTATGGAACAATAGTTCTAGTAATAGTTTTGTAGCACTAGGGTTACTACTGTACTACCTTGGCATAACATCTGGAGGGCACATGCGCCCTCCAGTGAAACAGGCCACTTATGCCCCTTTGCGTACGTAAGTGACCTGTCGGGCACTGTTCTTGATCCGGCCCTTGATGTCAGATGTCGTAAAAACTTCCGTAAAAGGGGACGGCACTTAATATCTGCTTGCCTAAACCACGCCATACAGGACGAGGAGTAAAGCTAAGGAAGGGTTTCAGACACTTTAGTGTCCAGAACTCCTTAAGTAGGAGGGAAGTGCCAGGAGTGTGCGCTCCTCTTCTCCGGGCCGTATTGACACCTAAGAAGCTTTTGCTTCTTAGCTGCAGAGTTTGCCAAAATGATCAACTATACATGTAGTAAGTCATTTACGCAATTTATGTACCTTAAATACGGAAACGTTTAGTTAGAAGACCGCAGCCTTAAGCCGCCTCGGGGAGTGATTAGGTAGAAGGGAAAGGTGAGGGATTTAGATTAGCCGGGGAGGGTGGGGATGTCTGTGCAGAGTTTCCTTCTTAAGAATAAGGTATCCCTATGGCACTCGTAAGGGCCATAAGGTACCTAAAAATGGGGGAAAAATGGGGGAACGGGCGACGGGTTAGTGGCAGGACGGGTGAGTTAGGTGCAGATCTGTCGGTAGCTGTGAATACGGCCCTCCATGCTTAATTACAGATCTCTGTGTCTCCTGTCTGTTCACCCTCTCTCAAGAGCACGGATTAGCAAGGGGAGTGACTGGGGTTTTGGTTGGTGTTACTTGCTTCGTCTGTGCATATATTTGTGGAGCGATCGGGACACAGATCTCTGAATACAGCCCCAGATTGGGTGCAAATTGCTTCCAATCCAACCCAGTTTACGACACACACTCAGGGTTTTGTAACATAACATTTGTTTTTAAACAATATGTAGTAGTACATGAGTTAACCATTTAAATCTTATCTATCTATCTATCTATCTATCTATCTATCTATCTATCCGTTTGTCTGTCTGTCTACATATTCTATTCTCACGTTTTTAATCTATAACAAATCACTTTAAGGTGTTTGCAGAAGTTTTGTCATTAATAATATGTTTTACGTAATAAGTAAAAGCAATAAGGCGGAATAAATTCTTCATTTTTTATTAATATGACAAAACTGATATTTGTATCCATATGGTTATGTCAATTTGTTTAAAAGCCTTACAGTTATTTACTCTTTGTCCAGTTAAACATTGTGTTGTTTAATTTCTGAGTTAAATATTTACGAAGTGGAGCAAAGGTTATTATTCTCATGATATGAAAAAAGAAACAGACAAGAGTACAAGACGTTGCATAGAGACACAGTTAAAGGACAGTTATACTTTCTGCTAATCAGGGTTTGATTTATATTATTACAGAATGAAAGAGCACAATATTTCATTTTAAATACAATACAACTCTTTCACTAGCCATTGTTTTTTTTCTATTCTGTATTTTTGTGTTGTTGAGATATATATCCTTCTACAATCGGAGTCAGTGTGCTGCTGCAGTGGTGGCCTGATACTGTAACCAAGCTGAATCCAGCTTCCTGGCCCCTTCACAGGCACGGACATTTAATCCGTTTACCCTACCTTAGAATTTCCAAGCCGGACTTCCTTAATATTGGCCAACTGGAAAGTTTGGATAGATGTAAGGAGCTTAACGTGCCCTCAGTGTACAATAAGCATGTTAGTACAGGTGCCACATCCCACCGTGATGTCGTATTTGACGTGTTAACACAGGATGAAAGGATTCAGATCCTTACCAGAGGCGTATCTACCCCTTGGCCAGAATGGCACTCGCCACAGGCGCCAGCCAAAGGCGATGCCACCCGTGGCTAAGAGATAGTGTCGCCTAGTGCAGTACTGGTCTGGAGTCAGACTGAGACTGGATGCTTTTAAAATGAGGGATGGCTGGTTGCTAGGATACTTAATTTCCCTTGGAAGTCTTGGCCACCGCGGGACTGTAGCCACAGTCCCGCTCGGAGGACACAGGTAAGATAAGAAAACTTGTGGGGGGAAGGGGGCTGGAGGCACATGATGGGAGTACTGGTGGAGGCTGGAGGCACATGATGGGAGTACTGGGGGGGGGGGGGGGGGGTCCCTTACTTTGCCAGGGGCACTGGACCCATAGATACACCCCTGGTTGGTCCTTTAAATTTTTATTACTCAATTTGAAACAGAGTTGTGAACATCTTAAACCTGATCTGAGGGAGGTTGGAGGCACATGATGGGAGTAATGGGGGTAGGTGCTGGAGGCACATAATGGGAGTACTGGGAGTAAATGGGTAATGGGGGGAAGTGCCAGTCCCTTACTTTGCCTGGGGTGCTGGACCCATAGATACACCACAAATCCTTACTGTAAATTTAGTGGGTGTGCGTGCACACTCGCAGAATGTGTGCATTTCCACTTGCTTTGTGTAGAAAATTCCCATTTTGCGGTAGTCTGCATCAGGTCCAATATTCCTGTAAACTCACTTTTCAGCAGTAGGCTTGCACCTTGCTCCAGACAGCATTTTGTTTTCAATGATAGGCTGTATAAAAGGTAACAGCCGCTGCCATATTTAGTGTACAAATTAATAATACAATGTTGGTGTTCCCCCACAAGCTAGGCTTGTTAGCCCAAAAAGCCAATAATACAACTAGGGTTTTTCATGACAATCGTGGCTTGCTGGCACTTGTAGTTCTATAATGTAAAATGTAAAAATAAATGGTTTAATGTTGTTTTTTAAATATTTAATACAGTAAAATCGCCCATTACCCTACTTTTGTCTTTCTAGTTTTTTACCCATTTGATCACAATGTTTCAAGTCATTCCGATATTAATCCAAACTGTTAAATACAAATACAAAACTCCAGTATTTCAGAAGCATAATGACATTATGATATACAGTACAATATAAAACGGGTTCTCAGGGTCCCCCCCCCCATAGGATTTCAGCCCCTTTGGCAATGGTCAGGGGCTAATGCAAATCACTGGTCCCCTCCTAAGTTTCTCAGTAACCAGTCTATGCTTCAGAGCATTGGTGTTGTATAGTAATTAGGAGAAACCCCCCATGCTGGGTATTTTTTACACCCTATGGATAATACAGTTCCTTTGACATTCAACTTTACTCATAATCATTTTTCATAACCCTGCTGCTGAAAAAAATGCTGTGGTAATTAAATCAACCCCTTCATCCTTCCATTCTTGTAACTGGCCAAATAATATTTATATTAATAATATTTATTTCCACCCTCCTCCCATAACGTGCAAATTTGAAGGCCATTAAGGCCAATTTAATATCCCGTTCCAAAAACAAAACTCTGATAAACTGGTAATTTATAACATGGTTATGTTATTGGGATGACCTAGATTTAATATGGTCCACCCCGAGCTAGACAGATCTTTTGTGGAGAAGACAGAAGGTCATTTTGCAACTCAATGGGCCGGATCCAGGGCACAGCACTAACGCTGTTTGTATTAACGCACAGCGCAACTACTATGCACTCCCACGGACACTCCCCCCACCCTGCCGTAATTACACTGCCTTACACCGACTGATCCCTACCTTAACTTTTGGCAGCGTAACAATGGCAGGACATAAGAACGCAATGGCCGAAAAACCAGAACCCTGCCCATACTGTACTATTTGAATGCCTCCCCCCCCCACCTACATTCCCTAACTCTAGCGTATTTACGATGTTCGTATTATTGGCACGCTCCTTCCACCGTAAATACGCTACTGTTATGGAAGCCCGATTCACATTTCAGAAAATGACTCCTTGCGAAAGTAAACATCTGCTGGGCGCATGCGCAGATCAGCCTAAAAGCTGTTCTGGATCTGACCTAGTGACTAACAGTGTGTAAATATGTGCAGGACATTATAGAAAACAAGATACTTTTGTGTTTGCATGTTGCATATTTTACCAACTGTATTATCACTAAGGTGTATAAAGAAGAATACATTTGTCTACTTGTATTGGTATGTCCGGCCTCTTCCAGTTGTTAACCAGAAAACAGGGCTATTTTCCATAGTTGTAGGATTACTTCCTCCTAAAAGTTAAGAAATTCTACAGATTCCTCAGTGTTACCAAGGTAATTGAGGCATCTTAAACTAAGTGCGAACCATTGTTACTTCAGATTTTTATCAGCTTTCTTGGCATTTATTCCTGAAAAAAAGTTTATTGTAGCAGCATCAGACAGCAATGAATAAACCTTCAATTATCTTTTGTTTGTCTTGGAATTAAGCTCAATACTTGCCAATGTTTTCAGTTTGTGTCTTGCTCTAGTGCCTCTGTAGTATTACTGCATATTGTTCTACAAGTAATTACAGACCTGTAACTTTGTATCTTAGCACCTAAGATCTTGTAAACCTACAGAAACAGAAAACGTAGAGTTACTACTCAATCATTTTCACAATATTTTTTGGTACTTCAAAACAGCCAACAGCTTACATAACTATTTGTATTACACAAACTAATTACATAAGGAAATATGTGGCTAATGTATTTATGTCTTTAATCATGTCTAGCATAAACCCATTTTCACTCTAGTTTTATTCATACAAGACCTGATTCAGAGATTGAAAATAAGTACCTGATTCGCACTTAAGAATCTTCTTAAAATAAGAACTTAAAGTCACACCTGGGCTAAACCATGTTGATTGCAGGGGAGTTATATTTCATCTGTTGCAAACAGTACTAGTGTTGAAAGGTGATATTTCCCAGCCCAAGTCTAAATAACAGTGTAATAGTAAAGCTGGTCAGTATCTGTGTGCAGTAAGCAATTCAAAGATATA
>WWET01000029.1:847616-858710 GCA_011038615.1 Limnodynastes dumerilii
GATTGCAAATTGCCAGGCAGCCATAATAAATGGGGCAACATATTACCATGCAGTAACATTTAAACCACTGATCTATTAGATTTTTACATGCACATGCTGTATTTATGTCTTGTAGTAAGCTTTATCATAATTTGACACAGATCTATACATAGTCCAAGGTAACTCTGTGTCAGTGAGCTGGTATTTTCCATTTTTTATGGCAACGTTTTTATAGCATTTAAAGAGGAATCAGGGACCAGTGGAGTTTATGGCCGTTTCACACACATAGGTCATTGTTATTAGAGAGAACACGTACTTCCTTACTTACCAGACTGAGTTACATTTTCCAATTTTTTTTACAGGCCCTTTCCTCCTTTACTTTACTACTGCAGTAGTAGGCTCAAGCTCAAGTGCCATTTATTTTATTGCATCTCCATTTGATTCAGTGTAATGTAAAATTAGGTTATGGCACGACATCCCTGGCATGTTTGACTGCTTGTGTAGCAATTGGCAACTGTTTGGTTTCCTGCAGATTTTTAGCTTGGAGTAGTTTTATATCCTGATTTGCGGTGACAGTGTGTGAAGCTTAAATAGAAACAAAGAATGCAGCGTAATTAAGAAATGATTGTAGGATATTACATGTACTTCTGCTTATATTGACTTATATATTATTGCATTTTCTTTAGGATCCTGATAAGCTTCCAAGATGTCATCTCGAAATTCATATAGAGATGATGCTGAACGGTACCTTTTTGTAGACCGAAATCCTGTGAGTCATACTACTATGCAGGCTGACTGGACAGCTAAGAAGCAGGTATGGGTGCCTTCAGAGAAGCATGGGTTTGAAGCAGCCAGCATTAAAGAGGAACGAGGCGATGAGGTGGTGGTGGAGCTGGCGGAGAACGGCAAGAAAGTAGTAATAAACAAGGATGACATCCAGAAGATGAACCCACCCAAGTTTACCAAGGTTGAGGACATGGCAGAGTTAACCTGTTTGAATGAAGCGTCAGTACTACACAATCTCAAGGATCGTTATTACTCTGGACTTATCTATGTGAGTAACAACTACTTAAAGAGTTTTACATTTAAACTAGTTATTCCTAATGCATACTGCTACAAGTCTATCAGCATCCAACTACATTTCCAATTGTGCAGGCAGTATTTTCACTGCAAGCAAAGGAAGGACATTAATTTGCTCTCCTTACATTGGACCATGGATTTTTCATGAGCAAACATACTTTTTTATTATTATTCTTCTTTCTTCTTTGCTCATAACTTCTCTGAAGCTCCTACGTTTATCCTGTCATTTCCTTTTTGACCTGTTTAACACATTCCAATACATGTCTTCGTAAACCTGCTTTGTGTAGCCCTCAGAAAAGCATTGCATCTACTAGACAGGTGGAAGCCTGTCCAGACTTGTATTTGAGGCAGGTGGATTAGTTTGTTATTGTCTCCGTGATGCTTTGGAATGTAATGAGCTCATTGATAATCTAGGTCCTTTTTTTTTTCCATGAGGTGTATCACACAGTATGCAGCGTGGAGTGTATCACACTCTATTACATATGGAATAAACTTAAATCAGGGATCCTTTTTTAAAAATTGTACGGCTATTAACCATTTAAATAATAAACACTAGATGAGAATGTGCAGAAAGCACAGAAAACAATAAATAAATGGATAGAACAGGTTTAGGGCCTGTGTTTGCTTATACCGCAGCCAGGGACATAATTTATAGACCCCCCTATAGCAAAATTGTGACTGGCATTGTCTGCTACAATGTAATCTGCTTTTTCCATCACTGCTACAATAAACTTCCCATTCATCAAAAGCTTATATTTCCGCATGGGGCCCTCTAGGCTCTGAGCCCCATGGCAGCTGCTAACTAATTGTTACTTGCGTGCAGTGTTTACTAATGTTAACGTTCAGTACAATAAAATGTTTGTTAATCTCTAAATATTCTCACTAGACACATGCTACGTTATGTGACGGGCCTTCCTTTGCTGGGTGAGGGGAGACCGCTCTCCTCACTTGTACAGAGATATGATACTTAAACCCCACCTTAAAAATTTCTGTATCATCTTCACCTAAAATGGGGATGGCGTGTAATTCTGCATAGCACGCAGGCTGCTTAGCATGCCTTCCCATTAGTGCCCCGCTATCTATTCTAGTGCTTTCTCAAAGTGCAGGTGTTTCTGAGCTTAGCTGGGTCCGGTCTAATATTGTCCATGCATTTAGCGGGCATTGTGCCTCGACACCTGCGTGAATATGATATTTTAAACTAGAGCAGTATAGGTAAGAAGCACGTTTATGTCCCTCATCTGCTCTGTTTTGTATAAGCTAATGTAGAGAGAAAATTGATAAATGTTTTAAATGTAATAAACAGTTAACAGGGATATTCCAACCATAAACGATAAATTGTATTCAGACTGGAGTTTAATGAGCTAATGTACTTTATAAAAGGCAGACAGTCTAGATGCCCCTGGCACTGCACTCAGGTTTCATTCCGCTGCTTCTTACCTTGTTTGGAGGGTGTGGTGGCATCTTCATCTCTTCTGTCAGAATGGGAGTGAAGATTTATCAGTGCCAATGCACTTCCCTGTACATATTGCATTCATGTGAAGAATATAGGGGTGACACGCATGAACACATGTTCAACCGGCAGACAATTAGAGAGGAAAAAGGACTGTCATCAACATTCATGATATTAGTTTTCATTATTAATATTCATAACATATTTAGCCAACCTTTCATTCCAACACTTTCAGTCCACAGCTGCATAGATATGACAGGTTTTATCATGTATAACATATTGTATTATTAATACCCCTTTCTTATCACTACTAAAAACTTGGTGGTGATGTGAAAGGTCCCATTTTTGTTGACACAGGTCTAATGACCCAGCATTCAGACTCAGGAAAAAAAAAGAAGGGTTTTTCCCAGGTCTCACATGAGAGAGGACTCAGTGTGAAAGGTCCCATGTTGTTTTTCAACACCGGTCCTTCACGAAGACACCTGATTGGAGAGATTTGTGTACTTTTACTATGGCAATAGTAAGCAAATCTCTTAGCTGGGAGCCGTGCGCAGTTTAGGAGTACTTGTCCTCCGCCCGTAGTTCCCGTAGTTCCGCTACTCGACAGTGTGAATTTAGTAGTTTCTTTCTTTCTTTCTGGGCCTGCGGACAAGAAAGGAGACAACCAATTACTGAATTCATAGTGGCGAATAGTGGAACTGCAGGTGGACCATAAAGGAGACAGACAAGTACTACAAAATGCCACTTACTACGGTTGTACTTGACGGTCTCATTTCTGGTCCGACTGCAGTTCCATTATTTGCCGCTATGAGTTTCGTAGTTTCCTGTCTCCTTTTTGGTCCACCTTTTTTAAAATTCCCCTATAAGAAATGGTCTTACAACAGGGCTTATTTTATTTCACTGCAATAACCCTGGTTGATAAAACCTGGGTTATTGCAAGGTGGAGATGTGAAAACAGCTCAATATATAAGTATACATATGATAATGAATGATTTATAAAGAACATTGGAATGATCCATTTAACACGACAAGAGTATATACACAGAAGCATTTTAGGAAGCTTTTCTAGACTGGGTTCAGACTAAGCTAACATGGATGTTAGAATCCACAACCTTAGCCACAGGGTTTAAAATCTTAGTTCAATCTTGTTCATGTACTATACACTTTAATACACTAGGGTTCAACTTACTGAGCACATGCACCTGTAGTTACTAATACATGTTATAGAGGGATACAATTACTCAGTATAAAAAAACCACTTGGCCCATCCAGTCTGCCCCTTTTTCTTTTCATTTGTTTAATTCCTCTAGAACCGCAGCCCCTGTTTGATCCGTAGTTTGCTAATTTGTTTGTTTTTTCTTTTTGCAGTGCAGTATCTTTATGTCTGTCCTGAAAAACTTCCTGTAAACTAATGCCCTCCAGTTTGAATGCTTTAAGAATACTTTTCTTATAGCATAAAAGCCATAGTTGCCATTTTAAAATAATGTCCAAGCATTTCACCCAAATTGGACCTTAGAACACAACAATCTTAATGTTTAATCAATTATATTTCTGCATTAAAATGCTCTACTACACTACATTTCAGAAGTCACACCTACAAAATGTCAATGAGATTCAAGGGGGGCAAGTCCTCATTTATGCACACAGGGCCGGATCCAGAACTACGTCCGTCTTCCATAGACGGACGTAGTTCAATAAACAGTAGCTACTACGCATGCGCCTTGTTTCTTGTAACTGAAAGATTGCTTGATGTTTAAGCACCTTAATATGACTTTTACTCTCTGTTATGGGCACCTTGTGCATTAAGACATTTAAATGACAGCAGTGTTAGAATTTTGCATATTACAGTAATCAAGTAAGTGATGATAGAAAAATAGTCTGAGAAAAATGACTATGCACTGAGTGACTTTCTCCACTTTAATTTACTGCCAAATAAGAACAGGGTAGAGACGCCTGTAATTGTGAGCAGTCAGTCCGCTAACATGTAATGAGCAATAGGTGTGGTCACGTTGGCGTCTCTGGCAGGAAATGGATCTTGCTTTTTTCATTCATTCTATAACAATCCTTTTCAGTTTCACATTTTCAAGTAAAATTTACAGGTGTTTATTGCCTGATCTATTTAATCCTCATGTGATTACAGTTGAATAGATCTCTCCCTTCCAATAAGTAAGGATGCTGTAACATCTTTTGCAATGATCTTATGTTTATAACAAGGTTCTAAAGAAAAATAAACAATTATAATATTTTATTTCTGAAACATGTTTGTTTTATTTGTTTCTTTTTATTATGTCTATCTATCTATCTATCTATCTATCTATCTATCTATCTATCTACCTACCTACCTACATACATACAAATATATAGTTGAAAACATCAGACATAGTTAAAAGTAACTTAACCTGTTTTTTCTTTCACAAGGATATTTACATTTTGAAATTATCTTTTAGAAAGCTGCTCAGAATTTTAATATATAATATATAAATATTTTAATATATATGTTAAATCTCTAAATAGTAATTTTTTTTAAATGTGTGTTTGGTTGTGTTTGTTTTTTTATCTGGTTAATGCTGGATGAAGCTATCACGTACTATGATTTCTTAAACAGGAGTTGCAGAATTCTATAAGTTTTTACACAAAGTTACATAAGAAAGTGCTGTGCATCAGTATTGTTTTAGCTCATTCTTCTTTTAATATATATGGTATAAAAGAATTGGATCTGCATTTAAATGATTACTTACAATGTTTTTCCATGCAGACATACTCAGGGCTTTTCTGTGTAGTGATTAACCCATACAAGAACCTGCCAATATATACAGAACAAATAGTGGAAATGTATCGAGGAAAGAAACGTCATGAAATGCCACCACATATATATGCCATATCTGAAACTGCTTACCGTAGCATGCTTCAAGGTACGACAAACATCACATTTAGTAATGCTATTACAATATGTTTCGTCTTGTCATTTTACATTATCTATATATCTGTGTGCACCAAGGTAGCTAGAGTGGTCTCTCCAGCCAGATGCCCTTTAAGTATATGTAACATTTTATCAAGGTACATAGCTTGTATGGGGACATGTACAAGATATCAATATGGAATAGAAACATTGCTAAAGAGCATACAGACATTGGGCTGGATCCAGATTTAAGTAAGTGCTTGAACTTAGTAACTCCTGGGCTAAACCATGTTGATTGCAGGGGAGTCATATTTCATCTGTAGCAAACAGTATTAGAGTTGAGAGGTGATGTTTCCTATCCCAAGTCTAAATAACAGTGTGATAGTAAAGCTGGTCAGTATCTGTGTGCAGTAAGAAATTCAAAGATATATCCCTGCATGCAAAGAATACAATTAACTTGACTCCCTTGCAGTCAACATGGTTTAGCCCAGGAGTAACTCATTTCAAGCACTTAAGTCTGGATCCAGCCCATTATGTCCCTCGCCTACTTTTTCAAAATAGTGTAAAGTGTAGCAGAATGAATCTTTGCTATAGAAACATAGAATGTGGTGGCAGATTAAAGCCTCATTAATCCACAATTTAATTAAAGATTTGGGGTATCCCAACTAATGTTTAAATAGTTCTATTGTTATAAGCTGGGTACACTACAAAATTTTTTAACACAATACAATAGAATAAGATATTTTACTGAAAGTCTCGAAGATACCGGCTGCGCTGTCATTTTTTTAACATCAGTTTTGCTTTCATCACTAGAAAGTTAAAAACATTGGCCCGTATTCATAGTACCGGACGTATAACATATACGTCCAATGTTGAGCGATTTTTACTACTGCGCATGCGCAGTAATTTTTTTATGTAATCTATGTATCTAGATTTTTCTATATAATCTACGGGCCATTAAGCCAAACAATGTTTTATACTTTGCAAGGATCAGGCATAAATGATCAGGAACGATAAAAAAAAACTTTAGATTGTGCCCTGCTTTAGCCTCTACAACCTCACATAGGAGGCTATTCTGCTTATCAACTACCCTTTCAGTAAAGTAATGTTTTTATTTGTTTGTGCTCTATTTTGCACATTTCCTCAGAACCTACCACCCTCCAGTTTGTATGCCCTCGTGTTCTAATACATCCTTGAAGAATTCCATCCTCTTGTACCACTTTATATATCTAAAAATCTGCTATCATATAACCCCCCTCTCTTCTCTGATTCATGCCACACATTTAGTTCCTCTAGTCTTGTATTGTAGGTTTTGTGACACATTTTATACACCACTTATGTTATGTACTGAAAAATAAATGCATGAAAAGGTAGTAGCAAATTTTACCCTGGGAAAATGGCCCTGTGTCATGGGTATGTACTCTTTACACATACGTGTAAAATATTTCTCTAATTTTGCATTGTTCTTATTTATGTGTAGATCGTGAAGATCAATCCATTCTTTGCACGTAAGTAATATAAACTACTACTTAGTATAAATGTGAATATATAAAAAACTGTATTGCATATTAATATTTGTATTTTAAATGGTGCCTTTTTCTATTATGTTAGTGTGTACAAAGTAACAGTAAAAAAAAATGATACTGTCTTGGCAATTTTCTTGTCATCTTAGATTTAACAAAATGATAAACATTTAGGATTCCAACATCTTTTGTTCAGAGAGCAAAACAGAACTTGGCTCTGGAAAGAAATCTTTGCAAAATATTTTGTACACTTAATTTACCAATATACTGTTTAAAGTGTTCCTTTATATTTGCAGTGGGGAATCAGGGGCTGGAAAGACAGAGAACACAAAGAAAGTTATCCAGTACCTGGCTCATGTGGCCTCCTCACACAAAGGCCGTAAAGAAAATACAGCTCCGGTAAGCCATCACTTTGTAGCAACATCCATGCACATGTCCAGCAAGAGAAATGACAGGTCTGGGGGAAATTGTGGGTATTTTGTAGTGGAACCATTAGTTCCCAGTAAGTTAAATTCCTATGACATGGTTTTGAGCTTGCAACTAACATCTGAGATCTTAAAATGTAAATGCATAGCAGTTAGGGCATTTACATGAGTTAAATCATTTTGCATGGGCTATGTTATTGCTTTAAATATAGAATACTGTTATGCAATTATGCACTTGCTAGACCCGAGGCTCATATAATATTAAGGTATAAAGAGCAATCTTATAAAGCTACAAAGAACAGACTAATAAACAAACACTTTATTTACAAAATAGTTTAATGTTTATTTAAAGCAAATAGATAAAACAATAGAAAGTTTACAGGAAAGCAGGCAAAAAAAAAACCACATAGAAAGCAATTAAAAATAGTTAGGATAATAACAGAAATAATCGCCTTTTTAGAGATAAAGTTATAACTAAAGGCTTAGCGCAGCAAATGTACCTTCCACCCGTCAGGGTCTCTGGACTGACCGGGCTCATTACCCTCTAAAACCAATGTTCTCTCTTTCTCCTTCCCCAGCAAGCAGAAGGTGATTGGGGGCTGTATTCAGAGATGCGTTTTTGATGGAAGTTCAGTGCGTATTTTTAGGATCGGATCAACTGCGCATGCGTAGTAACTATAGTTACGTAGTTTACGTTAACTATCCGCACGTAAGTGCCTGACAGACGTACGTGTGAATCGCACTTGGGGACGTATGCACGGAAATCCGACATACGGGAAAATTTACATAATAGTGAGTGGGGGGGCATTTAAATGTACGCATGGAGGCGCGGTTATCAAGAATCGCACGGACGGAGCACATATACACACGCAAGTACACACGGAAGGAGAGCACGTCCGGGAGAGTGTCGTAGTTGGTGAGTGTTTCCTTGCTCCGGCCACGCGTATAATTGCGTACATAAAAAAAAAACCGGTTCTCTGAATACGGCCCTGGATGAGCAGACCTATGAACAGTTTTAGGACTTTGAGAACTGCCCTTTATTTGGTATTTGGTAACTCAAGCCTATAAACCAGTGTAGTTTTACCTGGATATTTGGGTCACAGATTAGAACATAATAAATCTTTCCTTATTTGATAAATTATATAGTATAAAGTATATTAAACACTACGGTATGGATGTCTAAAATTGGCTAGTTACACTATAATGCCACTCACCAAGATTTGAGGAAGTTCTAATTTAAAGGCACAAGAACTTGCTACATGACCAAGAAAACTTGTGAATTCCTAACCTTATCTGAAGTATGTTTTTTTTATTTCAACAATCTATTTTCCTTTGTTCTACTTTAATCAGAAGGGCTACATCAACATTCTTGGTCCTTTGAGCTGTGCAGTTTGGCCAGACCACCCTGTAGGGACAGATGCCCTACAGTGGGTTGTGTTATATCTCATTTAACAGGAAGAATTCATGTGATTTTTTTCATGCTCCAAGAAAGCAGTTACAGCTGTATTTCAGTCTGGCATAGACTAACAAGCAGTCACCGGATTTAAGGATTTTGTGGAGCTCTGTAATTTGGGGAATGATTATATTGGAGGATTTTTATATCTATGGGTTGAACACATTGCCCCAACATTAAATGTACGGTGTAGATTTAGTCACAGGACATTGAACAAATAAATGTTGCTATCATTTTGTATTTTTTTTTTATAAATATTTTGCAGCTTCATAATCTTTTAAAGTGCTTTTTGGATAGGACTAGAAACCCCTTTTTGTTGCATCTTTGTCATGTACTACTCAGTGTCCCTAGTTTGATAACGTTTGGGTAACCATAGTGGGTTAGGTAGGAGATGTGTACCTGTAGCCAATTAGGTTTTCATAATGCTCACAGAAGCACATATTATTTCATATAATAATCATTTCCTGATCAGATTTCCTGATTTGATTTATAATGGGGAGGACATGGATTAAAAACTTGTCAAAAATGCAAATTTTATACGTTTTATACAGTTTTCTCTTCAGTCGAGCAGGAAATTATAATTGTTTGAAAATATATAATGTGTTCAGGTAATAGACAGTATGGAAAGTGGTAACCTCAAATGTGTAATCTTTATGTTGGTCCAGTAAAGGGTATACCAGCCTGTATAGAAAGCATTTTCTTCTGAGACAAGCCCCCCTACTGGAATTACAGACTGCAGACATGAAAGCATCTTATGTGTAAACAGTAATTTCCTTTTTTATAATGTCTGCACGTGGCACATATTGCATGATGTCTTGTGTGGAAGAAGTATACATACAGTGGTTTATGACTCTTGACTATACACAGAAGCAGCTCACTTGATGCCCAGAGAGTAAGACATCCTGCTGTCATACAATTTTTTTTCTGTCAGCAATGGGCTTCATAGTCTCTGGTTACTAACAGTCTTTGTTGGTTGTTTTGCACACTTTACTAATACCAGATGGAATCTTTCAAATCAATCAAACACCAGGCAAGTTGGCATTGTGCGCACCCTGCATGATTTCTGTAATGCATGTCACTAGCACAGTTGTTGGCCTGCTAATTGTGCAGTGCAACAGATTAACAGTTTAGCAGAGTGGTTATTGTCCTACATTATCTGTTCCAAACCTATGTGCAAAAAAGGATATTAACACAATTCCACAGTTTAGAGAAGGTTTAATTATTTTATAAGTAAATGGGTTATTAGTTTACTTCACAGGAATTTTTTTTAAAGGACAAGCATGTCCACATTTAAGGGGAAGCTAGCATTACATTACAGTGTTTACTATGTTGTTCCAGCTTAATTTAATCTATAATTTAGCACTCTAAAAGATATGTACATAGTAAATAGTTTTTCTGTACTTATCTAACAAGTCAAAAAAATGGCTGTTATATTCTTATATTGTTAATTTTGGTTATATCCTTTATTTCACACGCAGTAAACCTGTGTTTTTGAAGCTTTTCCTTAAATGTTTTGATCCCTTTAGCCCAATAATTTAGCAGTTTGTTTTTGTTTGCACAAGCTCTAATACTGAAGTATACTCTAGTCACACTGGAGGCAGCCATTTTGTAGAGTCAATATGGAGAAGGGTCATATTCAACATTTTAATTCATGGCAATTGATAACATCCCTGAGGTATAAGGGGCAAAGTAGAGCTATTATTTTCAAATGAATTACATCCATATACGTATACGTTCTGTCCACAAAGTGGCTTTCTCCAATGTGTGTAAGTACATCAAAGTGAAATTAGTTGATTTTGATTGTGACGTGGCAGTTGTTAATTAACGGTATTTTATACATTTATTCATTATGACAAGTTATTCATTCAGTTTAGCTTGGGGTTACTTACATGGTAATCCATTTAATTATTGTAATTAATATCAGTTAAGGATATATTATCCTTGTTAGAGGTATATTGGCAGTGAGATCACCCATTGTAACTATTATTTGAAGACATGGGAACAGCTGCAGTAATTCTGAATTCATGTGTCTTTTTTTGCTACCTATGTTAATGTGCTTTTATGTTTCTAGGTTGAAATCCTTACAATGATTTCACAAATTAAGTTTGTGCAAATATCAGCCCTCACCACAGCAGTATAGCAAATCATTTAGTACTAAAAAAGCAACCTTAAAGAAAAAATATATTGGCATGCATTGAAATTAGCATTTCAGAATTAGAGACACCTCAACACTAAACAGACTGGGAAAAGATTCTGATGAGAATGCTAATTTTTTTATTTCAAAA
>WWET01000029.1:865823-877534 GCA_011038615.1 Limnodynastes dumerilii
GGGGGGGCTACTGTATTTGAGAATGTGGCTTTGAGCTATAGTCTGGCCCCTTGGCTCCACTGTCAGACAGTTGTATTCATGTTTTTTGCTCTCACAGCTTGGGGTTAAGTTAGAACATGTTGTTCATAGCAAAGGTAAAACATGAAGGTGTTATGGTACCGTAATAAGATTTCATAGTCACATACTGTAGTTCAGGTGTAGCAGTTGTCAGTAAAGCGGATTGCTAGAGAATATATTTATGGGCTGGATACAATTTGATTTCCCTGCAGTTTCCATCTGATTCTTTTTCGTTCTGTCTCTCCTCATGGGAAATCACTGCAACCCATCCTGACTTATGGGAATGCCTTTTCTGACACCTGTTTTTTTACACTGTGCAGCATAGTCACTGCCTCTCAATACAGACATCTGCACTTCCATGACTTACCGTATGCTGCACTTCCATGACTTGCCGTATGCTGCACTTCCATGACTTGCCGTATGCTGCACTTCCAAGACTTGCCGTATGCTGCACTTCCATGACTTACCGTATGCTGCACTTCCATGACTTACCGTATGCTTTGGTTGAAAATTGTTGAAAGGATCTATGGCCCAGATCAAGACCGTAAATTACACACCTGTAGTGGTGAGGGCACCCCCCTGTACTCCCCACTGTTGGTAGTAAATAAGTGTCCATATTGCTACCTTAAGTTTCACAACTAGGTCTGTGGCCGTACGTCTGCTGACCTAGTTGTAACGAGGCTTCCCCGCCCCCAACCCCTCATTTACATGGCTATCCCCCCCGCCTGTATGGCAGGGATACGACCATTATAAATGAAGGGTCTGCCCCTTCTGCGTACTTGCCGTCATACATAACTTAGTTACGTACGTCAGTAAGTACTCACATGGAACATTTTCCCAAACCCTTACCCTAACCCTCACCTAACCTTAACCCTACCCTAATCTTAACCATCCTTGTCCCACAGCCTAACCTAACCTAACTTTCCCCTCTCCAGATCCTAACCCTTCCTGTCCCACAGCCTAACCCTAACCCTTCCTGTCCCACAGCCTAACCCTAACCCACAGCCTAACCCTAACCCTTCCTGTCCCACAGCCTAACCCTAACCTAAATGGGTACCTTGTTGACATAGTGGCACATGTTGTGAAATGTAGTTTTTCTTTTGTGAAAAAGCTGTTGGCAATGATACAGGCAAAATTCAACTTTTGGCAATATCATTGCGGCAAAAGTACCTATCATATCGGCAACTGCATCCCCTGCTCATCCCCCTGCTCATCCCCTGCTTATACTCGGGAGAGGGTTAAGTTGGGAACACACAGAAGTGTGAATAGAGCAGCCCACAGTTTACAGATCCCTCCGCGTCTTTTGCTCAGGGATCTGATCATGGGGAATGTTACTGTGCCAGGAAGCGTATTCTTCCTTCCTAGTCTTATACAGTACATGCTTAAAACTGACTTTTTGTTACTTTACGGAATTTGTTTTTAATGACGTATTTCTCTTCTTTTATCTAGCTATGCTAAAAATGGTGTCAGCTGTGCTTCAGTTTGGTAATATTGTTTTCCGGAAGGAGAGGAACACAGACCAAGCTTCCATGCCAGATAACACAGGTGTGTATTTCTGTATAGCCTCCTTCTCCTTTAGTGTGACCTCCATAAGCTTTATCTTTTTCTACATCCGCTGCAGCAATTACATTTATGCAGGCTTTCATAGAACTGTACAGGAGGCCCAAATATAAAATACTGGTTTACCCAATATACTGTATAACTATAATTTGGTGCATTAAAGTGATATAGAGTAAAGTAAAATATAGAATTTTGACTTGATGCTTTTCATACTTTTAATTTTGAAACTACCTTCTGGGACTCTAATGTTAAAATGAGTTGACCGTGCTTTAAAGATATATTGGTTTTATACAAATTAGACTTCACCTTATAAGATTAACTGGGAGCACGTTTGTAAAATAAGGCAGTCTATTCATTTTGGATGGAGTGTATTAAAGATATTTTTGTGACTATGATTTCAAGCTTTCGTATTTAGTTGTTGGTTTTTTTTTTCTCTCTATTTCTAAATATTCCTACAGTAAACTGGTCCATTTGAAAATATATGTTTGTTTGTGCTGTTTTTTTCTGCAGCTGCACAGAAACTGTGTCATCTTTTGGGGCTAAATGTCACAGAGTTTACTCGTGCTATCTTGATGCCAAAGATTAAAGTTGGGCGCGACTATGTCCAGAAGGCACAAACTAAGGAACAGGTGACAACTTTGATTACAGTCAATGTAATTGTAATGAGCTCACACTACTTGTATTCTAGGAATCGGAACTGATTTTTTATTTTTTTTATTCAGGCTGATTTTGCTATTGAGGCACTTGCCAAAGCGATGTATGAAAGGCTTTTCCGCTGGTTGGTTCATCGCATTAACAGAGCTCTGGATAGGACCAAAAGGCAAGGCGCATCGTTTATAGGAATCCTTGACATAGCTGGCTTTGAAATCTTTGAGGTAATTATCAAGATTTGGTTCATATATATCCTAAATAATCAGTTTCTGTTTAAGGAATGTATATTGTTATTATATTGTATATTGTATTATTGTAAGTCAGTCAGTGTATCCACATGATGACAAACCAGATGAACTGTGCCTACAAGATTATCTTGCAGTACTTTACATGATTATACACTATATGGACAAAGGTATGCCAACGATTGACCATTGCACCAACAGGGACTGTGATGACATTGTATTCAAATACATATACTTTAGTATGGAGTTGGTCCTACTTTTGCAGCTATAATGGCTTGCACTTTTATTTGAAGGCTTTCCACAAGATTTGGAATGTTTCTGTGGGAATTTGTGCCCATTCATTCTGTGGAGCATTTGAGGTCAGACACTGATGTTGGATGAGAAGACCTGGCTCCCAATCTTCATTTCAGTTCATTCCAAAGGGGCACAATGGGGATGAGATCAGGGCTCTGTGCAGGGCAGTCAAATTGTTACAGACCGAAGTCCTCAAACCATGTCTTTATAATCCTTGCTTTGTGCGCTGGGGCACAGTCATGTTGGAATAGAAACAGGCCTTCCTAAAACTGCTGATAAGGGGCCTAGCCCAAACCCTGGAAAACAGCCCCGTACCTCCTGCACCACCAAATTCACAGTTGGCATAAGACAGTCAGGCAGATAATGTTCTACTGGCAACCATCAAACCGAGACTCGCCATCTGACTGCCAAATAGAGAAGCGTGATTCATCACTCCACAGAATATGTTTCCACGGGTCCACAGTTCAGTGTTGGTGTGCTTTATACTGCTCCATTTGACACTTGGCATTGGATTTGGTCATGTGAGGCTTGCATGCATCTGCTGAGCTATGGAAACTCATTCCGTTTAGCTCCCACTGCACAGTTTTTGTGCGTACCTTAACATTACATTACATTCCCAGTGGAACTCTTCAGCTTTGGAATCAGAAGAGCGACTTTTACGCACCATGCGCCTTAGCAGTCGTTGACCCCAATCTGTGATTTGACGTGGTCTTCCGCTTCATGGCTGAGTTGCTGTTGTTCCTAAACACTTCCACTTTCTAATAACAGCACTTACAGTTGACCATGGAACATCCAGCAGGGATTAAATTTCACTAACCGTATTATTGGAAAGGTGGCAGCCTATCACAGTACCACGCTTGATGTCACTGAGCTATTTTGTATCACATATGTTTGCAAAGGTGGACTGCATGTGCTTGATTTTATACAACTGTGGAAATGGGTATGAATAAAACACCAGAATTCAATCCAGGTGTTTGTGAGTAAGGGAAAAGAAGGTGCGAGTTTACAGCTCAACTAAACCATTTTGCAGTGTGAGGGGAGCTAATTAGTTTGAATTATTTTGCATGCAGAGAAAATACTTTGCTTTTGCACATAGATCTCACACACTGCATAGTTTTATGTTTAATCTATAAATTAGAGTTGAGCTAAGAAACTTCACCTCTCAAATCAAATCCTGCTTTCACAATGTAAATTTTCCTCCCCTTGCAACATGGTATTGCTCAGGTCTACACTTGCACCTAAAAAAAGGTGTAAGTACAGGTCTGAATCAGCCCCATAGTGTATATGCAGATGATCTAATTGCTTAAATACCGATGACTCAAATGATTATATAACAAGCATGTAGAGTGTCCATATTATTGTATATTCACCCAGCAGATATCCTCCATGTCTTTCAAAGTTTTAATACATATACATATAACATTTGATTGTATACCAGCATAACTGAGTGCAGATGTTATTATTTTAATAGAAATGATGGTCTTGTGCTTAATCCCCTTCTTTTACAATTGCAGCTGAACTCATTTGAACAGTTATGCATCAATTATACAAATGAGAAATTGCAGCAGCTCTTCAACCATACCATGTTCATTCTGGAGCAAGAGGAATACCAACGTGAAGGGATTGAGTGGAACTTCATTGATTTTGGTCTGGACTTGCAGCCTTGTATTGACCTTATCGAGAGACCGGTAAGAAATATTCCTCCTATGCACACGTCTAGTATTTTACTCAATATATGTGGGCCTGTATCTTTCTCTAATTGTAAGATTGTGTATACCATTCTATAAATCGGTGCGTAATCCACACTGTGTTCTGTTGTTCAGGCGAATCCTCCAGGTGTTCTGTCTTTGCTAGATGAAGAATGCTGGTTTCCCAAAGCAACAGATAAAAGTTTTGTAGAAAAAGTCATCCAAGAGCTGGGCACACACCCTAAATTCCAGAAACCCAGACAACTGCGGGACAAGGCTGATTTGTGCATAATCCATTATGCTGGAAAGGTGAGAGATCTTGGGGTTGAACTCTATGTAAACTGGATTTTTTTTTTACTCTTTTAAGTAAATATAGTTATCTTGTACTTTGTGCATAACCGTTTGCTAAAAGACCCCCCAATATAAAGTAGTTAATCTTAAATTCTAAAATGTTGGAAGAAATACTTTAAAAGTCAATTGCTGTTTGTTTTTGTATATATTTTTATCTTGTGCAAAGTATAGATTTTACCCACTAATGTGCAAAAGGTTATACATTCTAGATGGGCTTGTGCAAGGTTAAAGAGGAACTGGTGTTTGGAAGGGAGTAGGTGTCATATGGAAATGCATAGTAACCATACGAGGTCAGGCAGTTTTGAATCAAGATGTACAATGCAGATTGGAAACAAACAGGCATGTGTATACTCACTGTATACAGGCATGTGTATACTCACTGTATACAGGCATGTGTATGCTCACTGTATACAGGCATGTGTTATATAAACACTGTATTTTATGCATCTACAGAGCCAGGGTTGGTTAGGTATAAGGGAAAATGGATTTGATAAATAAATCAAACTGCATACTGACAAATTCCCATTACAATATTACAAAACAAAGAAGAGACAGGTTTGTATTTCTGTAGGGGCATTCAACAACATATTTGGCTTAACACACTATTAACATTTTATATCAACTTTATTATTTATTTGATATATCACCATTATTCTAGGCCATTTATCTTGTTGATATGCCCTATTGATGTATGCTAAAGTTGTTGCCATTACAATGCTGCAGGCCAAATATTTGAGTCAGAGTTCTTTAATAATAATGGACTGGATTCACAGATCAGTTGTGAGTTAGGTGCGGACAGACCGGCACCTAACTAACCCGTCCTGCCCCCATCCCCAGGGAGTACTTGCGGAGGAGGTTCTGGAGGCACATGACGGGAGTACTTGGGGGGGGCTGGAGGCACATGATGGGAGTACTGGGAGTAAATCCTGTGCATATGTTATGCCTAATCAGCCCTGTGACAGTTTAGAGTAATGTATACCCTATTTATTCTATATTAAGAGGCACTGCAACCTTCAAAATACTTGAATCCAGAACTGCCAATCTGCTTCATATCATTCATGTATATCCTGCTTTATTAACCCCAGTTCAAATATAATGTATTTTCAATGTATTACTGAACCCTAATTACGGGGCACCTCAGGTATAGAAACATGCATAAAAAAAAATGACCATTTGATCAGCTTTGTTACGGTGGTCTGTAAAAGAGAAATTATTTACTAGAATGTTTTTGGCTACCAATAGGTGGATTACAAAGCAGATGAATGGCTTATGAAAAACATGGATCCTTTGAATGATAATGTTGCAACTCTTCTGCATCAGAGTACAGACAAATTCACTGCAGAACTCTGGAAAGATGGTGAGTGCAAGGCAATTATGAGAGTCTATGTATTGTTCTACTGTGAAAGAGGCATTTTTTGTTAGCTTAGTCTTTCTCCTTAAGTACTGTAGTAAAGGGAAACAAACGGTGAGTTTTTAATACCCAAACTTAGGAGGCATGATAAGTGCTGCTGCATCCTAATGAACCATTCCTATGACCGATTTGGTTTATAAACTTACCAGTGATGTGGTCATGTTGAAGGGGAGCTTACTTCCACATCTGTTTCTGTGATATAGGTACATTGGGGTAGATCCAGAACTACGTTTGCCGTACGTTTATTCGCGGAGCGTATTTTCGTGCGCGTAAATTCGCTACACTCCCCTCGGCACACCCCTTGCACGGACGTATTTTGTCAAGATACGCTTTCCAAACCCTACCTTAACTTTTTCCAACGTAACCGCAGTCATACGCACACGTACGTATGGGCTGAACGAATTTACGCAGCTAAGCACGCCCATACTGTACACTTTAAATACAACCCCCCGCCTACTTCACGTATTTCACACGTAATTTGGACTAACGTAAAATCGGCAACGTAATTTGGAGTAACGTAAATTTGGCACGCCCACACGTAAGTATTTACGTGACACATACGTGAATGGCCCATACGTTCACAATTACGCTACGTTAATGTGCGTATTTTCTATGGTGCGCATGCGCAGTGCGTTCTAAACAGCGATTTTACGTCTCCGCCACGTGTAAATTCGCTTCGAAGCGTTGTTCTGGATCAGGCCCATTATCCCTCTATAGATTTTTAGTGCCTCGTTCCCCTGAAATTGAGCTTTTGATGTCCAGATTAAATAATAAACTCTGGCAATTCAATAGACTTTCTAATTAATCCCTAATGAAGTGGAAATAAAATCTGATGTGTTCATCATCTACACTTGAACAAAATAATCATGTTATGTATTCCATTTCTAAATTTTCTTCATTTCAGTTAGAGAAGCCTATAAAAAAATACCCTGGATTTAAATTATTTTGCAGTGTAAATTCCACATTTTGACAAATTTCTTAAAAAGTTAAGCTAAATACTTTTATGTCATATAATGGCGGCAAAGCTCAAATAAATCAAGACATATTACTCTGTTTACATTTTGATTTGATATAATCCTTGGGTGAGTCATACCCTCTTTATCAGTATTTGTACTAACACAAAATCCTAATATAGTTAATACCAGCATATGTTGTGGAATATTTATATTATATTGCTATGTCATTTTATATACTTTCATTTTGTGAGCACATGCAACTAACTGATTTTACATTTCTCCTCTGTTCTGACCAGTTTAATAAACTTTTCTTTCTCTCTTTGCTTTGCTCTTCCTCCCCGAACTTCCCTTAAAATCCCATCACATTTCAATGATTCGTCGTGAATTTTTATCATCTCGTTTTATGTTGTCACATTTATTCTTTATTTGTTTTCTGGTTTATAACAATTTTTATATTCCTACACTCTTGTAAAACCTGTTCTGACACCCGTTATGCTACACATTGTGCACTGCCTTTTTTAATTTAATTATAAATTTTGCCTCTTTACATCAAATACTTTCCCTTTCCTACCTTGCAATGCCATATTTCTTCAGATATCCAGAATATTCAGGCAGTTTATTTCTTTGACACCTACGCTGTGCTGCCACAGGGTCCTGGTGAAAGTAGGTTACTCTGTTCTGTGCCGCTATACACCTCCCTCCCAGCAGCCATGACTCATTCCCAGCATGAAATGCAGACACGATGCTTGCTTCCCCACTGTTTCATTTCTGCCTGTCACTTTCAGCTTTCTCTGCTCCTGCATTGGTTTATGGAGATAATAAAGGCATGCTATATACAATGCTATATCACAAGAGAAAAAAGGATTGTTAAGATTTTAATGAGTTGTAGCATATAAAATAAATACATTCATTATGATCATTTCAGCCTCCAATATTATTTTCTTTAGTAAAATAAGATAACAAGTGTAACATTGAAACATGTCTGTGTGCGGTGTGTGTTCGGTACTCTTTAAAAGTGAACATATCACCTAAACCAGCAATCAGTCTAGTTATTTACTAGACTTATGACTTAGGGCTATCCACAACAATGGGCCAGATTTAATAAGCTGCGGGTTTGGAAAAGTGGAGATGTTGCCCATAGCAACCAATCAGATTTTAGCTGACATTCTGTAGACATTCTCTAGTATGTAAAAAGAAAGTAAGAGCTAGAATCTGATTGGTTGCTATGGGCAACATCTCCACTTTTCCAAACCCACAGCTTAGTAAATCTGGCCCAATGTCTTTGACCGATGTGTAAAGCTTACTATAGTGCCTTTGTAAAGAAGCAAGAACAATTCATTTCATTTTGTGATACTGTCATATTTTGTTGACTTTAATCATGGCAGACTGCAAAATCTAACTTTTAACCATAGGTTGGTCTGTCAAAATATCTTGGACAATGATAGGTCTTAGTGTTGAAGAAACTTTACTTAAGAGTGTTTTATTCTCCTCTGTTCTTCCAGAGGCATCTTTTAATATAAAGTAAGAACCCATTAGACCAGGTGTGGGAAAACTATGAGTCCCAGCATTCTACTACTACATAGCTTATACTTGGAAAGCATACTGTGGTTTCACAACAGCTGGGGAGCTACATATTGGCCGTTCAAAGAGACTACATATGCGCATATTACCTTAAACATTATACCACTGGACAGTTAGACCACAACATGAATGGAGTGCTTTTATAACAGAACAGTTGTTGTACATGCTAGATGGGCTTATGTGATCTTTATCATATATTCATCATTTCTGTAATCAGTGTTACACATGGCATCTTTTACCACAATTACATGTGTCCACATCATAGCCTGCCTTTATGCACATTTATGCTGTACCATGTGCATTATTAGCACTGTCATGTCCTTCTTTTATAAAAGCTTACCATTGGTTGGTCTATACCTCTTAGCATTCAATACAGCATCTCCTACAAATTTAATCATGTAAACAGTATGAGACATGTCAACATTGGTCAAGATGGTCTCCCCGATGGGATCTAAACCTTGGATAAAGTTTGTCAATAATATTAGTTTATAGTGATAAAAATCACAAGTATCAATAAACACGAGGCTTTTTTTTGCTGATGAAATGTATGGCATGTTCTGTGCATCATTGAAAATGTCAGATTGTACAATAAATTAGGCAGTTTAATCCTATCTTGTATCTTTACTTTGGCTTGAATTATATCATGAGTGATAGGAAACCTTCAACACTTGTTAGTATTCTCAGCAAATGGCCGGTGTTTGGTATAATATTAGAGGAAGTACTTGCATGGTTTGATTTCCTTGACTATTTGCTTAGACCTGCATTAGTTTGATACTAGCTTATTATTAGCTATATAGAAACATTAGACTATTGCTGGTTATAACTAATAAATAAAACTAATGTTCCTTTTAAAGTAATTTTTTTTATACCAAATATAGATTTGTAACAGCTTTCTTCTATATAATACTGCAATAACACGTTAATACTTGATATTAATATAGACTACATTTTGTAACTTTGGACTGCATTTTGACTCCTGCAAAGTGGACTTTTTCCCATCACTTGCATCGGAAGATTTAAGATAACCGCATTTGCTTTCTGCGCATGTGCATGCTGCGATTGTAATGTACTAAGTGTGACAACAGGGCGGGTTGCAGTCACAAGTGTAAGTGGTTTATTATTGAAAATTACAGTAGGGGTTTGTTAGGTCGACTGCGCTATCCAGACCTCCGATTAATCTTCAATTTAAGTAGGGATAGGTTGGAAATTTTAAGGCAGGGTCCATTTATATTGTAGTACAACATTAATCTTGTACACATAATGAATTGAGGATTTTAGAATATTTATGTTTTCCAACTTTTTTTTTATTATGGTCAATAAAGTTTTTTCTATTAGTGGCCTGAATTATTTGCATTTTTTCATAACTGTTATGATAGACACAATTTAGTTATTATATACTGCATCTGTGCTTTAATTCCATGTATTAAACTATTTTCTCTTACCATCAGTGGACAGGATTGTGGGACTTGACCAAATGACTGGAATGGCTGAAATGTCATTTGGGTCATCATACAAGACGAAGAAAGGAATGTTTCGCACTGTTGGACAACTGTACAAAGAATCTCTGTCCAAGCTTATGTCCACACTAAGAAACACCAATCCCAACTTCGTCCGCTGCATCATTCCCAACCATGAAAAGAAAGTAAGATCATTTGTTTACCTGTATAAACATTCTACAGTGATCTTTACCATTACACCACATTCTCATCACTTTGGTTTTATTTAAGTGGGAGTTTACTTTTTGCATTGAACTTTAACTTAAATGAAATAAAATGTTCATGTTTGTGCTCCATCAACATTATATATGTGTTTATAGATAAGGAATACCTTACTTTTTGTTTATTTTTCTTTGTATAATGCACTAATTGTTTTTTGTTTTTTTCTTGGCTCGTTGTAAATAATTAGGCTGGAAAATTAGAACCTCACCTTGTCCTTGATCAGTTACGTTGTAATGGAGTCTTAGAAGGAATCCGCATTTGCAGACAGGGTTTTCCAAATCGAATAATCTTCCAGGAGTTCAAACAAAGGTAGGTGCATTTGGGCATCATGGTCCGGATTCACAGTTATGTAGTTTTGTCTTATGTACTTTGTTCTAAGAATTGAGCTACTACAAATGCGTAGTAACTTATTTATGCTATCTACGTACCATATCTGTCTGTCTTTAGACCGCGCTTATGCAATCTACGTACAGAAATGGTACGTAGATAGCGTAAATAAGCTTCTACACGTGTGTAGTAGCTCAATTCTTAGAAAAACGTACCTAAGACATGTCCAGGGACTTTGTAGATTTATATAAGCAAAGATTTTGTTTACAAATGTCTGTTGTTCTGATCATAAGGCGCCGGAGGTCTGGATCCGTCTGAATTTGTAAACAAAATCTTATGAAAGTGCGTAAGTCAGGTGTCTGGAGGGAAGGTAGCATTTGCGCTTCAGATGTTATGCACGATTTCCGTACGATAGGAGATACGTTCAACGGGGTAGGTATTCCCCTCCGCCCGCCAATAGTACGCAAAGTTGGCGGGGGGGAATTTAAATCTATGCCACAGCGCCGAAACTGCTGTCGGGTGAGATGACAGTTTCATGCTGGACACAACATTTGATATTATACATTTTTACTAGAAGCTTTGTTGTGGACTGTGATTTACATATTAATGTAAATAAATACATTAGTCTCTCTAGTATACAGGTGGTGTTCCCGTCGATCTTGGGACTCCAATTTACCCTGGAAATAATTTGAACTTTTAAAGAGTTATTTTTCTACATACTGTTAAATATATTACATTAGGTAATGGAGGCTGGATAAAAACCCCTCCATGTAAAGCATTAGTCGTTTTTTGGAAACCCGTGTAAGACATTAGAAAGAGCTAGTAGCACTTTCTTTAGTATAATGATAAGCACGCCCCTGTTTCCCTATTGG
>WWET01000029.1:877559-892329 GCA_011038615.1 Limnodynastes dumerilii
TCAGCAGTGACCATCCTCCTATCTGCCTATTGGCCAAACAGTCCTGTTATGCACAGCAGATAGTGCCAATGTTTAAAATACCTAGATGAGCGTAAAAGCTTTTACCGATTGGCTATATTTAGATGTCCCCAGTATAAATAGATACTAACACCTTATAGTCGCACTTCCATAAGGAAGTCCTCATCGACGAAACACGTAGGAGCAGCGACTGGGTTTCCTTCACATGTTTTCAATGCTTACACTTCCCGTAATTTAAAACCTGAGGCGCAATGGGACACCAGCCGACTTATGGAGTGGTAACAGGCTGATACATGTTTGATGTTGCTTGCTTTGATTATTTTTCACTCTGGTTTGAGTTTTAATCAACCACCAAGCACTATTAGCACTCCCTCTTTTCTCCTTCTTAGTTTCATCTAGTTAATCTAGTTATGAGCATAAATTTTGGCTTACATGTTTATTTCGCTCAAAACAATATTAGAAAGTGGTTTGGTGTGTCCTCGTTGTTGCTCACTAATTTATAGTTGGACTATCCAGTTCTCTGCAAAACAATGAAACCACTTGTAAACCATTTGATTGCAGGCTACTTCTGAATACACTATTGATTTATTGGTTATTATTATTATTCAATACTAAAAGCAAGGCATATAACTTTTTAAACTAACAGGAATTAAAATATTTCAAATACAGGTACGAGATTTTGACCCCAAATGCTATACCCAAAGGATTTATGGATGGCAAACAAGCTTGTGCTATAATGGTAAGAAATTCCGATATTTTTTCCTCCGCTACTGAGCTACCACTGTAGCTTAACCATTCCCACACAGTGTCCAGTAATCACTTGCTTGCTGAAATTACAGGGACAGCCAGCATTTTGGTTCTGTCTGACTGGTTGCAGAACCATTAATTACTAAGTGATAGCCTACTGTGATGAACACTTTATCAAATTTATCACCCTTATCAAATGTTCCTTATGTTCCTGAAGCATTAATTATTTTGCTTCTGTTTATTCAAGTTCTAAGGTCTCCTATTATTCTCGAGAATGGAAGCAGGTAGAACTTAAGGTGTTTTAAAAGATTCTTAGCAGTTGTGAAAGACAGATGGCAACGGCACCATCCGGTTCATAGAATGCATATGACTCACCTGCTGGTAGGAGTGTTTTAGACACTAAAACTTATTTACGTTCTAAGAGCAGTGTAGACCATCAACATGCATCGTCCGTTGAGTAAAACATGCAAAGAAGGTGTCATAAACGTGAAAAATGTAGTTTCATTGGTGCGAAAGTTCAAAGAAGGCCGAGTATTGTGTAAGAATGAACTGTCAATGATTTTCCAGTGGTCTCAACATACCCCCAAGAAAGTGTTTACAGCAGCCAATGAATTGTGGCCTCGAGGTTGTGAAAAATGTTTGCAGTGGGAGGGAGAATGTTGAGAAGTGACAGCAGTTTCAGTTTGCTGGTGTATGCGCTTTTCAGGGAAAATATAGCAGACCGTAGAACTTAGAATGCATCTCGTATGACTCTAACCAACCGTATACACCGCCATTCCCACTGATACATGCCAAACCATTTCCTGCTCAGTGACAATACAATTACTTTTCATATTGATAATGGACCTTATGATTTCCAGTGGCTCATTCAAACACCAAATATCACACTAGTGCTCTCCTTCAGCTAATACAGTTCTAACTAGCGTTATTGACCAAAACATTATCATTTATACTTTCACTGCATCTGGCCTTCAGTTGTTTAACTATTTGTTCTCAATCTAGAATGTTATGATGTGATGATGATACTTGTACCTTTGCACAAGAGAGGAATGGAAGCTAGTTCATACATTAACAGAATAATAATTGTAATAAAATATTTTTGCTAGATACATTAAATTGTCTCATAAAGAGCAAGAGTTGAATGAATGTTTTATGAAAACGAATTAATTTAATAAATCTGCCGATGTTTTCTCTCTCTCTTAATTTCTATATTGACTAATATATTTTAATCCCAGATCAAGGCTTTGGAGCTAGATCCCAATCTTTATCGCATAGGACAGAGTAAAATCTTTTTCCGTGCTGGGGTGTTGGCTCATCTGGAAGAGGAGAGAGATTTGAAAATCACAGACATAATTGTGCTCTTCCAAGCTGCCGCCAGAGGATACCTAGCTAGGAAGTAAGTCACAGGAGATACTCCTTATTAGCAAAGATGTCTCCTCCCCTGTGACCCCTACTATAGCTTGTTACCATCCATTAGACCAGTTGACAGAAGAAGCATAGGTCTTTTGGTGCTTGAGGCTTCACTGCTCATTAGATAGCCCTTTGGGAAAGTGTGAGTGATACCTCTTTAGTTGGTGTGGCCATAGAACAGTCGCCACATTCACTGCACACATCCTGCACAAGGTGCCTGACCGTCTCTAGTCGCACGCCAGGGGGATATGTCTCACGGCTGCCAACTTGTTTTACAAAGACATCTCACGAGAGTTACAATCGTTGTGACATCTGCACTCAGAACAACATGATACGTGTATGACCATTATTGTTATTCTTTACGAACATCCTATTACAAAGCATAACGGTGTTTTTACATAACTCTTTCCTTTGATTTTCTCTCCTACTATGCGAATTTGAATTGAACTTCCACAATTTTCTCTTTCCAGAGCTTTCAACAAGAGGCAGCAGCAGATGAGTGCTCTGAAGGTGGTACAGCGAAACTGCGCCGCCTACCTTAAGCTGAGACACTGGCAGTGGTGGCGACTGTTTACCAAGGTCCAAAATTTTCACATCTACATTTTCTTTATCTCTTTACTGTTACTGTTGATGTATTTTCCTTCAAACTAGTAGAGAAGGATGGATACAATCTCCATGACATGATACGTTTATCAATCCCAGATCTTTATCTGTTATTGTTGTTTCGAAGCTGTCATGCAGCATTTTAAACCTCTGATATTTCTGCATACCTAACAAATACTACAAGTAATGAGATTTAACAGGTGACAGCTAGATTATCTAGTGCTCACAGACAGCAAAATGAAAATTACTATAGCTAATCTTAAACAAAATTTGAGTTGCACATAGTGTATGTTGGATGTAGTATTAGGAAAGTAAGGACCAGGCAATTTCTCTCTTAGATACCAAGAGGATATAAACTGAGGTTTCCAATTTGTGGAAACAATTGTTCCTTTCAAATAAACTCAGTGTGTACTATTATATTATTATTATTATTATTATATAATTATATATAATAAAAAATATATTGTTATATATTAATAATATTGAACCAGATCCAGACCCCTGCATGATTTCCATACGTACGGGAGTCTGTTCGTCTAATAGAGAGAGGGGAGTGCACACCCCTCGTCAACAGCTCTATTTAGCGGGCAGAGGGGAAGCACATTTTATTTGTTCTCAGTTCTGTATGAATATTGCTACGCTAGGGTTACTATCGTAAAACCTAGTGTAACATTTGGAGGGCGCATCCAGTCAAAGCAGGCCACTTATTCACCTTGTGTGTGTAAGTGACCTGACGAGCTCAGGTCCGGATCCGGCCCATTATTTTTATATATTAAAGTCATTACCAATAATAATCATTTTTGATTATTATCAATAATCATATATAATATAATAGATTATAGATAGTATACATTAAGCTACATTACCTTTTTGCATTACTATTATAATCATTATGTTGTTATAAATTAAACTAAATTAAGGCTTCTATGTGATTTTTTTTTTCCTTATCTGGGCAGTAAATGTAGGTGTTTTTTTGTCAACAAAGTGCAAGTGTGCAAGGAAACTTATGTAAACTAATATTATTAAGTTATTATTAAAAAAATATTCGATAAACTTTTTTATAGCTTCTTTGTTAGGGAAAAATGTTTATTTTAAACTTTTAAATATGTGATTCTTCCTGCAGGTGAAACCATTGCTACAAGTGACTCGACAGGATGAAGTAATGCAGGCTAAGGTAGTAGAGCTACAGAAGGTAAAAGACAACCAGTTGAAGGCGGAGATGGATCTGAAAGATATGGGAAACAAATATCAACAAGTAAGGAAATAAGCACAGTGCTGACCCTGGCCTCTGCTACTAACTCAGTAAAAACTCTCAAAATCAGAGAAGGGTGGTCAGTGCACACGCCTGCTCCAGAATGATTATTGTTATGGATTCTTGTGGAGGCAGCATTGTTAACTAAAAAAAAGTTTAACCTGTAAGGAAAAAAATAATGTAAATACTGGTTTACAGTCAGGTTTCATCATTCTAATTCTGTCTCTCTCTAATTATATTAAAGTCAATACTTTAGTGGGGGTACTGTTAATGCAGTTACTCTTTTAAATGTAGCCAGATGTGTAAAGTTCTAGTAGATTTATGGCATGATTTATACTCTCCCTACAAAATGAAGATTGTGGTTTGCACTTGTACTATTTTGGGGAACTTGCATATTTTGTATTTGTTTCCAAACCTAGTTACACAAAATGGTGATCGCTTAAATCAATTTATAGGTTAATACAAACATATGCATTAAAGGCTTGAGTATTGAATAATGGCACACTGCCATTAAACAATAACAAACTTGACCTACTGGGCCGTGTTCACAGATCCGTTATGTAAAAGTACGCAATTATACGCACGCACGTAGCAAGGCAACACCCACGGATGTGTTGTCCGTGTCTTCCGCCTCCATAGGGCAACCCTAACTGTACATGTGCATTTTCGTGGGTATAATAATTACGGTGTGCGTATTTAACTAACAGCGCCCTCAAATGGTCATTTAAATACCTCCCCCCAGCAACTTTCACATAACTTTATTCATACGGATTTCAACCACGCCCCTCCGCACATATGTCCTCAAGTGCGATTTCCAAGTACACGCCTAATGGACTTCCGTGCGTAAATTCAGCGTAAAGTTACTGCGCATGCGCAGTTCATCCGATCCTAGAAATACGCACGGAACTCCGTGCAAAAATGGATCTGCGAATACGGCCCACTGTCTGTAAAATAAAATGCAGCAAATATGAGTGAGAGTACCTATATGTGTAACACACATTGGCAAATAATGGTGCACCTGCCTCCTACGTCTGGCCATTGAAGTGATTGTAATATAATTTAAGACAGAATTCAAATTTTATAAGCCTCTGCACTCATAGGTCCGCTGTATCCTTAGTCCTGTGCGTGCATGGGGACACCCCTCCCCTCTCAAGCAAGGGACTCATGCCCCCAGGACTGTACCTTAAGATTTACACATGCCTCACCCTTTCTGATCAGTTGAAACACCTCCCACCATGCACACATGCTTTACACATGCCGCCCCGCCATTGGAGAGATTTCCAGCACGGAAGTTGATTGCTCGCATGTGTAGAGTGCAACTATTTTTCACTCGCAGCCAGAGTGTTAAAAAAGATGTATTTTTAAGTATTATTTTAACTTATGTCAGAGCAGGGGGTGGCCTCCGGTTAGAAAGCCCTTTTTTTCGAAAGGACCGTTTTCTACCAGACAGTTGCGAACTGGTTGTGAAATCGATTGCTTCTGCCTCGTTGACAAGAAGCAATCGATCATCCCAAGAACAAAGATGCAGTGGTGGACATATTTATATAATCCCAACCCTTATCCTAATCCTAACCCTCTCCTCCCTGCAGCTTGACCCTAAAACTTCCTTCCCTGCAACCTAACCCTAGGACTTCCTTTTCTCTCTGCCTGACCCTAAGACTTCCTTCACCACAGCCTAAACCTAAGGCTCCCTTCCCCTCCCTGCATCCAACCCTAAGACTCCCTTTCACTCCCCGCAGCCTAACCCTAAGAATCCTCTTCCTGCAGCCTAACCCTAAGGCTCCCCTCCCTGCAGCCTAACCCTAATACTCCCCATAGACTTCCCTGCTTCCCTGTAATACTCACCGGTGTAATGGGTCTGCGGTAGTGGTAGTAATATTTTAGAAATATTTTTTTTGTATAGTCATTTACATTTTGCACTAGCTGACTTAGATAAATTCCAATGTTTTTGTTGAGATTGCTTACTATAATTTTCAACTCCCCCCAGTTGATGGAAGAGAAGAGCATTTTGGCAGAACAGCTGCAGGCAGAAACGGAGTTGTTTGCCGAGGCAGAGGAAATGCGTGCTAGACTTGCAGCAAAGAAGCAGGAACTAGAGGAAATACTGCATGATTTGGAGTCACGAGTGGAAGAAGAAGAAGAGCGGAACCTGCAGATACAAAATGAAAAGAAGAAGATGCAGCAACATGTGCAGGTAATGTGGTGATAACTTTCTCTTTTTTGAATACCAGCTTTTACTTTGTGATGATTGCCACCATCACAAGCAGGCCCACTTATTTGCAGATTTAGGTTTCTGCTTCTGTACAGTGGAAAACAGGTTCTTGAAGTAACTCATGGTTGCTGACTTTTTTAAAAGAATATCAGGAAAATTATACTATAACTATCGCTACACCATATGGGTGTGCCCCTATCTGCCAATGGGGTTTGTCCTGTGAATAGCTCCACCCATGGGTGCCTTTAGCACTTCTGGGGAAATTATTTCTCGTATTAGAAACAGAAACAGAAAAAGAAAAGCTAAATGTAGGCAACACTGCTGCTGATTAACAAGAGACTAAAGTGTATATTTAACTTTTTTCTCAATTTTTTAAGTCATGTTGTCTTGGCTAACTGCCAGCCTTTGGTTACATCTTGGCCTTCATGAAAATGGCTATTTCCATAGGCATCATTGCAGAGAAATAGGACACAATAAAAAATATTCTGTCATTATACCACAATGACTTCTTGAACTGAATCAACATCCGGGAGATTGCCAAATACTTCAGGGAGTCAGGGAGATCACTAACTCTTCAGAAACTTTTCCTATTATTCTGGGGCATTTGGCAACTATGAAATAACAAGACATAAGAGCAGAGCCTTTCTTCAGAAGAACACAGCAGCATCAATGTAATTCATTGTAGAGATCACAGCTCCGACAATCTCAAGTTTGGCAACTCTGGTAATAACAGTGAGGATGTTGTCTGTTTTGTAAAACAGGATCTAGAGGAGCAACTAGAGGAAGAAGAAGCTGCACGTCAGAAACTACAGCTGGAGAAAGTAACAACTGAAGGAAAGCTTAAGAAGATGGAGGAGGATATTCTTTTACTCGAAGACCAAAATGCCAAACTCAGTAAGGTAAGTCATCTATATTTAAGAGAGGATTATGTGGCATTTATTTATTTATTTAACAAAATAAATAATGATACACATACAGGATAAGAAAGTTATAACTATAGCCAGAGTTACTAAAATACATCATTGTTCCAATTATAACAGGAGAGGAAGTTGTTGGAAGATCGTATTAATGATTTTACTTCTAATATGGCTGAGGAAGAAGAGAAAGTAAAGAGTCTGAGCAAACTGCGAAACAAGTACGAAGCCGTCATTGCTGACATGGAAGGTAGTAACATTTATCTAAATATTTGTGTTGTTAACAAAAGATTCCTCTGGATTCTTTATAAGGAGCACATATAGGCGCTCCTTATAAATCCAGAGCACTCTCTCAGGAATCTTTTCTTGATAAAACGCTTCTTTCTTACTTTTAACGTTCTAATTAGCTTTTATTTTTCCAAAAAGGTGACTTTGGATAAACATACGCACATAGCATAAGCACAGCAAATTAATAGTACAAAATGATGACAACAAGACAAAAAAAATACAATTCAAATATCAATTGAGGGGGGCGAATAGAGGATCCTGCTCGCGGGAGCTTACAATCTACAGGGTAGGGGTAGACTTACAGGAAATACAACGTGGGGAGACTGGAAAAGGGAACTAGAGAACCGAAGTGACGGATGGACGTGAGTAATTTGAAAGAGAGACATCGAAGGAATGAGGGAGGGGCAAGCTGCAGAAAATGAGTAGGGGGCATATCCTCTTTATGTCCTAGGCCCATTTTATAGCCAATGGGGTAGATCCAGACCTAAGTGCTTGTTACGTTTTAACGTGTAGCGTATTTTTCATGCACTCCCCTCGCTTGTACGTACTTTGGCCGTTTTATGCCTGCCAAACCCTACCTTAACTTTTCAAAGCGTATTTACGGAAGTACATAAAGGCTTCACGTATTATACTGTGAGATTGAAATGCCTCACCCCACCTCCGAAGCGTAATTACAGGTGTCGTATAACTGTCACACCCCTTAGTTCATAGTTACGTTGTTGATACATGCGTTCAGAGTTACGTGGAGTAACATCTGCCGTGCGCATGCGCAGTAAAAACGAATGGGCGATTTTACGCGAGCGGCCAGCATAAAATCACTCCCGTATGTAGTTTAGAATCTGACCCAATAATAACAACACTTTCTGTATGTAATGATACTTATACATTGTCATAAATGTTTTAGATCGTCTTAAGAAAGAAGAGAAGGGAAGACAAGAGATGGAAAAGATGAAAAGAAAGCTTGATGGTGAGACATCTGATTTACAAGATCAGATTCTAGAGCTACAACAGCAGATTGAAGAGCTAAAACAACAATTAGCCCGGAAAGAAGAAGAGCTGCAGGCTGCTCTTGCTAGGTATCATCGATGGGATCATTATATGTATATGTTATTGTGTTACTGACGTTGTCTTAATGCAGTTGCGTAATATGGGTCATTTTTTACCTGCACAGAATTGAGGAAGAAGCAGCCCAAAAAAATAACTTGCTTAAGCAACTCCGTGAGCTGCAGTCTCAGATCTCAGAGTTTCAAGAAGACTTGGAATCTGAAAAAGCCGCACGAGCAAAAGCAGAGAAGCAGCGCCGAGATCTCGGGGAAGAGTTGGAGGCTCTGAAAACGGAGCTAGAAGATACTTTAGATTCCACTGCTACACAGCAAGAACTCAGGTAAACTAGGAGGTCTATGCACATCCTCACATAACCTAACTTCTGTCATGGGCTACCTATTCACCAACAACAATTAGCCAATCTGTTATCAATTGATCAGTGCCGTAAAGGTCATTCAAAGATATGTATCAGTGTACATAACGGGCCGGATCCTGACCTATGCGTGCCTTGCGGGTGTGCGAGGTCATTACGGCCGTTTCCGTAGCGGGGAGTGAACACCCTCTGCACTTTTCGCTAAAGGTAGTAAATATGGACACTTGCGTGTCCAGATTCCTACCTTAACTTTTACGACTGCAAACCTGGTCGTGACGGGCCTTCCCCTGCCCATCCCCTCATTTACTTGTGTATCTACGCCTTTACAGCGGAGACACAACTGTCGTAAACAGGGGACAGCCCCCTATCCCGTAACAGCCGGCGTGTGTAACATACGTACACCTTTCTGTTGTAAAAGTATTTGCCTTGAATCCATTTTTGGTTAGTCATACATCCAGCCTTGTCTGAGGGTAACTAAAATAAACTGCTAGATTTGTGTAGTATATAGAGCTTGCTAGACATATTACTCTTGCAAATAACAAAAACATGTGATGTTCCTCATAATGCCTATATAACTGTGTTTCATAAACACATCTATTAAAGTGCTAAGCATGATTTTAGGTGTTTAAGCTGTGTATAATCTTAAATCGTGTCCCTAATTTAGGACCAAACGTGAACAGGAAGTGACTGATCTAAAGAAGACAATCGAAGAAGAAGCAAAAGTCCATGAATCTCAGATCTTTGAAATGCGTCAGCGTCACACACAGGCTCTGGAGGACGTCTCTGAACAGCTTGAACAATCACGTAGGGTATGCATGAACATGAAAAATGTACAATTTCCCTTGTAAATATAGAATTATTAAACTATACATGTTTGGGTAAACCAAATGATGCTTTTGTTGTGACCCACATTGTTTATTCACGTTATATTGCTACTGTCGCCAATTTATTTGTTAAGCATGGCAGTAAAATGAGTCTTGATCACAGGCACTAATGGCTTTAAAAAGTGACAAGCTCAAAGCACCCATGTGACACTAACGCATACTGCCTCAGTTTGATGTAGGATAAATCTAACCCCCAGTCTATGCTCTGTGTTATTTGGAAATAGTCCTACAATTATGTATGGTTTTAATTTTTTGTTACCAAGTCTATGTAATCTCTATATTTATAGGTCAAGGTGAACCTGGAAAAACTAAAGCAGACACTAGAGAGTGAGAACACTGACCTAGTAAAGGAAGTAAAATCTCTGCATTCTGCTAAACAAGAATCTGAGCAGAAGCGAAAGAAATTAGAAGGACAATTGTCTGAACTCCAGATCCGAGTCTCTGACAGCGAAAAAGCCAAGCATGAGCTTGCAGACAAATTACAGAAACTACAGGTAACTGCAGCTTACTATGTACTATTAGCTGACCAGTGTGTATGAAAGCCTGTGTGCTGCATTGTGTCTTAGATTTAAGTAATTATCTAAGTAAGATCACATATACACACTTAAAGTACCTTTTAACAAGACATTCATTTATTAGTTTTTTAAATCAAATATCCATCTTGCTGCTATATAACCTGTACAGGTCTTAACATGGAAGTTTTGTACATTCAATACTGAAATCAGACATTTTAAGTAAATTTAATTTCTGATTTGTACTCCGTTTGAGTGCAAAATAAATATACGCTGCGTGTTTGTTGGTTTTTGGTCTTTCATGCCGATTTTTAAATATTGAAGTAGTTCATTTAAAGTTTGATTTGTGTGCTTACAGGCTGAAATGGATGGCATGTCTGGTGCACTGGGATCCACAGAAAGCAAATCTATTAAACTAACCAAAGATTTGTCTACAGTGCAGTCACAGCTTCAGGATACCCAGGTATGATATTCTCTCCTTTTTTATATAGGTCCTAAATATCTTTCATATTTATTGATATAGAAACATAGAAAGTGATGGCAGATAAGAGCCACATGGCCCATCCAGTCTGCCCAGTTGTTTATTTAAAACTATACCGACCCTAGTCCCTAATTACCCTCAATTTATTGTGAGATTTATCCCAAGAATGTTCATCCCAAGCATCCCAAGCATGGTTAAATTGTTCTACTATGTTAGCCTCAACCACTTCAGATGGGAGACTATTCCACTTATCTATCACCCTTTCAGTGAAGTCATTTTTCCTCACATTTCCTCTGAATCTACCACCCTCCAGTTTTTTTTCATGCCCTCGTGTTCTATACACCTATCTCTTTGAAAAATGCCCCCCTCTAGCCAGTCACATCGAAACGATACGCAGATTACGTACAATAGCTACTACGCATGCGCAGTAGTGCTATCATGTCCCCCCTCTCCCTTCTCTGCTCCAAGCTATACATGTTTAGTTCCTCTAGCCTTTCTTGGTATGATTTGTGACACAGGCCGTGGACCATTTTAGTTGCTCTTGTTTGCACAGTCTCTAATGTATTTATGTGTTATAATATTGCAGGAGCTACTGCAAGAGGAAACCAGGCAGAAGCTGAACTTTAGTTCTAGAGTCAGGCAGTTGGAAGAGGAGAAAAACAACCTCATGGAGAACATGGAGGAAGAGGAAGCAGCCAAGAGTCAGCTCAACCGTCAAATTCAGGCTCTGCAACAACAGGTGTGTAAACTTTAGGGTCAGCACACACGTTCCTAGTGCCAGTACAATAAGTAAATAACATTGTAGTTTCATTAAATACAATAAATACAAATTAAAGTTCAGCAGTATTACCATTGGCTCATAATCTTTTGTTGTTTTATTGGATCTCAGCTCCTTGAGTCAAAGAAGAAAATGGAGGATCACGGAGGTGCAGTAGAGGGGTTGGAAGAAGTCAAAAAGAAGCTGGCGAAGGAGCTAGAGCTTATGCATCAGCGCTTTGATGAGAAGCATCAAGTCAATGACAAGCTGGAGAAGACCAAAAATCGCTTGCAGCAAGAACTAGATGACCTGATGGTTGATTTAGATCATCAGCGGCAAATTGTTTCTAATCTGGAAAAGAAGCAGAAGAAATTTGACCAGGTAAATAGAGCATGAATTAGCTATTGTCTAAAAGTATCAAGAAACCACAAATATTTAACTCTAGCTCTTACCAGCTGAAGCATCATTCTACAGTTTTTGAGTGTTAAATAATAATAATAATATTATATATTATATTATATATTATAATATTCTGATAATATTAGTTGACCATAGTGACAAAAGATCGTGTCTGATCAGTTGCCTTTAGCCATAGCTACCATTTGTGTAACAGATTTCATATTTTGCGTTCTGTGCCAGATACTGATCACCTCTTTCTATGAATGTATGGCTTTTGACCTTTAGTTACTTACCTGAATATTACCCGTGTTACCCTGCTTCTGCTATACATTTACATTTTAATATCAAATGCGTGTAGGATTCTGTTGATATTTCATTAATGTAAATAAAACATATGACTGTCCGTATTTAAGATAATCTAAAAAAGGCCATAGCAATATGTCTATATTTTTAACAGGTGTTTATATAGCATATTACATAGCTGTTTATTTTTATTGTGTATTTTAATTGAATTTTCCAACAAATACATACATTTTGTACAATACATTGCATTACATAGCTGTTTTAAACAATCATTCACTTGAGTTCATGCCCCTTTTTAAGCTCCCTAACACACACACACACACTCACACACTAGGCCTCATTTTGTCAGCAGTCAGTTAGACTATTACCATATTTTTAAGTGTGTTAATCTTCAAATATCTTTTATTAAAATGATTTAGAAAGATCACTAAATCCCTTCCCACTTCAGTAATAGTATTTTCTTCCTTTATCACTGGTATATAGTTACACTACTTTAATATAATTAAGAGCCAACTTGTACAACTAAAAATCTACAAGCACATATAAAAGAAAGCAGATTACCAGTGTTAAAGGTAATGATCACTTGGATTAAAAGAGCAAATAGTATTGGCCTTAAGAAGCTTGGGAGGAGATATAGTAAATGTGACTTCAATGTTACCTAAAATAATTCAACTAATATAAAACGTTCTGTGTGAGTTTACGCAATGGGGACTTGCTGTATTTGAAATACTGGTCTGTTAAAAAGTTGGATTATGAGCTCTAATATGTCATTTTAACAGTAGATTGTTTTAATAGACCATTGGGAAAAATGATTGTCAGTTTAGAGCACCATCATCTGTGATTGTGTTCATATCTACATGTAAGAAATTGTAAGCAACACTTACAAAAGCTCAGTGCTACTTACGTGTCGTGTTTATTATGGTGATCTCTCCTTCTAATGCATTTTACTACTGTTGAATGTCCTTTCTCTAGATGTTAGCAGAAGAGAAGAATATATCGGCGCGCTACGCAGATGAGCGGGACAGAGCTGAAGCAGAGGCTCGTGAGAAGGAAACAAAGGCTATCTCCCTGAGCCGAGCCCTGGAGGAAGCTCTTGATCTAAAAGATGAACTCGATAGACAGAACAAGTTACTCCGGGCAGAGATGGACGACCTTGTCAGCTCAAAGGACGATGTTGGAAAAAATGTAAGAATCTTATTCTGTTACATCTTCTAAATATCCAATAGTAGATGTCTGTTGTATCCAAGCATCCATGTGAGCACTCGGGTAAACACTCCTATTGTTCGCATGGACTTTGAAAGTAGAACCTTAACCTAAAATTTCCAACAGTAATTAGATGATTTTCAGAAGACCTAAATGTCTAATATTATTTATTAATAATGTGAATGTGCTTTTGTAGGTTCATGAGTTGGAGAAGGGTAAGAGAGCTCTGGAGCAACAAGTTCAGGAAATGAAAACTCAGATAGAAGAACTGGAAGATGAACTTCAAGCCATTGAAGATGGCAAACTCCGGATAGAGGTCAACATGCAGGCCATGAAAGCTCAGTTTGATAGGGACCTTCAGAACCGTGATGATTCCAATGATGAAAAGAAGAAACACCTGATCAAACAGGTGAGTGCACACATATCAATATACGTAATGTTATATCTATCATGGAATTCAGGGGATCTGCTCCTAAACCTACAATGATGCATATTGCAGGTGCGAGATCTTGAAGTGGAGCTGGATGAAGAACGAAAACAGAAAGCTCAAATTATTGCTGGCAAGAAGAAACTAGAGATGGATCTTCATGACATGGAAAGCCAAATTGACTCTGCTAATAAGGGCCGTGAAGAAGCAGTCAAGCAGCTGAAAAAATTACAAGTAATTTGCATGTTTTTTTTCTGTAGAACATAATTAAGCATTAGACTAGTTTTCCATTTTATAGGACTTTACATCTGGAAGTTAAACATTCCTGTTATGTCTAAACATGAAATTATCAAACCTATACAAATGAGTGACATTATGGATGTCTTATCTCAGTTATATTCTAGAAGCTGTGACAAGTTCTTTCTTTAATATAGAGGCACTACTGCTTTTTATCTAACTTCCTATTTTTTTATTTGTACTTTGTAGAATGGCTAGATTATTAAACACATTCTTTATCATAGCTCTATAATGATAATATACCAGAGAAGTAACAGGAGAACTGACCTTTGTTACAGCTCCAGCTGAAAGAAGTATGGCGGGAAGTGGAGGAAACGCGGTCATCTCGGGAGGAAATGTTTATCCAATCTAAAGAAAATGAGAAGAGACTGAAAAGTTTGGAGGCTGAACTTCTCCAACTACAAGAGGTATGTCCAGCTGAAACTGGCATCAGTGGTCTCCAGTTACAAATAATAAACTGAGATCAGAAACGATAGCAAAGGAAAAAGTATTGATGAAAATGAAGGAACTTTTACATATGTTGTATATAGTAAAATGTAGCATGTAAGGACTGAGCTGCATTTAGGAGTTGAAGTTTGTATTTATTTACTTTTCTTCAGGACTTGGCAGCTGCAGAAAGAGCCAAAAGACAAGCTCAGCAGGAAAC
>WWET01000029.1:927261-942513 GCA_011038615.1 Limnodynastes dumerilii
ATAAAAATACACTTGTATAATATGATAACGTTGATGAATTGTTATACTGAATAATTTAAAGTCATAAATGTTATAAAGAATTAGCATCACAGTAACCTAATGTATTAAATAAGGAAAAATAAAGAAAATAGTAGAAATAACTCACCTGGCATTTTATCTACGCCACAAAGCACCCGCCAGTGAGGAACAGAAAGAGATCACTGTTCCTTCTCCGAAGCTCTGAAAAACTGAAGTCGTCCTGGCAGACAGGTTAATAAAAAAAAAATCAATTCCCACTCCTGTTGACTCAATGATTCTTAAACTTGATGTGGCAACTTCAGTCCATTAGAAGTGAAGAGCAGTCATTCTATCTGAATATGTACAATTCAATGATATTATATATTTATATTTTTGCTCCTTCCAGAGTGAATCACTTGCTCTTGCAGATTGTATGTCCATGGACCTAATGAGCAACTGTGAAACATTGCTGGGATCATCTGTCAGGTTTTTCTCTTTCTTTTTGTGGCTTATATTTGAATTCTCATATGTTAACATTCCATGCACCCTGCTAATACTGGTATGTCAAACCTCTTTTCCAAGTCTTCCACTCTAGCTCACTAATAATGTGTCCTCTGTCAGCTGCTTTTTATATTCCAGCCATGTCTTTGTTGTTCCTCATACCATGGATCTAGTTTGCTTTGTGTGTTGACCATAAAGTGTAAACTGTCCTTAATGTATTGAATATATATATATTTTTTATGACAATTTTGTTAGTGAATTATCACATTTATACAGACATTGCAATTTACTGGAACTCCACCTGTGTTTTTGCGTAATAAAACCACCTAGACTAGCAAGACCTAAAGGAAGGGTGGGGGTGTGCGGTTTTTAGGCACCTATGTTTATGTAAAAATCTCTCCCCTATTACTGTCTAAGATTCAGCAGTGTTCCATTTCTCAGATCCTTAAGACTGACAGTAAACCTTTACAGATGATAGTTATTAATGTAGGATACCCATGGTTTTGCCAGATGGGGACACGGGTTGCGTAATAAAATTGTAAAAAAAAAAAAAAAAAGGTAATCTGTTAGCACAGTATGCAATGTATTATTAGGGTATGTTTAGCGTAAAGCCTTACATTTTAGAATTAGGCTTTGCTAATTTGCATAAATGCATATTATTATTGTCTGTACAGCATGTCACATCATAGGCAATTCATAGTAAGTCCTCATTATATATGACAGTAATGTTTCCTTACTACGTTCTATTATTTAACTGAGTGAGAAGTTAAAAAAAACTCTTTCGGTCCTGTGGGTCCAATATAACATCTATATAATATCTGACACAGGTCCTATGGAAAAGTCATTAGCATTATTGCATGCAAAATGCAGAGTAACTGGACTGGAATTAAAAATATAAATCTTTATACTTATTTACAAATTAGATATATGTATTTACATGCCAAATATTGCTCATTGGTGCATTAGAAATGTTGTACAAAATGTTTGTGGTTTTCATGTCTGGCATGTGAATGTGCAAGTTGGCAAAAGCAGTGAGCTCCACATGGGGACCATCTGCTTAACATATAACAATGCTTCCTTTCTTACCTAGTTCTTTGGCTTTAACAGAGAGATCCCCTCGCACATACACCCACACACACGCAATCAAGACTGATTATAGTGCTACCTATTAAATTGTGAGACTTCTTTTTGCATGAGATAGTGGTTTGTAGGTTCCAAAGCTAAATAGCCCTTTTATTAGACTCGGCTTTCTGTGATGACCCTTTATCATCAAGTCAGGCATGGAGTTCTTTGAGGCATGATTTCGACAAGGTGCTGGAAACTATCCATTAGAGATTCCAGTTCATGTTGTCATAATAGCATTGTAAAATGGCAGGCAATTAGTTGGCATCACATCCCTTTTCATCACATCCATTGTTTTCTGTTGGCTTGAGATGAGATGACTTTGGAAGCTATTAGGGTACACCAGACGAAATGTTCATTGAATCAGCTGGAGAAGGTGTGTGCTTTGTGACATGGGGCTGGATCCAGACCTTGTTAAGTGCATGAACTTAGTTACTCAAGGGCTAAACCATGTTGATTTCAGGGGGAGCCAAGTTAATTGCATGCAGGGATATATCTTTGAAATGCTTACTGCACACAGATACTGACCAGCTTTACTATCACACTGTTATTTAGACTTAGGATAGGAAACATCACCTCTCAACACTAAGGGGTCTATTTACCTATGAGTTCATTTTTTAATGAACGATGCTGATCCAGGCTCGCTTCTCCTCGCAGCGAGCCTGGCAGCGTCGTTCATTAAATTTACTATTATTCACCCTACCTGCGTGGTGCCGCAATGATGTCTCTGCTCATCGCAGGACATTTCATTCATACGAAGTATGCGCATGGGCAGAGACTCTGTTTCCTCACTTAGAAAATTTTAGGTCCAGATAGGAAAAAACACTGCGCATGTGCAGTGTCTTCATATCTGGACTGTGTCCGATGCTTCTCCCAGACGGGTAAGTTTTGCCTTTTTTTTTTACATTTATTTACAGTTTTATATATTTTAGTTGTATTTATGACATTTTTACATAAAAATATAATTTACTTTTTTTTTCTTTTTTTTACTTTTTAACACATAACTGTATTCCAGCAGTGTCCCCATACATACCCCCCTTTTCCTCCCCCTAATAATAGCTATTAGGGGGAGGAAAAGAGGGGTATATGGAGACATCACTGGATATAACCTCTAACGCCAGCCTGAGCTGGCGTTAGTTTTACACCTGGAGCGGAGTGTAAAACTCCGCTCCGAGGCTTTGTAAATATAAGGAAGCACCGTCCCGCTCTGAAATGAATGGGCCAGCGGAGACCCCCGATAGTAACATGGATCGCCATGAAAACTACTATTTTCCATGGCGATTTATGGTCTGTAAATAAGAAACAGTACATTTTCATGTGATAATGTCCATTTTCACATGAAAATGGGCATTATCACATGAAAATGAACTTTGTAAATGGACGCCTAAAACTGTTTGCAACAGATTAAATATGAGTCCCATGCAATCAACAATGGTTTAGCCCAGGAGTAACTAAGTTCATGCACTTAACAAGGTCTGGATCCAGCCCATGGTGAGCTATCTTGCTGGGGGCAGTAAATAGAAGTTTGCAGCCGTAGAAGAAGCATCTTGAACAACTATTTTCAAGTAGTATATGGCATATGAATAATGATTAATTGGTGAGGAGCCTTACATATGACAAAAAAAAAACATTCCCATACCAGAATACCACCACTAACTTAAATCATTGCATTGGAGCTAGGAATTTAATAATGTTTATACAATATTCTGAGAATACCATTTGCAAGTTGCTGCATAATTTGATATTCTTCAGATAACTTTTGGTCTCTATTTCCTGTTCTTAGATGAGTGGAACCTAATGTGGTCTTCTGCTAATATGGCCCATTTACCTCAACCTTTAACAAACTTTGTATAAAAAGATGATGTTCTATGTACCACTGTTGTTACACATGGTTAGTTGAATTTCTGTCACCTGTTGGTCAGTGTTGTCACTTTCACTGACAAGATGTTTTTTCTCACATAACAGTTACTCACTGGATGTTTCCTGTAAATTCTCCAACCAATTGGGCATGAAAACTTCAGAAGATATATTTTTGAGACTCACAAACTATCCCATCTAGCCAGGGGCACTGAGAGGGGGAGGTAAGGATGTACTAATTACTTGTACCTGGGCATGCTGAGGGGGCCAGAGGTGTCACTATGGGGATGCAGACTGGATTAAGACACTGTAGCGGTTGCACTGCTTAACTGAATTAAGGGCTGCTGTCCAGGAGTGCAGCCACAGCACAGACACAGGTACTGGGACACCAGCATATTCAATTTAAGTCAATTAAATGATCAATTGTTACGGAATTGCTCCCAGGGTATGAAATCTAAATGGGTAGCCATCAGGAAGTGGGGGGTGCATCTGGGACTATTGTCCTGGGACCTGAAGCTGATGGGCCTACCAATAATTACCATGGCTCTGTAGCAGCAACTATCGGTGGTATTCTACCACCGATACTTTCTGCTTAGGACTGTACACTAGCGGGCCAATGCACAGAGAATGACTTCTTTGCGCATTGGTCCGATGATAATGCAGTCTTGCGATGCCCGACCCCATGTGATGTCACGGTTTTTGCTAGAACCCCTGATGGTGGGGATAGGCTTGTGTGGTAAGCACCAAGTAGCTTGCGATCCCTGAAAGGCAGTCCCCAGTGAAACAAAGCACTAATAACCAGGCGAGAGTGAATAAATCAAAAGTATTTATTAGTGCAAACAACAGAGTACAGGTAAAGGAGAATGTGAGAGCTACAATAATAATGACAAAATCAGGTACAATACAAAAAAAACCTACAGGCTATAGAAGAAAGATGCTACCTCAAAGAGCATTCTGAAACTGAAATAACAACTGTCAATACCTGATATCCACCAATTTCTTACAACACCTAGCAGACAAGCTTCTTTAAGGGGATTATCGCCTCCTTCTCCTTCAGAACTCAAGATGATGGACCCCTCACATAATGTGTCTAGAGCTGCGCCTCAAGCATTACCAGGAGAGGTGGTCAACAAGATACTTTACCTACAAAACAAGACCTGCAGGACCTTAAACAAAAACTCTAAGTTAAATCGCAAGCCCATATTGGCTCCTTGCACTGGTAGTGGGCATTTAAAACAGGGTCTCTGGCCTGGAAGAGGCTCACAAGGAAAAAGCAGCAATGATAACTCAACTTCAGTGCTCTTTGGGGGCTTGCACCACAGAACTCAGGGATATGCAGATCAACCTTGAAGATCACCGAAAAAACAACCTGAGGGTTTGGGGGATGCCAGAAGATGGTCCACCTCAGGGTATTGCCCTGACAGCTATCTTTAATGACCTTTTAGAGGCAGACCCTAACTTCACCACTGACATCAACAGAGCTCACCAGGCCCTCAGCCCCTGGAGATCCTCAACTGACTCTCCCAAACACATTATATGCCATCTCTATTACTTCACGGTCAAGGAAAACATACAATAAGAGGTGGGTAAGAGGGCCCTGCCACAGGCTTACACTCTATAAGATATTAGGGTTTAATACATAAAGGAAAGTGCTATATAATCACACAACAGACCAGCCAGCTTGCATGGTAAAATATGGGGAATTTTAGTACAGAATGAAAATGAACAAGTTTGGTTTAATCATGAAATTAGGGCCATATAATATAGTAGTTGTAAATAGTGTAGACAAATGTTAAGTAAGTTGTAGAATTGGTATGCTTGTCTGAAGAGGTGAATTTTAGGGGGCGCTTGAAAGTTTGGAGAGTAGAGAATAGTCTTAGTGGGTGAGGAAGGTTATTCCAGAGAGTGGGTGCAGCCCGGGAGAAGTCCTGTAACTGGGAATCAGAGCATTTTTTTTAGTGTGGAGAAGAGCTGTAAGTCCTTTAAAGATTTGAGAGAGCAAGTTGGGATATATCTTGAGATGAGCGAAGATATGTATGCAGGTTCAGTACTTCCAGTGTTTGGAACCTGTGGTGCCTGGCATCTCTGCACATAAGGATACCCATGACATCCCAGTACACCCCTTTTACCCAGGCTCTCCCTGAGTCATACTATGTTCTGTTACAATGTTTGTTTTTTAATTGCCTGATCTTGTTCCTCAGGTCTACCCATTTTCCCTGCCGCTTTATTACTCATCCTCAATCAACAGGCTCCCTACAATATGTTGGAGAAAGACCCTCCTCAAGATGATAGCATTTTTGCTCTCCTTATATCCATGTAATAGCCCCCACAGACACATGTCTTAAATTACTGTCTTTAAATATTAAGGGCCTCAACATCCCTGAGCGGCATTCCGCTCGTCTCCGTACTCTCTGCTCTGAGAATATAGATTTTGCAATCCTACATGAGACACACTTTAGAGGTTCTAATGCTCCTACATTGAAAAACAGCTACTTCCCCATCTCTTTTTTCATTAATCATTCAAATAAAAAAATTACCATACTATTTTCCAACTGCACCCACACTTCACCCCTCACTTCAGTCGTCCTGGGAGATAGGAGAGGTATTTTAGATAAAGAGAACATTTTTGACCAAACCTTTATCTTTGTAAATCTTTATGCACTGACAGTTAATCAACCAGTCTTTTTAGCCTGCACTTGAACTGGACTTCAGACTCACAGGCAGATTCCACATTTAGGGCACCCTCCGCATCTTACCGTGACGCAAGAAAGGAAAGTAGAGTTCTCCACACACGTCGACTGGTGGACACCTGGAGAACATTACACCCCTTAGACAAAGTTTTCACATTTTTCTCACATGTACACCACCAATATTCTAGATTTGACTATCTTTCTGTTAAGCTCCACAAGGGATCACAGAAGGTCTGGACTTGTCATTTAAACGAGTTATTCTTAGAGATACACATCCTGGAATCCCTCCTTAAGCTATCTTATCCAGCGACATGCTTACCGAACTATCTGAATCCTGTAAGGCCCTCACTACACTCCTTAACTTTACAAAATACTACTAGTGTGGAAGCAAATCCCTATGATGTTGGCTTCCTATAACAGCATATCAGACACGTTTCAGTTCTCCCCCAACTTACCCCTTGGCCCACATAACGGTCATTCCTATGGAAGGAAAAGATACTAACTGTGCTCAAGCTATAGATTGATCTCCCTCTTAAATGTGGATTTTAAGTTCTATGCAAAACTTGTGGGCAGTAGGCTCTGACAGTCCCCCCCTGAGCTTCTCCACACTGATCAGGTTGGGTTTGTGCTGGGTCGTGAGGCTTGGGACAATACTTACCAAAGGCATTAACCTCATTCACCAAATTAGAACAGGCAGTCCTGAGACTCTTCTCCTGTCTACAGACGCGGAGAAGGCCTTTGAGAGAGTGGACTGGGGCTTTCTCAGAAGGGTTTTGGAGCACTTAGGATTGGGACCACTCTGCTTACACCAGATCCTGGCACTGTATAGATCTCCTACAGACTAAATTCTGATAAATTGGGATCTTTCAGCACATTTCCGGCAAGGCTGCAACCTTATATTTGTATGGAGATTAAGGCTCATTCTATTTGTAAGAATCCTAACATAGGGGGTATTAGAGAAAAAGGGCCTGATCCAGACCTACCTCACTGCGCTGTGCGTACTAACGCACAGCTTAAGCTACATGCACTCCACCTGACACTCCCCCTGTCCGGCCGTAATTACACTCTGTTATAATTATACTCTGTAACGCCGGCTGAAGTTAGGGTACCCTTCAGCCGGCGTAACAGAGTATAATTATGCCTGGACCCGGGGCGTAATCGCTAAACCCTGCCCTCCCTGCCTCATCTCCCTAACTCCCCCCCGCCTACCTTCCCTAAGTCTAGCGTAATTACGGTGAGCGTAGGCTTGGCACGCCCCCTCCACCATAATTACACTAGACTATTTTTCTTAATTACGCCGGGCAACATCTGCCCAGCGCATTCGCAGATCAGCTAAACAGCCCTCCGTAACTACGGCAGTGGGTGGAGGTTTGGATCAGGCCCAAAGGGCCAGATCCAGACCTACATTCACTTTACGTTTCAATGCGTAGCGTATTTACGCGTCCATAAATATTATGCACTCCCCTTGGCACTCCCCTTGGTCGTACGTATTTTTACTGTTTTACGCTTACCAAACCCTACCTTAACTTTTCCAAGCGTAACTGCTGTCGGCCGTAATGGCTGCACGTACTTACGTCCCTAAACACGCCCATACTGTATGATTTAAATGCCTCACCCCGCCTCCAAAGCATAATTATGGGTGTCGTATGGCTGGCACGGCCCTTCGTCTGTAGTTACACTGATGATGGTAGGCTCGTAAGTACATTCAGAGTTTCTGGTCGTAACATCTGCCGCGCACATGCGCAGAACTTGAAAAACTGTGTTTTTACGACTACGGCAAGCTTAAATACGCTAGCAGACGTAGCTCTGGATCCGGCCCAAATACTTTAAATTTAGGTTGGCCCTTTATGCAGGCAACCTCCTTGCCACAGATCCCACGGTATCTCTCCCCAATCTTATGAAGGAGTTCTATCAATATGGAGCTCCCTCAAACTTGAAGATACATTTTGACAAATCAGTGGCCTTAAGAATAAACCTACCTGCTTCAACAACTCAATGCCTCCAGGCTAGCTTCCCCTTTAAGTGGCATCGGGTGAGATCCTAACCCCTGCACACTTTACGTGCATGCGGGGGTCTGATGTTACGCTCTTGTAGCAAGGTGTGCACACCCTCTGCACTCCCCATTGTCAGTAGGAAATCTGGACACCTATGTGTCCATATTCCTACCTTAACTTTTACGACTAGGTCTGCTTTCCCCACCTGACCCCTATTTAAATGGCTATATGACGGGGATACAGCCATCGTAACTGAAGGGTCTGCCACTTCAGCGTGAGTACTGATATACATAACTTCGTTACGTTAGTACTTACGCTGTCGGAACATCTGGCGTGCGCATGCGCAGATGTTCCGAGATAGGGGACTTACGCAAATGACTTGCATAAGTCCCCTGTCGGACTTAGTTCAGGATCCGGCTCATTCTCCCCATCTAGGGTATATTGGGATCACTCTAAAAAAGCTACCTTGGCGCTATTCTAGGCCAAATATTTCCACTCCTAATGGGACTTAAGCATGATCTTTCCCAGTGGTAGGTAAAATCTTTTTCCTGCAAGGGGATGGTCAGTATCATCAAAATGTCTGTATTACCCAAAATCCTTAACCTTCTTTAGACCCTCCCGATATCTATGACAAAGTCCTTCTTAAAAGACATTCAACATGTTATTGGGGAGCTTGTCTGGAATGGTAAATGTCCGAGGTGCCCACAGTCAACTCTGTTCTGTAACAGAGACAGAGGAAACCTCCAACTCCCTTATATAAGGGGTTACTACTGGGCAATTATGCTCGCTATAGTACTAGAGTGGTCTCAACCAGGTGATGCTTGTCAAAAAGTCCTACTGGAAAACTACTCGGCTCCTTTCCCACTACACATAACAGTCTATTCTTTGCCTCACATTAACCATCTGACTAATGGTCCCACTCTGCAGTGCTGGAGACACCTCTGCTCCCATGCTGACATCTCTTCCCCTGTTTCACTACTTATACCCTTTACTTATAATAGGGATTTTCCACCAGGCCTCAAGCACAGCACATTCTCCAGGTGGGCCTCTGTTGAGCTTCTTAGAGTCTACCAGCTGATGAGGGGGGATCCCTCCTTCCTTTTTTCAGAATGCTCTGATTTGTTTGCTCTCCAAAGGAAAGACTTCTGGGATATCTACAAATGTTACACTTTATCCAACAAAGAAGTAATAGGACCCACATGAGTCGTGCTCTCTCCCCCTTCAAAACTCTGTGCCTCACCATCGGCCCCAGCTCATATAATTTCAATACTTTACAAGTTTTTAGTTGAGTCATTTTTTAACTCGCCTTTAAGCTTTGTGGAGGCTTGGAAAAGAGACCTTCCAAGTGCCTTTACTGATGCAGACTGGTCGAAAATTTTCAGTGTTGGGCGGTCATGCTCTCCCAGCAAAGTAGTCCTGGAAACTCAATACAAACTTATAACTAGGTGGTACCATGTTCCCTCTCTGTTCCATAGGATCTCTCCTGACATCTCACAACATATTGGAGGCGTGGGGATGGGCTCTTCCACATCTGGTGGTCCTGCCTTCGTATAATTCCATACTGGAGGCTGGTCATTGACATTTCTAAAAGAAGTCTAGCATCTGATATTCCTTTGTTCTAGCTCCTCTCCTAATCCTCGATGCCAATCTCTACCTATAAAAAGCCACTTCTTAATCACCCCATTAATATTAATCTCCCCATCTACCATAAATTGGCTACATTAAATTGACTACCATATGTCAATGGAAGATGTCCTGTTCACAACACCTGAACTAACACCTTAGTTCACAGCTACTTGGTTCTACTGGCTTGAAATCAAATCCTCTGACCTTTACTCAGAACTTCTGAATTCTCCCCCTGTGATAACCAGTCCCACCCAGGCCTCTGCATAAGTGACTTCTCACCCACCTACCTAATCTGAGATGTGCTCACCTGTATCTTGGTGACACCCTCCCCCCTTGCCATAGCCTCTCCCCCCACACTGTTCATCGTCAGACTTTCTCTTATATAGTTGTTACCTTTTTTCTCTGATTTGTTTTACTATTACCATCAGAACTTGCTATGTTCGTAGCATACTACAGCAAGGTATAGACTACCCTCCTTTACTTAGGTGTTAACTAATGCTATCCCTATCTGCTGAGATGTTATATACAGGCTAAACAGTTTTATGGCTTTTATAGTTTGGATACTCTGTGTGATGTGCTAATTATTCTCTGTACATTCAGACTCTCAGATATTCTGATGATTAATTCTTCTGTATTACAAAAATGTTTACAAAGAATTGATAAAAAATAAATTAAAAAAAAGCTACAGGCTATAAACACTAATAAGTATAAACAGAAATCAAAAGGTAACACTGAGCACAAAGCAGTAGTAACCCAAAACACTAGAAGCTGGAGCACAAGGGTACAGATATAAACAAATACAGAAGTCAAGATAACAGTGAACACTAGAGCACAAGGAAAACCTAAATACAAAAATACATATGAACATAAATATATACAAAACCAAGGAGTAACCAACAAACATTACAAGGGCAGCTGGACTACAAGCATGCAAGGTAGTAGCAGTAGCACTGGAATGGGCAAGTGGCTGGCAAGGCAGAATTGTCAGCACCTGAATTAGCTAGAGGCATCATTATATCCTAGCTGCTCAGGTGCTTTTAAATTAATCAAGATGGCAAATCTTAAACAGCAGCTCCTAGGGGCAGGTCAGGGAAATGTCCACCATGTACCATTAATAAAGATTTGCCAGGGACTGGAAAGAAAGGATTGCTAAAAATATGCAAGGGGGAAGGGCGAGGGAGAGGGATGGCTTAAAGACATAAAACAGGGTGAAGGAATGGCTGCAGACATACAAGGGGGGAAAGAATTTCTGTGACATGCAACATTGCAAAAGGATGGATGGGCTATGCAAAGGGGGTGGAGGCATACAAGGGGATGGGGGTTAAAAGTGAGGCTGTTTATATATATATCTTTGGTTTTTTGCTCTTTCAATTAAACCAACACATTGGGCCTGATTCACAACTAATTAAGAACAGGATTTCCATGTGTATATTTAAGAACGGTTAAACTGCACATGCTCAGAACTCAAAACAACGCACTGAAACTATGTAAGAATGATTTACAGATAAGAACGGCTACTTATATTCATGGTTGGGAATGTAATGACATCTGCATGCGTGGTTAGAGGGGAAAGATTCTTAGGTGTATATTTACTAAGGTCGATTTGGCCCAAATTGCCCAAACTTCCCGGACTTTGCCTGTGATTTCCAAATCGCCGTATTCACTAAAGGCAAAGTCCTGGGACTTGAGCCTTTAGCCAAATCGACTCGGCAAGACTCACCAGATGTTTGCCATACAAAACATACAGATCGTCGGATTCACTAAAGGCGATTTTAGGGGCTCTAGTGTTTCTGACATCATTATTATAAAAGACTGCCCCCTAGCGTCCGAATGGCAGTAGGAGCATTACAGAAGAAGAAGAAGGAGTCTGTCTGCGTGTCAAGAACAGAAGAGGCCGAGGAGAGGAACCGAAAACCGGGGATCCCACTTCAATCAACCAGAGGACAGTCTGCAAGTAACTTGAGAAGAATCTAATCAGCTAGCAACTCTTCCCAAGAAAGATGACAGCAAACGGTGAGTGACCAAAAATTTTATTATTTTTTTACACCACACAATACATTGCAATACATTTAGTATAGGACATCGTGGCCACCGGAGGTAAGTGCACACATTAGGGGGCAATATTAGTCAGGGAAAATGTTTATTTCACATGGACACTTATAATAATGTATATCTGTATGTTTATGCACACTGTATTTTTTTTTTTTTTACGCGCAGTATGGTTAGAAGTCTTACCATGCTGACGCTGATATTACTACAGTTCTATCAGCACAGCATGGCTAAGGCATTCAAGCATGCTGCATTGTTTTTTTTTTTAAACACCCGCGACTTGCCGCGATTTTGTCAAGGACAAATCGCGGTGCTTCTCTGTAGAAAAGCACTGCGATTTACCCCTTGCAAAATCAACGCAACTCGCGGGAGTTTCAAAAAATCGCAGACGACTCGCAGCTTAGTGAATTTGGTGAATTCACGCTGCAAATCGCCTGCAAATCACGACGAGATCCAACGATTTGAAATCGTTGGAAAAAAATCGCCTTTTGTAAATATACCCCTTTAGGACCTGATTCATAACTAAGTAAGGGCAGGATTTAAGTTCATATATTTAAGAACAGTTAAACTGAGCATGCCCAGAACTGAAAACTACGCACTTAAACTATGTAAGAATGATTCACAGATAAGAATGGCTACTTAGGAATGGTTCATGCTTGAGAATGTCCTGACTTGCGTGGCAAGAGGGACAAGACTTTTAATGTAATTGAGCAGCACTCGGGCTACTAATAAACAGTATGGGCGTTCCTCGAAACTTAAGAATGATTCACAGTTAAGAAGTCTTGCATAAACTAAGATAAGCACAAGCAAAGATAAGAATGCCCCCTACCATTCTTAAGTTGACATACGCATGGTTAACAGAAAGCGAAAGTCTCATGCTTTTCTGTTTGTTCAACACACAGTCGCTGTGTGATTATAATGAATGCATGTGTTCTCTTTGAATGAAACAATTAAAGGCTTATCTTTTAATACTGCTGTTATGTTACTATTTTGTGTTGGACTTAAAATTTGAAAGGTACTCATTATTGACATTTATTTACAGTTTGTGCATGATTTCATTGTTTGTTGTATACATATTTTAAACATAAGTTGTTTATTTTTATTTAACTTTTAGCATGTTTGTACTGTTATTGTGTGACCTTGAGATACAAATTTTGTTTAGGATTAATTTTTGTAGATATTTATTATTTTGATATTTATGTTATAACAGCTTTGAAAGTTGAATGGTGCTTTTTGAATCCTTCTATAAGTATTTATGTATTTTAATAATTTTTTACATTTTAGCATATTGCTATTTTTTTCAAATTTTTGGGTTACTTTTGTTAATTAGAAAACAAAGATCAAACTAAACAAAATCAAACTGCTTCTTAAATTAATCAATTAATGTGTTTCTTTGCTTTGCCGTGAATCATTAGGATATAAAAGATCCTAAATATACGCACAATTCTCATTTGGGAAACAAAGCTGTTCCTAAATATACGAATATGGAGAAAAGAATGTTTATAGCTCCTAAGAAGCTAGAGGTGTGGTTAACATTTTTTTTTTTAGTATTTGTGAATTATTATTACGGATTTGGGCTGTGCGTATATTTAGGAAAGTTCTTAAATTCTTTCTTAAGTGTGAATCAGGTCCACCATGGCTAGATCCCAGCACATACAATCTCCAGCAGCAAGACCTTCATCCTCATCATCCTCATTACTGATTGGGGGAAGTCCTGCAACCCTTTTCTAGGGCGAGATGACACCTTTGAGGAATCCATGAGTGAAAAGGCTGCTACTGCTGGGGGTAAATCACAGGATCTAGATCACCATAGTGATTTTGAAAAGTCAGAAGTTATAAATCGCTGTATTTACAAAAAAAAAAAAATAAGGTAAAAGTGCCCTTTCTAATGTCTAAGAACATGTTTGGCAGGGACTTGTAGTTCCAAAAGTGACAGCATTCTAAGGTGGCTGGGGCTACTGCAGCATGTATTTTGTGCAAATAAACTCGAGTCCCCCTTAATAGTGTCCATTACTGCCCCTAAATAATAATGGGCCTGATTCACAACTAAGTAAGAACAGGATTTCAGTGCGTATATTTAAGAATGGTTAAAATGAGCATTCCCAGAAATCAAAACTACGCACTGAAACCATGTAAGAATGATTCACAGATAAGAACAGCTACTTAGGAATGATTCATTCTTGGGAATGTAATGACTTCCGCAATTTGTGGCTAAAGCTCTTAATTCAAAGTATGGGTGTTCCTTGAGACTTAGGAATGATTCACAGTTAAAAAAGCCTTGTGGAAATTAAGATACACATGAACAAAGATAAGAATACCCCCTACCATTCTTAAGTTGACATCTGCATGGTTAACAGAAAGCCAAATCCTCATGCTTTTCAGTTTGTTCAACACACAGCTGCTGTGTGATTATAATGAAAACATGTGTTCGCTTTGATTTATACAATTAAAGGCTTATCAGTTTTTTTAACATGAATTGTCTTTTTTAGATTTAACTTGTAGCATGTTTGCATTGTTTATGTGAGACCTGGAGATTTTGTTTAGATCTAATTTATGTATTTATTTATTGTGATATTTATGATTTAACAGCTTTGAAAACTGAATGGTTCTTTCATAATCCTTCAAAAATATTGATAATTTTAATAATTTTCTACATTTTAGCATATTGCAATTATTTACAATTTTTTGGTTACTTTTGTTAATTATAAAACAAAGAAAGTATAAGAAAATAAATCTGCTTCTTAATTGAATTAATTAATGTGTTTATTTACACACGTTGTGACATCATCACCCAGTGCCGCGGACCCTTGTCTTGCAATGCAGAGGCCTGATATGCAGCGCATTCAGACCTCTGCCAACAAAGATTTTTTTTTACTAGTGTCCTGGGCAGAACAGAGAGGAGGCCTGGGGCTATGTCGGGCCCCCTCTCTGTCCGGGCCCGGGATACTAGGCCCGGCTGTCCCCCCCTGATGTTGGCCCTGAGGGTATCTTATAAAAGATATACAGTCAGGTGCATAAATATTGGGACATTGACACAATTCTTATATTTTAAGCTCTATACACCACCACAATGGATTTGAAATGAAACAAACAAAATGTGCTTTAACTGCAGACTTTCCGCTTTAATTTGAGGGTATTTACATCCAAATCAGGTGAACGGTGTAGGAATTACAACGGTTTCTATATGTGCCTCCCACTTTTTAAGGGACAAAAAGTAATGGGACAATTGACTCAAAAGCTATTTCATGGTCTAGTGTGGACTAATCCCTCGTTATTTCATCATCAATTAAGCAGGTAAAGGGTCTGGAATTGATTCTAGGTGTGACATTTGCATTTGGAATTTGTTGCTGTCCACTCAATATGAGATCCAAAGAGCTGTCACTATCAGTGAAGCAAGCCATCATTAGGCTGAAAAA
>WWET01000029.1:952637-971080 GCA_011038615.1 Limnodynastes dumerilii
CCTCTGACTCTCTGCTCCTTCTCCGTCTCACCAGCTCCTGTTATCAGCTCTAAGCACTGAATCTCTTGGCTCTCTCTCTCTTTGCTGCTGTCATTCTGCTGCTTTAGCTCTGCCTCTGCGGATCTCCCCCTCCTTCTCACAGCTTTCAGCACTGTCTCTCAGCTTTGCAACTGTCACACTCCGTCTTATTGCTCACCGCTGCGGCCCACTGTCTGCCTCTCTCTCACCACTGTCACCGCTCACTCTCTGTCACCGCTGCTGCTTTCCAACTGGCTTTCCGTCTCAGCTCACTCTCTTTATCTGCTACCGCTCTCCATCTGTCTCTCAGTCCGACTCCTTCTCTCTCCTATTCCCTGCAGCTTCCCGACTGTCTCTCTGTATTTCTCACACACACGACAGCTCGCTCTACAGCACCTTTTCCCCTCAAGCTCTCAGTCCAACTGCCTGACTGACACCAACTGTCTGACTTAACCGCTCTTTTACCTCACGCCCCAGAAGCTTCTAGGCTGCCTCATGCCACTCCTGAAGCATCCCTCAGTCAGCTGGTGGTTGCTAGGCAACCACCCACATGCTGTTCCCACTGTCTACCCTGGGCCTGCTACACCAACTTGAACAGCCCCTGTTTTTGGGATGTTACAGTAACCCCAGCCTTTACCCTAACCCTAACCCTCCCCTTCCATTTCTCTAACCCTCCCCTTCCATTACCCTAACCCTCTCTTCCCTGCAGCCTGACCTTAAGACTCCCTTCCACGCAGCCTGACTCTAATATCAGAGTCCAGTATCTGGAAGGAAGGCAGGTCTGGATGGTGATGTAGCATAGTCAGAGGTAGCTGGGTTGGTGACAAGTAGGGCACCAGGAATCAGTCAGGTAGTCAATCAGGAATGCAGTGAGGCAGCAACCAAACAACAAAACCAGCTTACTGGCAGGAAGTACAATAATGGCAAGGAGGAAGAGACAGAGCTGGGTTTATCTAGATCAGCTAGAGGAGCAATGCAGGCCTGGTGACAGGGGGAGACAAAAGCGATTGCAGTCCCCACAACAATGCCCTCCTTTCATAAATAGTGACAGCTGAAAGTTGCTTTACGGCTGTCTTTATTTCAAATAGGCAGTCTTTTTAGAATTTTTTTCATGAATGGGTAAGTGTGCCGATTGGCAGTCTCACCCATTCATTTTCGCAGAGGACCCACTGCACCTGCCGCTGACAACTCTGGAGAGGTGAGTAACCTCTCCAGGGACTCTTAGTGTTAGGAAGGGGGGGTTAGGGTTAGGCTTTTAGGAAGTAAGGGTTAAGGTTAGGGCCATAGAAGGGGAGGGTTATGGTCAGACTGGGGGAGGGGGGGTTAGGGTCAGGCTACCGGGAAGGGAGGGTTAGGGTTAGAATTAGGGGTTAGGGTTACTTTTCAGAGCACCGTGTTTGATGCTCCGGGGATCGATTGCTATGCCTCATCTAGGCATAAGCAATCGATATCCCAGCCAGTTCGAAACTGGGAGAGAATGACCCTATGGAAATAGGACCATTCTTAGCGGGGACCCACACCCAACAAAAGGGACAACTGTGACGGCCACCGAGGATCAGATGGACCGCCGCAATCTAGTGCTGCAGACATTATTGAGGAGGGATGGGGTCCTAAATAACATGAGTGTATAGGGCCTGCAGATTTTTATTGCTGGGCCTGGAGCTATGACATTAGGGAGTACTAGGCAGTCTGAACAAAGAGGGAATACAAGACGCTGTCCAGCAACCAGAATAGTTCAATAAGTAAAAGAGCAAATTCTAGTAGATAAACCAAGAGTTTTGCATTCTCCAGCTGCCCCTATAGCTCCAACAGGAAATATGATCTTAGCTATAGAAAATATCATACTTTGTACATCATGTAATTAACATCATAGACATTGACATGAGCTGCCATTAGTTCTCCTGCTGCCAAGAATAAAATTGTACAACGAGGCTCTGTGGTTTATGCAGGAATGAACCCAGTGCTATATTATAAGATAAATGTTACAGACAAATGTTTCTTTTAACTTTAAGCATGAACAGAAATTTTTTCAGTAAGCAAAATGTTGCCAGTGATTATTCCTATGAGATATAAAAATGTAAAAATATTATATGGTTGTTGTTATAAAAAATAAAGGACCTGATTCACACTTTAGAACGCGTTAGGTTCCTAAATATACACAACTAGTAGCAAGGCAACACCCTCGGCACGCCCCCCGGTTTTCAGGTTCTTAATAGACTTACGGGTGACATAGGGTTCCCTTAACTGTAGATTCGCATTTGTGTGCGTAGGGCGTCTAATTACGAACGTGTCTGCAAAACCGCGCCTTCTTTTGGTCATTTAAATTCCTCCCTACACCCAATCTTCGTATATGCTGTGTTACTTATTCACGGCATGCCTCTTTTGGCGGAAGTTACTGCGAATCTAGCGACTTTAGTTGCGTACTGTTGAAACCCATCACATACACACACATGCAAGCATACCCACACACAAATGCAAGCATACACATACACACACACAAGCATACACACACATGCAAGCATGCACACACACATGCATACACACGCATAATTAATATTTTGCCCACTGGAATTACCAATAGCGTTCCTTCTACATATGACTAAAGCTGGCCATATACTAGAGCGATTATTGGCCCAATCATCCAGTGATCAGGTGATTGGGCAAATAATCGCTTTAGTTAGTGGCCAGGATCAATTTTTCAAACGCCAAATAAATGTTTGATTTATATCGGCAGCAAGCTCCTGATATTTTAAGGGATCCAATCAGCTAATCTGAAAGGCTCCATATTCTTCAAAGATACTGCTGCAGATCTATGTACTATGCTGTTTTGACTGCTTTGAAATATAGCTTCAAAGCTGTCAGAGCAGCATAGTACATAGATATGCAGCAGCTACTATTGCAGGGAGTAGTAGAGACAGGGATCAGCCGAAGCCACGTTTCACACAGCGCGGTTTCAGCTGATCTCTGTCTCTACTACTCAATGCAATAGCAGCAGCTGCAGATCTATGTTTAATGCTGCTCTTACAGCTTTAAAGGTATATTTCAAAGCTGTCAGAGCAGCATAGTACATAGAGTAGAAGAGAGCAGTGGCCCCCCTCTTCTGCTAGGATTATCTGTCTCAGAAGGAGAGGTGTATGGTGCAGACAACGGGACTTTTCCCTTGTGGGAAATCCTTCCATTTATCGGACCATGCCCTGCTGGGATCGATAATCGTCCCAGTGTATGGCCAGCAGGAACACCATTGATTATTCCAGTCAACAACAAAAAAAAAAGATAGAAAGAGTTCAAACCTACCTCCTGACCATAAAAGTGTTTTTCATGCTTAGAAATTTTAAGTCTTAAGAGAGAGCCAATGCACATGTGCCCGGACTTCATATCTGCTTCATCTGAATGTGTAAAACAACGATGTCCAGTGGCAAATGCAGGATTTTGAAAGGGGGGTTTCCAATGCGTGTAATACATTTAAGGTATATTATCATAGCTGCAAACATGTTGGAGCCCGAAAATGCGGCAAATAAGCTCTGCGGCGTCCTGCCCAAGCTCTTCTCCTGACCCACCCACACTTTCATACTGCGCGAGGCAAAAATTACCCCTAGCCTGTGTGTGTGTGTGTGTGTGTGTGTATGTGTGTGTGTGTGTGTGTATGTGTGTACACGCACTAGAATCCCCACTGCAAAAGCCATTTCCAAACACACCAGTGTCAAACGCAGGATTTTGAAAGGGGGGTTTCAAATGCGTGTAATACACGTGAGGTATATTATCATAGCTGCAAACGTTTTGGAGCCCGAAAACGCAGCAAATAAGCTCCGCCGCGTCCTGCCCAAGCTTTTCTCCTCATCCTGAGGTTGATGTATGTAAAATTGTGAAGAGCTACTTAATATGATGCACTGTTAAAAAATAAAACATATGTAAAATGACAATACTGATAATACGGTCATACTATCTGACTGCCAAGACTTAAGACGTCCATAACGTTCTCTGTTAAAGCAGGACGTTTATAATGTAGATTTGAAAATAATAAAAATTCTACATTAAGGAATTGCATTGGTTATTGTGTGTAATAAGTGCTGTTCTGATATGTTTTTATAGGTGATTTATAAGTTACTTCTTTCACACAGTAAAATAGTAGTTTTATATTGAAGGAACAGATTTAATAGTAATATCAGTATACAATGCATTAGTAGAGCACATTACACAATGTACAGAGCCTGTGTCAGTGCATAAGCACTGTTGTATTTGTGGTGACCCATTCACCATTCCCACCTGCTTACCTAATGCAGCACAGACCAGGGCCATCTTCCTCCATGTCTGTCCGGATCACATGGCCGCTAAGCCACGCCCCTTTTTGAATTTTCTCCTTTTTTTTTTTGCTCATTTTTCAATCTGGGGGGGGGGGTTCTGGGCAACCAGAAACCCCCCTTGGGTGCGCCACTGATGTCTGAAACACCTTGCAGATCATCACGGGACCTGAGGGCAGGGGTAATTGCTACTTCTCTATCTTATACCCAACTCTTTACATTGGATGCTGGTGATTAGGAAAGTCTAGTATTATTAACAAAAAACTTATAAGACGCTGAGTTTTGTATTAGTTGTTTTTTTTACAGCCAATAATGTTCATTCAGGCAGAGAATAATAATAGGATGACAGAGATAGGGAACAGAGGTGGGGAGAACAGTAACCACACACAGGAACACAGACAAGGGAATCCCAGGCAGGCTAGACTTAGGCAGACAGAGGAGAGAGACAGCGAAGGCAATCCCCAGGGCTAGGAACGAGGCAGCAGGTCCGCGCCAAGGAAAAGACAGCGCAGCAAGAAGAAGGCTAGAATCATCAATCAGGATGCAGGATTGGGCCAGGTCCCCAACCGCACTGCCCAACTACCCTACGCTGCACGCTAGCGACGCTGCCCGGCAACCTGGATGCCGGAAGTGGTGTGAGCCGGCGGGACGGTGCGGGCGCTTCTAACACTGAGGGAGAGCTGGAGACATGATGGGGATAATGGGATTTCCTGGAGACATGATGGGAATACTGGGGGGACTGGAGACATGATGGGGATACTTGGGGGAGCTGGAGACATGATGGGATTACTGGGGGGACTAGAGACATGATGGGAATACTGGTATGGGGGACTGGAGACATGATGGGTTACAGACTAGTACACTATAATTTTAGTCCTAGCTTCAGGGAATTTTCCTATATGACTTATGCCTAGGGAGGGCTTTGCTTTGCAGCACATGCAGCCATGAAATTTAAAGGTAGGTGGATACCCAAATCAAGAAAAGACTGGACTGGGGGTATATGCCTCCAGGTCCAGTCTGACAAATGCATCCATGCTACCCAATCGGAATGTATTGTTATCCACTCAAACGTAAGTGGGAATGACACTTTGGACACCTTTCACCTTCCAGTAGGTGTACCTTGTAATTAAAATGTACAGTAGAGGCGTTCCTTCCTTCTGCACACTAAACCAGTCCTCTGCAATGCCGCCATCTTCCATTTGCAGGTGTCATAAAATTTAAGACCAAACTTGGGTATCGTAAGGCTGTCCTTGTGAGGGGAGTAGTTAGTTATGCAATCGCAGGGATACATACTGTAGATAATGAGTGAATTAGGCTGCGTTTCCCTTCACATATACACTGCTCCAGGCTCCTGTGGCATAAGTATCGGTTGCCAGGGTCTAATCTTCTATTACATCGACTGTCCTATCCTTTGCAGAACCCAAAGTTTATCCTTTGCAGCATTGTTTATATCATATAGTGGAAATATAAACTACATACTAGTCATTTCCGGCTGGATCCAGACTTAAGTAAGTGCTTGAAATTAGTTACTCCTGGGCTAAACCATGTTGATTGCAGGGGAGTCATATTTCATCTGTAGCAAACAGTATTAGAGTAGAGAGGTGATGTTTCCTATCCCAAGTCTAAATAACAGTGTGATAGTAAAGCTGGTCAGTATCTGTGTGCAGTAAGCAATTCAAAGATATATTCATGCATGCAAAGAATACAATTAACTTGACTCCCCCTGCAATCAACATGGACAATGGGTCACATTGAGGAAGAGGTGGTGGAAAAAATGGCACTGAGACCAGAAGACACCAAGGTAGCAGGGAAGGAAAAATAATTTTACTGTGCCCCACTGTATTTCAACCTTTACGTACATTAGACTGAAATAAATTGGCAAACTCAGTAAGTGAAATACAGTGCGCACACTGTATGCTGAAGGTGCAAGTTGTAAGACAGATTGGATGATTGTCTGTCTGTCTCCTCCAAGTCTCTACACTGTGCCCCACCTTTATCTCCCTTGCTTTTACACCAGCATGCAAACATAAACTTATCACTTGCTGACTTGCTAACATCAGAGAAAACATTGTTCTGAGGGCAGGATTTATTTTACTGCCTCTTTGAAAAAGGGAAAAAAGCTGGAGCCTTCCCATGTCATCTACAGCCCTCCCAGAAATATCTTATGTCTCACATGAAAGACATACATCTTCTCTCCATGTTTGTGGACATACAGAGGTCACGGGCCAAAGCATGTAGCAGACACTGAGCTGCTAATAGGATTTATGGTTACTGACATACAGCTGTGAAAAAGGAGAGCAGCAATTAATATGAAGTATACTGAGAAATACAGTTGTCTATTGTGTAGGATGGCGCCAGAGAACAGACTGATCCATACTTGCAAAGTTTAGTTTCCTCAAATGAATATGTGAAGTGTATTAAGGTGTTAGTAGTATATATTTTTTTCTTTTTATTTTATGGAACTTTATGGAACTTGCAACAAACCTAATTAATAGTAATCATGGTCCGGCTTCATAGTTACGTAGGTTTCGTCTTACACACGTTTTTTTAAAGAATTGAGCTACTATGCATGCGTAGTAGCTTATTTACACAATCTACGTACAGAAATGGTACATAGATAGCGCAAATAAGCTACTACACATGCGTAGTAGCTTATGTTTACGTTTTTTTAAACATAAAATGGGACCCCAAATTTTATAGCTCATTCTTCACCTAATTCTCCAATAGTAATTATAACCTTGTCTGTATTACTTGATTTAGTGGTTAGGGCAGTGGTTGGGAGAGAAGCTGTGCTATGTGTGCATCCTCTTTCTCTTAACAGCACTGACATGCAAAAAAAAACTCCCAGTGGATCCACAGGGAGATCTCCCCTGTAAATCTTATGCATGTCAGCATGTTGAAGGGTGGGATGCTGCGCTCGTGACACAGCCTACTGCCCATGTGTGCCTCTTTCCTATGCGCTCACCTGCATTAGACTCACTCAGAAAAGCGGTAAAGAGCTCTAGCGCCAGTGAGAGTATAAGTCTTGTGGCATTTCTAGGAACCTCTGATTTAGGGATTCACCAACAGGTGGTATACAAAACTATTCCTCAAAGTTGTTTATACATTGGAAATCTTCTCACTGGGTTTTTTTTTGTTTAAATCTATACTTCTCTGCCACTGCAATAAATAGAGTGATATAGTGAACCTATCCAGGACCACCAACAAGGATATTGGGCCCCAGTACCGCAACTTCTTGGGCCCTCTCTATAGTCAACTATCATAGAGAGTTGTTTGCAGCATGGCATCAAAGGGGGGGTGTTCAAACAATCGTTGTCAATCCCCACTAAGAAACTCTGTTTTTTCAGATGTCCATATTTCGAATAAAGCAGAGTTTCTATTTTTTTTATGAATGGGTTAGTATGTCGTTCGGCATACTTCACCCATTCACTTTCGCACTTACTGATATCCCTCCGCCAAACCTCCACCGCTGCTATCGCCGCACCAGGAATAGGTGAGTAAACTATCTAAGCGGGGTAGGGAAGGTTAGGGTCAGGCTGTAGGAGAGGGAGGGTTAGGGTCAGGCTGCAGGGGAGGGAGGGTTAGAGTCAGGCTGCGGGAGATGGTGGGTTAGGGTCAGGCTGCAATTAAGAGAGGGTTAGGGTTAGGGTAGTGAGAGGGGAGGTTAGGGTAAGAATTAGAGGATGGAGTGGGGGGACTACTTTTTTACAACTTTTCACACCACGGAGCTTTCGGTGCTCCGTGGATCGATTGCTATGCCTCAACGAAATGCATGCATGAAATGCATTCAGATCCATCAAGATTTAAGAGCAATGACACTTCTGGCAGAAAGGCTGGTTGGTGTTCCCTCTTAGTCAACTTACAGTATAGGTGGATGGAAGGAAAGAAGGACCCATCCACATACTCCCTGGATCCCTAAAAGAAAACTCCCCTGAATAAAGACTGTGCTGAACGTTCATGTAAGTGGCATCTTGCTCTACTTGTTGTACTAGCTGAACTTGTATAGATTTAGATTGGACCAATTAGAAGTTTCCAAAATGAGCCAATCCTGGATCACTGTGGGAAATTTGAATTTTTGCGGCATGGCGAGCCAGTCAAGGCGATGGCAGAATGGGATAATTGGGAAGACAATGGGTCACATTGAGGAAGAGGTGGTGGAAAAAAAATGTCACTGAGACCAGAAGACACCAAGGTAGCAGGGAAGGAAAAATAATTTTACTGTGCCCCCACTGTATTTCAACCTTTACGGAAAGGTAAGTGATTCCATGAGTAATGAACTCAGGCATTGAGCCTCTGAATTACATGTGCACAGGAACAGGCAGTGTGACTGTTGGTCTGTGTGGGTTGCACAAGGCTCTAGGGGAATGGCACTTGGCCCCTGGTAGTTTAGCGGCATCAATCCAGAGCCATAGCGAGAAATTGTAGCGCCCCTCCAAGTCTCTACACTGTGCCCCACCCCACCAAGTGATCCCATGAGTAATGAACTCTGGCATTGAGCCTGTGAATTACATGTGCACAAGAACAGGCAGTGTGACTGTGTTGGTCTGTGTGGGTTGCACAAGGCTCTAGGGGAATGGCACTTGGCCCCTGGTAGTTTAGCGGCATCAATCCAGAGCCATAGCGAGAAATTGTAGCGCCAGTGAAAAGGGAAAATGGCGCCCCTACCTTGAATGAATAACCAATTTAACCTTAAAAATAAACTTACTGGCACCCCGCTTTGACTTTGCGCCCTGGACGACTTGCCCGATCGCACACCCCTAGTTACAGCCTTTCATCAACCCCATGTTTTTAGTGGAAACTATGTCCTGGTGTTCAGTGGCCGCTACACCCTGAGCAGGAGAGACATAGGAGGTCATCATTCGTGAGGTCTGAAAAGGTAAGTTGTGCTTTAGGTCAGGACCCATCAAGCAAGATGACAACTGCATGGTAAATATCGCATTGTTGTCTGTGTGTCTCCATTACCTTTCCTATCTCACATGGGTTGCAGGCAGTGTGTAAGGGCTTCATAGGTGAAAGAAGGGTATCTGAGGCTGTGGTCAGTGTATACTCTTACACATAGTGCAGCCACAGTTTCACAATTCTCTACCTCTCAGTCACTGGTCTGTTTCCTGTTAAAATTATTTGTTACTTCCCATACTTAAGGGCGATGCAGTGGGTTACACCATGAGAGCAAACATTCTCCATTATGATCGGGTAAAAACTAGTAGTGCAAATGTGGTTTGAGTTGGTCTTTTTGCCTTTTAGGTAAGTCCATTGCCTTCCAAAACACCCTTTACAGATGTTAAATCCTAAGGGCCTGATCCAGAGGTACGCCGATGCGCTGTGCTTACTAAAGCACAGCGTATCGGCGTTCAAATGTGGTTTGGTCTTTTTGCCTTTTAGGTAAGTCCATTGCCTTCCAAAACACCCTTTACAGATGTTAAATCCTAAGGGCCTGATCCAATCCAGAGCCGATGCGCTGTGCTTACTAAAGCACAGCGTATCGGCGTTCACTTACCCCAACACTCCCCTGTGCGGGCGTATGGCCCCTTCCTTACGCCGGCTTAAGGCTACCCTAACTTCAGCCGGCATAAGGAAGGGGCCATCCACCTCCCAGTATTCCCCATCATGTCTCTCCAGCTCCCAGTATTCCCCATCATGTCTCCAGCTCCCAGTAATTCTCAATTCATATGTCTCCACCTCCCAGTATTCCCCATCATGTCTCTCCAGCTCCCAGTATCCCCCATCATGTCTCCAGCTCCCAGTAATTCCCAATTCATATGTCTCCACCTCCCAGTATTCCCCATCATGTCTCTCCAGCTCCCAGTATTCCCCATCATGTCTCCAGCTCCCAGTAATTCTCAATTCATATGTCTCCACCTCCCAGTATTCCCCATCATGTCTCTCCAGCTCCCAGTATCCCCCATCATGTCTCCAGCTCCCAGTAATTCCCAATTCATATGTCTCCACCTCCCAGTATTCCCCATCATGTCTCTCCAGCTCCCAGTATTCCCCATCATGTCTCCAGCTCCCAGTAATTCTCAATTCATATGTCTCCACCTCCCAGTATTCCCCATCATGTCTCTCCAGCTCCCAGTATCCCCCATCATGTCTCCAGCTCCCAGTAATTCCCAATTCATATGTCTCCACCTCCCAGTATTCCCCATCATGTCTCTCCAGCTCCCAGTATTCCCCATCATGTCTCCAGCTCCCAGTAATTCTCAATTCATATGTCTCCACCTCCCAGTATTCCCCATCATGTCTCTCCAGCTCCCAGTATCCCCCATCATGTCTCCAGCTCCCAGTAATTCCCAATTCATATGTCTCCACCTCCCAGTATTCCCCATCATGTCTCTCCAGCTCCCAGTATTCCCCATCATGTCTCCAGCTCCCAGTAATTCTCAATTCATATGTCTCCACCTCCCAGTATTCCCCATCATGTCTCTCCAGCTCCCAGTATCCCCCATCATGTCTCCAGCTCCCAGTAATTCCCAATTCATATGTCTCCACCTCCCAGTATTCCCCATCATGTCTCTCCAGCTCCCAGTATTCCCCATCATGTCTCCAGCTCCCAGTAATTCTCAATTCATATGTCTCCACCTCCCAGTATTCCCCATCATGTCTCTCCAGCTCCCAGTATCCCCCATCATGTCTCCAGCTCCCAGTAATTCCCAATTCATATGTCTCCACCTCCCAGTATTCCCCATCATGTCTCTCCAGCTCCCAGTATTCCCCATCATGTCTCCAGCTCCCAGTAATTCTCAATTCATATGTCTCCACCTCCCAGTATTCCCCATCATGTCTCTCCAGCTCCCAGTATCCCCCATCATGTCTCCAGCTCCCAGTAATTCCCAATTCATATGTCTCCACCTCCCAGTATTCCCCATCATGTCTCTCCAGCTCCCAGTATCCCCCATCATGTCTCCAGCTCCCAGTAATTCCCAATTCATATGTCTCCACCTCCCAGTATTCCCCATCATGTCTCTCCAGCTCCCAGTATCCCCCATCATGTCTCCAGCTCCCAGTAATTCCCAATTCATATGTCTCCAGCTCCCAGTAATTCCCAATTCATATGTCTCCAGCCTACCCAGTATTCCCCATCATGTCTCTCCAGCTCCCAGTATCCCCCATCATGTGTCTCCAGCTCCCAGTATCTCCCATCATGTTTCTCCAGCTCCCAGTGTTAACCATTTATGTCTCTCCAGCTCCCCCAGCATTCGCCATCATGTCTTTCCAGCTCCCAGTTATTCCCCATTCATCCATAAGTCTCCAGCCTCCCCTGTTTATACCTTACTTACCTTGATGCCTTCCACCTGTGTCTCTCCTCCTCGATGCACGCCATCTTCCTGCACTTTTGTGTGATGCTGGCTATAAATCTGTTTCCTGCTGTTGGCAGATGCAGCAGTTATACAGGACAGCTGAAAAGGCCCTTGCGATTACTGCTGCAGCGGCTGATAGCAAGCCCTTTTCAGCCACAATCGTCGGACCTCCCTATGTGAGAAGGGGCCACAAAATAAAATCTTTCGGTCCGCATGTAGCCCGCAGGCCGCAAGTTTGACATGCCTGCTTTACAACATGGGTTATCAAATGTGCTCACTTTTTGGCTTTTACTTTTAACACTGAATCAGCCCCCATTGTTTTAATGGGCTGGATCCAGACTTAACTAAGTGCTTGAAATTAGTTACATGGGCTAAACCATGTTGATTGCAGGGGAGTCATATTTCATGTGTTGCAAACAGTATTAGAGTTGAGAGGTGATGTTTCCTATCCCAAGTCTAACTAACAATGTAATAGTAAAGCTGGTCAGTATATCCCTGCATGCACAGAATACAATTAACTTGACTCCCCCCGCAATCAACATGGAGTAACTAACGTCAAGCACTTACTTAAGTCTGGATCCAACCCAATGTGCCTAATGGTTTAAACAAAGTGACTGGTATACATCTATGGCATTTTCTTCCACTGCACAGGCGCACAATACACTATAGTCCACATGTTCACCTCCATAGAAATAGTTTGATTGTAGTTCTGAATCCTTGCCCAATACAAAGTCTTCAACAGGGGTATTTTGTGTGCACATTCCATCATTTGTTTTACTGATTGACTGATCAGAATAATCTGATAGAATAAGTTGACCACATTGGACATCTGTTTGTTTGTATAAGTGGTTTCTATTGGAAAATACAGACTTTCTCCCATTGTCATCTGAATACACTTCCCTGATATCTGGTATAGTAAAGTTATAGGATACAATCTGTGTATCACTCAGTGAATTGTTCAGCAACAGACTCTTTGCATCTTTGTTCTCTGTTGCATCCGGTGTTATTTGAAGAAGAGGCAACTGATGGATAGTCCTGTCTGAATTCTCAGGAAGGCAAGAAGAGAAATTGTTGTCACAGAAATATAATCCAGTTCGTAAATGTCTTTCAAATGCATGATCCGTCACAGGTTTTTGGTGTAAATATGGAGTTCTTGGGCACAGTAACCCATAGGGTGGGGCAAAAATATCATCTTCAGTTATTATGTCATCAAACAGACTCTCGACTGTGCCAACTTCATCTGAAACACATGCCAATGTGTCCATGCTTATTTTAGAAGTACCATCTGGAACCAGGTATGCCTCTGCAACACCCAGGAAGGTACTGTCATCCAAGCACACTTCTGGGGCTGTAGACAGATTGGCTGACAAGTTAATTACATTCTCCAAAGAAGATGTTATATTTTTCCTCATATCTTTTGGTGGGATGCATCGGCTCTGAACTACTGAAGAATTCTTCCTTTTATTTGGTTGATGCTGTTTTCCCACAACAGCTTCCTGTGAGAAAATGGAAGTGGCAAGTTGTTGTGTGGCAGCTTCTATGACTGAGTATTTCCTGGTGAGGTATTAAAAGTACAAAATGTGTCATTAGCTAAATTACAACCTTAGAATATCCCCTACACCAGTACTATACATCGGTATGTAACTATCATGGGACTGATCTGCTCAAAGACAGGCCTTTTACACAGGTAGTTGAGAAGCGTTGGTGTGTTAAAATATACACGTTTGGGGCCTGATCCACAGATAAGAGGGAAATAAGTACATGCAGATTTGCAAAAATACGTAACTAAGTGGCAAGTGCACTCCTATGGCATTCCCCTCATTCTTATGGATCTTTACTGACTTCTGCCTCCATAGGGCTACCTTAACTCTCCCTGCGGATTTTGCTAAAGTACGTGCAAACCCAGCCCATACTGCCCTATTTAAATGCCTCCCCTCACCCACTTTTCTTAACCTCCTACTTACGGAGTAGTGGCATATCCCTTCTTGCGAATCTCTTTAGGCACGGAGTTGAAATCCGTGCATCAGGGGTTTCTGTGCGTAGATGGATGGCACATGCACAAATCCCAAAAAACGCCAAGACTTGCACAGGGCATGCGTATATTTAGGTATGTTATTAAGTGTGAAACTGGTCCTTGGTTTTTATTCAAGGTCTCACAGGAGATCAGATTCCTCCATCTCCTCACAAAATAGACCAGGGCAGTAGTTATTAGAATACCTAAGACCAGATTTACTAAGCTGCAGGTTTGGAAAAGTGGAGATGTTGCCCATAGCAACCAATCAGATTCTAGCCCTAAGACCATTTTTGAAATTACTATTAAAAAGTGAATGAATAAAGCACCATGGTTATTCCATTGTAATAAAGTCAATGAAAAAGCTATGCAATGAAGCAATGAAAAATAAAAAAAAAAGACAGTTGAAGAATTCCTGTTTCTCATCCCCATAATTATAATTTGTCTTTCACCCTGTGTCATGTACAGCATTCTAAACTAAAAATAAATGATTTCAAATAAATGATTAACATTAAGTGATAATGACAAGATATTCCCTTCATATTTACCTGCAAATCTGGTTTTGCAGGAAGCGGCGGTGGTTAACTTTCCTTTTGGTTGGTCGAGTCTTTTTTGGTCGCTGTAGGGTGCGCATGATGTGGGAAGATGCCACTGTGACAAATGTGAAGAGATCGCGGCCACACTCATAATAGCCAAGTTCCGAACTTGGACAAAGGTTAAAGGAAAATTGTGCAGTTCTGTGATGGATCATAATGTAGGCTATTAGACGACAGCTATAAAAGAAAAAAGGTTTATAATGAATCCTGTCCGACAACATAAAAACTAGTAAATATTCTCATAACACATTTGTTAGACATCAGTTAATGCTTTATACAAAATTATTAAAAGGTTCACAGCATTGATGTCTGCAATATATCGTGTTAAATACTGCTTACTCATGCGAGTAACAAATAGAAATTACTTTTTGGGGAAAAAAGCTTGCTACATTTAAATCCTGAAACTGTGGGCCCTGTTTACTAAAATCACATATGTGAACGCTATCACTTCTCCTCGCTGCGTGCCCGGCAACTCTTTCCACCTAATTTTATACTCATTTCTCCAGCGAGGTCCTTCGATGATCTGCAAGATCATTGCCGACGTCGTTGGATCTCTCATGCAATTAAAGTCCCACCGCATGCGCAGTGACTGCCTTTTGGGACATAGAAAATTTGGAAGACTCGGCAAAAATAACACTGCACATTTGCAGTGTGTTCACATCACTCTGAAGTCTTCAGAGCCCAATGTGTCACCCGGTCAGGTAAGTTTGGCTTATTCCGTCTTTTTTATTTTTTCCACTGAAATATAATTGTGTTCCTTGTTCATATGAGCAAGGGACTCCACTGGAGATTTCAGTGGCCAATATATAAATTATATATGTGTGTTTATATTTTTTTTTGTTTGTTAATTATTAAAAAATAATAACAAAAATGTTTTAGTAAAATTGTGTATTCTAGTGGTCTCCCCATATATACCTCCGTCTCCCTAACACTTATACCCCTTATTGGGGAGACAACTGGAATACTTACAATAATTCTGATGGCGTCATTTTAACTCTCTGAGTGGAATGAAAAACTCTGCTCTGACAGTTAGTAAATATTATGAAGTGGCGGCCAGGCATTCAAAAGAATGGACTGGCAGGGAAGTGCGAAGTTTACATGGATCCATTTACATGGTGAGCGATGCTTTGTTAATATTTTTCACTTCATTTTCATGTGATAATGCCTGTTTTCACATGATAATGTGCATTATCGCATGAAAATGAAATGAGAAGTGGTTAGTAAATAGAGCCCTTATGTGTTTATAATTCTATAGTTTGTGTATAGTTTGCACAACAATCCAGGTTATTATTTCTACAGTCTAAAAACATTTTTTAAGTAAACTGATAAATTATCACAGATATTACTATGCAACAATCAGGACCACATGGTGACCCTGGACCGGTGCGTAAGTGAACTAACTTCACTGAAGGGCACATGCGCCCTCCAGATGTTACGTTAGGGTTACTTTAGTAACCCTAGCATATAGGGTAACCAAAGCTAAAGCAGGCGGGCTCCCACACTACAGAGGATCAGCTGTCGCATTGATCGCTGATCCGCACTCTACATTTAAGCCCGCATGACAGAGGGGAGTGACAGGGGGTGTGCATTCCCCTCTGTCTCGCGGATTTACAAACCCCCGCATGCACGGAAAACGTGCGGGGGTCTGAATACAGTCCCCTATGCAGAAATATGAATGGTAATCATTGCAGAGAAGATCGTATGTCAGTACAAATTGAAGTTTTCGCCAGGCATTGTGACATTACTGATCTTGTAAAATGAAGAGCTCCTAAATATCAAGTCCCACGATGCGATGTGGTTTCAGATGATTCTGCAGTATCATGGGACATTACACACTGATGTTGGCGCTATTTGACGAATATTGTGAGAATGGAATGATAATCGTCAGATAACCCTCCAGTGTGTGTGCTGCTTAACACTTATTGTTATTAACAGGTTTTTATATAGTATGAGAATATTTCACATTCACATCAGTCCCTGCCACAGCTGCCAATAAACCTATCAGAATGTTTTTGGGAGTGTGATATGAAACCAGAGCTCCCAGAGGAAACCCTCACAGACACAGGGAGAACATACAAACTCCACACTTTGGGCCAGATCCAGACTTAAGTACAACTGCAAATTTACACATGTTACACGCATAAATTTGGCTGTTGAATGGCAGATGTTACGCATTGTAACTCTGATCGTACGTAACTTGTTTGTAACTACGTACGAAGTCATGCCTACGCAATCAGAAAATATACATTGTAGGTGGGAGGAGGTATTTAAATTGTACAGCATGGGCTGGGTTAGGCAGTTACGTACAAGAGGGCGATACGTACAACCGCAGATATGCAAGAACAAGTTAAGGTAGGGTTTGCAACTCGTAAATCAGCTAAATTACGTGCGTTCAATGGAAGTGCCCGGAGGAATGCATTATACTTACTAATGCGTAACTATGCTACGCAATCGTACTTAACGTGAACTTAAGTCTGGATCCAGTCCTTTGTCCTTGTTTCCTCTCACAGCAAAAAAGAGTGCAGACCCTGAGAAAAGTATCACATAAAAACAAACATTAGTTCTAGGTTTAGGGTTTATTTTGAACAGCTTGGTTGGCAGGGAGAGTAAAAGATTGCCAACATGCACCCAGTGGCGTAGGGAGGGTGGTTCCGCTGGAGCGTGAGCTCCAGGCGCCGAAATACGCAGGTGGCGCCGACGAGAATCCGGCAGCTGTAAAATCACTTACAGTCTGCCGGCTTCAGGTGCTCTGACGCTACAGCTCATACGTGTGACGTCCTGACGTCACAGGCATGAATAGAAGAGCCGTGGCGCGGACGGACGTGCAGGGCAGAACAGGTAAGTTTTCCACTTTTATACTAAAATAAAAATATAAGGAAGATGGGACATCATTGGGGAGGGGAACAGCACAAGGGGAGACAATGGGGAGAGGGAGCAGATGAGGTGAGGAAAAGATTATAAAGGAGATTTAAAAAATCATCAAGCAAAAGGGAAGGTGTTATAATGCGATGAGAATTGGCAGATGCTAAATGGAGAGGGGGAGATGATAAGAATCGGATGGTGATGAATGTGGAGGGGGAGCTGATGAAGTGGAGGGGGAGATGTTGAAGAGGAGGGGGGTGATGAGGAGAATGGGAAGCTGATAAATGGCCACACCCCCAATACAGCACAGAGGAGGGGGCGCCGCAACATACCCTTGCTCCGGGCACCATGACAACTTTCTACACCTCTGTATGCACCCTCTAGTCTCATTAAAGAGCAGGACTTTCCTAAAATGCACCACCTATGCCCTAATGTTGCATAAACACACAGCTCTGGATAGGACATAGTAAAAAAGGGCAGTTGTGAAAACATGCAAACATATGCGCAGAGGCTGCAGATTTGTCTGTGGTTTCAAATAGCATTTTTTTTTCTTTATACAATCATACAAAAACCCCTTACAAATATATATCCCTAGGTAGAATAATGCCTAAATATACTTTGCGGCAATACACTGCTAATGAAGCATTAAATAAAAATAAAAAAATTGTAGTGTAGTGTACGACCCCAACTTTTGTCAACTACGTGTGTGTGGGGGTCTGTAGTTATGCAGAGTAGAGAGGAGTGCACACCCTCGGCACTCACCTCTAATTGCAGTCATTCTGGACACTTACATGTCCACAAGGCTACCTTAATAATTACGACTTGATCTGCGTACGTCCGAACGCAGATCAAGTCATAACAGGGCTTCCCCATCATTTAAATGCCTGTCTCTGCCTATATCGTGGAGATACGGCACTTGTAAATGAAGGTTCAGCCCTTTTAATGCACAGATGTATGTTACTAATTTACGCGTGCATGCGCAGATGTTCCGAGAGAGGGGACTTCCGTAAGTCCCCTGTCGGACTTATCTCTGGATCTGGCCCCTTATATCTAAAATCGAATAATCTTATTTGCTAATACACAAAACCTTTTTAGATAAAATATATTTAACAAATATTGCACTAATTAATATTGCACTAATTAATATTGTGCTAATTAATATTGCACAAATTAATAGTGTGCTAATTAATATTGCACTAATTGATAGTGTGCTTATTAATATTGCACTAATTAATATTGGGCTAATTAATATTGCACTAATTAATATTGTGCTAATTAATATTGCACTAATTAATATTGTGCTAATTAATATTGCACTAATTAATATTGAACTAATTAATATTGCACTAGGTTATACTGG
>WWET01000029.1:1009058-1025485 GCA_011038615.1 Limnodynastes dumerilii
GAGCGGTTCTGAAGAAGTGTAACGTGCAAAATATTAAATAAGCATGAATAGCAAATAAAAATAATAGGGCAGATTAAGTGCAGGTTAATTGAAGTCCCAAGTAGACCCCAGAAGCAGCCATCATCTTGCCATGCGCAGGAAAGGATTTCCAGAAGGAGTATCCATGAAATGCAGTTGTTGCAGTAATAAAGTAAAATACCTCATTGCTTGTTTGTGTAAGGTGATGTCTGCGAGGGTTATAATCTGTGTCCTCTGTTTTCCTTCAGTTAAACTCCAATGTAACTCTGAATTCAAATACCACTTAAAATTATTCACTTTATAACACACAATTCATAAAGCCTATTACTATTTGCAGCCTATTACTATTTGCTTTACTATTTATACGCATGGCAAAATAGAGAAGGAAAAACAGGCATGACTGTGGGGGTGTGGTTGTTAGAACCCGGTGTTATGTTTGCATCACACTTGCGTATAATTACGATACGTATCTTTAGGGATGTACGCAAAATCAATCTTAAGTGTAAATTAGGGCTATTCTTTTTAGAGATACTTACCACTCATGGCGGCATATGAACAAAAATAAATAAATAAACCCCAGGTGTCCAGCGTTTGCCCCATTATAGGGAAATCCTAGCTTGAGGATCAAGGCCATTAATTTGTTTTTGATCCAGGAGGCCTCATGCTTAACTTCCAGGATTTAAAGGGGAAGTTTGACTTAGCCAATGGTCATTTCTTTGTGTAACTACAGGTTAGACACTACAGACAATACCATAAACATTGTGGCTAATCTTAAGGTAAAGAAAAGTGAAATGGACACCCAACTTTTCTTTCTCAAAGGTAATACCTAAAGGGTTAGGTAAGCCTATGCTGACATTATCCTCTCACCTTCAGCTAATATGTGCAGGACTCTGGTTCAGAGCTGGAAGAAAAATAGATAAACAAACATAAATACGCTGACATAATTAAAATGTAACACTTCACAGAGTCTACATCCTCTAGCCCAGGGGTCAGGGAACTTTTTTAACTTTTACCCCAAAATATATTCAGATACGCCGACGTTACCCTCTTGATTTGAAAGGAAGGAAATCAGCCTTATTTCCCCCCTTTTTAATTTTTGTCCAGCCAGCCATATAGCCCCCTCTTAATTTTTGTCCAGCCAGCCTTATTGCCCCCTCTTAATTTTGTACAGCCAGCCTCATTTCCCCCTCTTATTTTTTGTCCAGCCAGCCTCATTTCCCTCTCTTAATTTTTGTCCAGCCAGCCTTATTCCCCCTCCTCTTTATTTTTGTCCAGCCAGCCTTATTTCCCCCTCTTAATTTTTGTCCAGCCAGATTTTTTGCCCCTTCCTTCTTATAGCTGCCTCTTTAGTGTGTGCCTTCTTCCCCAGCCTTATCCTCTTAATTTTTGTCCAGCCAGATTTTTTGCCCCTTCCTTCTTATAGCTGCCTCTTTAGTGTGTGCCTTCTTCCACAATAATAAACTTACCTTTTCTTGCCGTCTTCTTGCCTCCAGCTCTCTCCTCCGCGGCGCGCTCTGCAGAATGACGCCATGTTGCTCTCTGAAAGCTGGGCACAGGGACGAGAGAGCCCATCAAAAAACGGGACTGTCCTGTTCAAAACGGGACGTATGGTCTCTTTAGGCATGCATATAGGTTCATATGCATGCTTGGCTGTGTCTTGGCAGTGCGACCGTCCATTACACCCAGGAATTTCATTTTTACCCCAATTGGGGTAATTTACTCCGGTTCCCCGACCACTGCTCTAGCCAGAAGAAAACACATGATACCAAGGGCATCGGGCTCCTGTTCAAAATGTAAAGCATTTGTGGCGAATTTTACATTATTACAGTTTAGGTTCATGTCTTCAGAAGAAACCTCTTTTTTTATGCTCTGTGCAAATTTTGAACCCTGGACACAGAGTTCACCAATACATAAAGCCACACCTGTACTTACATTAATAGTCACAGTGAGTTCCATGCAGCAATATCCATCAGCAGGTATCATCTGCGCCCCCTGTGTGGGGAGGAACAGCAATGAAGGGCTACCATGTCCAAGAGAAGGAAAAGCTGCCATCCAGTGAAGATGATACTGCAAACTAACAAAGTGCATTATAATGGAAAAAATGATTTTCTATATCCAGCCCCGCTTCAAAACCACTTGCTGCCCACTCGTGTAAATGTGTGGAATCCAAATACCACACTCCAATCCTAAATACAATATAAGAGTCTTCTAACACACTGGTGAAGATACTTAATACTACACAAGTAAGGGAGCTGGATTATAAATGACCAAATTGATATAAATGCTCACAAATGCACATACAGATCTACACTTACGCTGCACAGTAATTTCAATATTATCAGTTCAACAAAAACTTCCTACAAAATTCATATACAATTATAAATTATGAATAAAAGGAAAATGATCAGTCCCAATCAGTCCCGTTTAATCTCTTCGGGGTAATCTTTCCTTTGGTTATATGTTCATGCAGAATATATTACTCACAATACCCGACAGGACTCTCAGTAGGTTCTAGGCTCCAGAATATTATTGCAGATTTTGCTGGCAATTTCTCCAAGAGGGATCCTCTTTTTCCCTTTTTCTTCTGAGATCAAAGTCCCAAGGGTCTTTTCTGTATCTCCATAAGGTTTAAACATGCAAAAGAAAAAATGTATAGTTTATCATCCCACTTGGGTTATAAATCCACCGACATATATTGCGCTATATTATATTTTTGAGGAATTAATCTGATTGGCTAATATGTATATAAATACTTACCTTGAACGGAGAATCCCTAATAGCCTTGAGAAAGATCCACGTTTGGTTTGAAACGCGTTGGCAGGTAATCCTAGTACTCTACCGTGCTTCCCCACTAATAACCCTGTATACCACAATATCTATTGCCGGGAAGCAACCCTGGAACCGGACTAGAGTGCTGCTGACTGAGCGTACTGCGGGGAAAGGTGACGGGAGCAGCTGCAGGGGGAATAGTATCATACATATATATGCTTGAATTTTTTGTGAGTGCATTATTTACTTGATTTTAATACATTTGTGTTGGAGATAATACACTATGATCGTTTTTATTATTTGAGTATACGGAGCCTGGACACTGAGCGGGAACCGGACAAAACAAACAACACGTGGAGAGAGAAAGCTTGGAGATCGGAAGCTAAGTAACAGTTTATCTGATGAGCCTTTAAAGATATGAAACATTGTACGCGCAATATATGTGGGTGGATTCATAACCCAAGTGGGTGATGCACTATACATTTTTTCTTTTGCATGTTTAAACCTTATGGAGATACAGAGAAGACCCTTGGGACTTTGATCTTGGAAGAAAAAGAGAAAAAGAGGATCCCACTTGGAGAAATTGCCAGCAAAATCTGCAATAATATTCTGGAGCCTAGAACCTACTGAGAGTCCTGTCGGGTATTGTGAGTAATATATTCTGCATGAACATATAACCAAAGGAAAGATTACCCCGAAGAGATTAAACGGGACTGATTGGGACTGATCATTTTCCTTTTATTCAGAATTTATAATTGTACATGAATTTTGTAGGAAGCTCTTGTTGAACTGATAATATTGTGCATCATAAATGTAGATCTGTATGTGCATTTGTGAGCATTTATATCAATTTGGCCATTTAGAATCCAGCACCCTTACTTGTGTAGTATTAAGTATCTTCACCAGTGTGTTAGAAGACTCTTATATTGTATTAAGGAAAGACACGTTGCCTGACACTGAACAGGGAGGGGAATGGTTTTTTTTAAACGTAGGAACAGGATTATCTTTATTTTAGATATTCTTCAAAAAACAAGGTGTTGCAAAGTTCACAATCAACAGTCTTGTGTATATGAGCCATTGGATACCTAAAAGGACATTAGCGTAATCTTCTAGCTTCATGCTCAGATTCAATGTGAGAACATCTCCCTCTCGAACTAGACCTTTAACATTTCTTATGATGGAATTGCTGTCAGCCATGAACTCAACAAGGACCTGTGTACACAGCCCCTGAGATAAGTTTCTACGAAGGACTTTAGTTACTCAAGTGAGCTTGACCGGCTGAACATGGCTAGCTCCCACTCTGGCAGTTCTTTATTTCAATGTTCACTTCCACTGAATGGTTCTTGCTTAGAAATATTTCACCTAACTCATGAGTGGACTCATGAATGGACTGTTATATTTTAAAGGCATGGAGATCGTCTTTCGATTCATCTACCATACCAAATATGGATGGGGCTGTTTTTTATCCACAATTTCCAATTATCTTGTGCACTAATGGAGTTACTCTAACTTGATTATGACAATTCCCAGGTGAGATGGGAGTTTTTTTTACTGAATCTTTCTATTAAATTAATCTGATGTGTGATGTGTGAATAAGTCTTTGTTATACTTTGAGGGACCACCCCAAAACGCATTAGTAAATACACACAGAGGACTCCGCTCTAACCAGGTCCAGAACTACATCTTCACTTTGATTCCAGCGCCGCCTCATTTTAATCAGCTTACCTGGGACAGCTGGCAGGCGAGAGTGAGATCACTCCGGTTTAGGTATGGAGAGCCTTTCCTCCGGTTTTCTGTGTTTTGTATAAACTTTAACATTCATTGGTTTTTATGTATGGTATGTTTACTAAATAGTTTTTTCTTATATTTCCTTTTGCATGGTACCGCCGAGGAATTCATTACCTAGTGCTGGGGAACATTTATACTGTCTAAGTGAAATCACCACAGACCACCTTCTTAAAGGAGATTTACCCACATACCTATTCATCTGAATTATATTAACCCTGTGCAGATCATTTCAAATTGAACTTTTTTTTTACTTTTCATGTTTTATGTTTCAAGTTTGACTTCCCATTATCAATATCCCTTTAATACTTGTATTAACCCAGAATAGCGCTCCCAAGGTGTTTTGACTTTTTTCTGTTGCTAATTGTGTAATTTGAGGATTTGGATCCTGTCTTTCACCAAGGTGCAGCTTTTTATAGCGCAATCTGTTGGTTCTCATTCCCCTTTTTTTTATTGTTGGTACAATGTCTGATTTCATTCTGTGATTTATATTCTACACTATAATGATATGTATTACTTTTTGTATTCAGCACTTTCACAATAACACAGAAGCTCTTGATTCTTTCCACAAACTTTGGAGCTTTCTATTAAAGTTTCTGCTGAACAAAAGGTCCAATGCAATCATTTGTTGCCAATATTAACAAAATAAATGTTGACAATACTGGATGGGCCTTTGCTGAATACAGCTTTTCTTATACAGTTGTGTAGAAAACAAGATCATTATGAAGTGAGACAAGAATTATCACACACAAACTTGACAAAATAAACTGGAATTTATTCACGTCCAGCTTTAACTTAGGTATACAGGACTGTAAACACTAAAATGTGCAGTTGCTTTGAGCATATGCTGTATTAGCAACACAGGAATTTATTAATAAAGAGCCAGGACAGGGTAAGTTTGGCAAGTTTTTATAAAGTGCAGGTGAATAGAAACACACATGACAAAATGAAACTAATTCAGACAATTCTCAGGAAATGAAACAAACAATAGTTTGTTTCATTTCTGAAAAGAGGGTGTGTATAAAGGATAATTCAGCATTAGTGGTGAAATAACTGAAGAAAAGAATGAATGAATTAAATAAATATCTTTTGGTAATAACAGGTTACTTTCACAGCTCACCAAAGCAGTCTTTGCAGATGTGCATAAATAGGGAGCAAAAGTTGAACTTTTGAGGAAACAGATATAAAATCTTATTCAGAGAAAAAAAAAAACCATGATGGTGGTATATATTAAGCCAGGGCTATAAAGAATATCAAGGAGGATAAATTATATTTGATTTCAATAAAAAAAAACTTAATTTAAAAATATACAGGGAGACAGCACTGGAATATGAACAGTAACTAGGATAAATAAATAAATAAAAATGATAGCTTGTGATAGCTGGGAAAATGACACCAATGTAATGAATAATAACCTTTAATTAGATAAATACATATAAAATATATAATAAATTTCAATTTCATATAAAAGAAATAAACACAAGGTGCTATAGTATACAGTGTGGAGCAGCTGCATAAACAAATCACTTTCTAAGTTAATAGAGACAGACATTAATCGCGCCCACAATATATGCAACTGAGTTTCAGAATAGCAGGATAAATAACTAGTTAATGGCAGAGATAAGACAGGTAATAGGGGGTAACCCAACTTCATGGAACAATCCAAATCCTCCTCACTCAGTCCAAATACTCGCTGCGCTTGAACATCCAAAGTGTCTGGTTGCCAGCCCGGTACAATCTCTGCCTCAAGCAAATCAGTATTTAGGATGCAGAATTTCTTCTTACACAAACTCATTCTCTAGTGCAGCCAGAAATGGAACCACAAATGAGGAAGTCTCTCACCCTCAACACATGTAATGTCTTGAAATCACTCCTTAGTTACACTACCATAAAGCTGCTGAGTTCCAAAGACAATGGCAGTTAAATAAAAATGAATAGCTCCACAACTATAGATGCACCTCAACACATATTTTGAGCGACGCGTTTCGTGTCCTCAAGCTAATATGCTTTGATTGCACGGTCCCTCCTTTAATAAGGCTTCTTGATGAATTAGTCATACACCTGTTTGAAAAATAACGGGGCTGTACAAAACGCATTAATCTCCAGCTTTAACTTAGTATACGGAACTGTAAACACTAAAAAGTGCAGTTGCTTTGAGCATATGCTGTATTAGCAACACAGGAATTTAGAGCCAGTACAGTATAAGTTTGGCAAGTTTTTATAAAATTCAGGTGTATAGAAACACACATGAAGAAATTAAACTAATTCAGACAATTCTCAGGAAATTAGACAAATGATATCTCTTGGTAAGAACAGGTTACATTCACAGCTGACCAAAGCAGTCTTTGCAGACATGCATGAATGAGATGAAACTGGACTCTTGGTTAAACTTTTGCAGAGACAGACATAAAATCTTTATTCAGAGAAAAAAGCAGGTTCACTTTTTTTTTTATTTGCTACCATTGATGGTAGTATGTATTAAGCCAGGGCTATGAAGCATACCCAGGAAGACAAATACTATACTTGGTATAGGAAATTTCTTTGCGTGTTACATTTGTTTTTCAGTACCATTTTGTCTTTACCTACAGGGGGGGGTACAATATACACACCTTTCCATGGGCTTTGTGGACGCTCCAAGTATTTTCTCGCAATACCTTTTGAATAACCTGCACTCTTTTGGTCTCCACAGGTGCCTTGGTTCTGATCCAGTATGTGGATGATCCTCAGCAATGGAAAAGGTTAAAACCTAGGCACCAGGCCAAAGACATTTAGGGCCAGATCCAGACCTATGTTCCCTTTACGTTTATGCCTAGTGCATTTCCACGTTTGTAAGTACTAGGCACTTCCCTAGGTCGTACGTATTTTGCCATTTTACGCTTTCCAAACCCCACCTTAACTTTTTCAAGCGTAACTGCTGTCGGCCGTAATGGCTGCATGTACTTACGCACCTAAGCACGCCCATATTATAAGATTTAAATGACTCACCCCGCCTCCGAAGCGTAAGTATGGGTGTTGTATGTCTGGGACGCCCCTTCATCCGTAATTACGCTGGTGATCATATGCTTGTAAGTACATTCAGAGTTACGGGTCGTAACATCTGCCGTGCGCATGCGCAGAACATGCAAAACAGCGTTTTTATGACTACAGTTAGCATAAATACGATAGCGGTCGCAGCTCTGGATCTGGCCCTTAGATCCTAAAATGGTAAAACTAATTGTTAAACACTCTTACCTAAATATCAAAAAGAAGTGAAAGCATTTTTTGGTATGTCCCAATTCTGCAGACAATGGCCCCGATCCAGATCCGTGGGTATGTCAGTTTGAAAAAACTTAATTTGACATCATTTACAAGTACGCATGCTCAGAACCCAGCCAGACGTATATGCTCCCTATTCAAGGTAAAATGTAAATGGCTACGTATTGGGCTTGCAGTCTGCAGGGCGGGTGTGGGTGGAGGGGCGTAGGCAATAAACAGGTGTGGCGTGACCACGCAATTTCACCCGATCTACATCTGACCGCAATCAGCCGTTCCCTCACGATACAGCAAAACATTTGCACCTGCTAGAGGTCATGTTTAACTTATACACGCATAGGAAAAACTAGGATTAAACAGATTTAACCACTTGTCACGCACTTTACACAAACTTGTCATACATTTTGGATTTTAAAATGTCACATAAACAGGATTTTTATTATTTCATTTTCAAAACCATTTTCCATCTCGCAATGATTATGCTTATGGCTTGTACACTGTATTCTCATGTTGTAATCATTAAAAACATAATTTACTTGAATTTGCCTTAATTAATTCCATACCATTTGCATATCTCTCATGTAGCTTGCAGTATTACATTGAACCCATTGCTTACAGTGTCGAATATCTTTAATCATGCATCAATGTAAGTAAATTTAACAAACCCTAAACCATTACAGATGTCACCATAAACTTGAATTTTATAGGTGTCAATGCCAGTGAAGCGATGGGTGTGTAATAACGCTTTCCCATCACCCTCCCAGAAAAAGTATTTTGTACCCGGGTCTTTTCTGGGAGCAGTGCCGTGTGTTTCACATGGCAGCGTTATAAGTCCACCCGGGTTTTAATGACATTTTAACGCTAAAGAGCATGCTGATGCTTGTAGTGCTACATTCATCAGCATGCTCAGCAGCCCCTACCCTAAAAACACTAAACATTTAATGCCCCCCTTTAAAAAAAATCATCATTAAATACTGCTAATTAAAAAAAAAATTATTGCTAATTGTTTAAAGTAAAAAAATAATGAAAAGAGTTACAGACTTATCGGCCCAGGGGTATTCAGGACACTGGCGGGCACTGCTTCTTCAGCTTCATCCGAAGGGACAGCGGAGAGCGCACCGGATCATCTCAGCCTGCCGCAGGACGCATAATGGAGCCTGCGGCGATCGCATTGACCCTAATGTTACCAAGGATATTCTCCAGAGCTGAACCTTGAATCCTGATCCGTATGACCACATGACCACACCACAACCCTATCATTCGCTCACATTATCACAGACCAGGATTCGTTGGCTACTCAGATGGTTGAGGATCTCCCAGATCTCCACACATGCCAGCCACACATACTCAATGAACTTTGTCTACAAATGCGTAGAAGAAGAATTTGAAGTAATTACCTGTCTTATAGTGTATTTTAAATTAAATACTGTAATGTTTTTTTCCCCATGCAGATAAACTAACATTTGTTTTATGATGCTAATAATGTCCCCCTCCCCTTTTTTTCTTCCCCTCTACACCTCAACTTCATTCTCCAGTCTCCACTCTATCTCTCTTTCTTTCCCATCTCATCCTCTCCCTCTATTAGTCTCATCCTCCACATCTTCTATCCCTCTTACTCTATCCCCTCTTCATATTTCCTCGGAGGTGGAGCATTATGCTTTCTCATTAACCTCTCCCTACCTCCCCTCTTTCATATCCTCATCTGAATTATTGTTTTCTACTCCCTGCTCTTCTCCCCATTCTAATTAATCCCTTTTTTCCTCCTTTGTGAAGATCACAGCGTTTCGTTGTTGTCGGAAGATTCATCTGGTCCTTACAGTCTTACGGACTTACATCTGTTGTCCTTACATTTTGTATCCTTTTCACTTGTAACTAATTGTCATTTGCATCAATACTTATGTTGCTTTTTCGTCAATCTTTGCAGAAACTCCATTATGGATGGACCATCCTTTGGCCCTGCCTTTTCTCGTCTGTCTGCACTTTCTACAATATTATAGTCTTCGAGAACTGGCATAGTAATGAAAAGAGAATCCTGGCGTAAGCCTTTTGTGCTTGATGTTTTGTCTTGTGTAGCTAAAATGGTATTTGCAGTGTTTATAAGTGCAAACTGTCTTTAATGATGCAATAAAAATTTGCATTAGATATAAACTGTGTCTTTTATTGCTCCCATTATCTTAGACTTGTATAAATGGTACTACAGTTTCAGAAGAACAGAGTTGCATACACACATGTTCTGAGCAGTATTATGCATGTTCTTAGAGTGCAAGGGTTAAGAAAATAACATCACCTTTTGCATAAACATACAAGTGTGGTTAACAACTTTAATTGTGCATCACTTTTATGTACGGACACCCAAAAGCTACCTTTACAAATGTGATTTAAAAAATTCAACAGGAATGTGAAATCCTTGTAACGTAAAACTTTGTTATAAATGAAAAAAAAACAAAAAAAACAATATGATGTAGGGTTAAACAAAGGTTTACACAAAATAAAGGGATATAGCATGATCCCTATTACTTTAATAATGACATGCCATAACTACACATGCTAATTTAGCAACATGGACTGGAAACTAAGGTAAGAACATCTATGCCCGTGAATTGGGGTAATTTTGTTATACAAGAAACACCTGCTAACTAGAGCACTTAGAGTTAAATGATTAATCCTACGTTCAGATTACCAGCCCTGCAAATCCCCGGGGTTTTCAAACCCTGGGGATTTGCAGGGACACGCCGGGCTGCCCATTCACACAGACAGCGGTGACCCGGGATTTCCCTGGTCACCGCTGTGTAGTGGAGCCGCGGGACCTGGCTTTCTCCGCAGACCCCTTCTTTTTAGCCGGGTCTAAGACCCGGCTAGAGAGAGCCGGGGTTCACGTTCAGATTGCCAGAAAAAGCCGGGGTTTTCATGGAACACCGGCTATTTCCTGAAAGCCCCGGCTTTTAGCTGGTAATCTGAACGGGGTATAACAAACATATGAACAACATATAAATACATATAACATAACATATAAATCCCAAGTGCGCTGTCTCATAATTTGGGGACCCCGCTGAGGCGATTTGATATTGCTGTTAGATGGTTTACTATATTGGTCAACATTTACAGTAGTAAATAGTGGTTACGTCAAAAGCAATTCAGGACGTAATATGGAAAAGGGACATTTAGAGACACATATAAGTTTGATCCTGATAAGCAAATACATAATCTTACATAATTTTTGTTTTGAATGTATTCACATGCTATCCAGACCAGGAACATATTTTGGATGAAACTTCAAACGCAATTATGTTCTATTGAGTATTTCCAAAATGATCCTGATCTGGACGTATGTTGGTGATACGTTGGAATCTGGATAGGGTGTACAGTACACGTGTTACATAAACGTTATGCACGTTGCAAAGTAATTGAATTCAGATCTGGATCAGCCCAAATGGTTTCCAGGGTTTTCTTCAGTTGCAATGGCCTTACAGCACCTAATCTAACAAGCCTGATTTAATACACCACAGTCCCGAATCTATTGAGGCTTTATGAAAAAGTGAAAGAGCTTTGATTACAGCTACAGCTTTGGGTTTGCCAGATTTTAGAAAGCCCTTTCAACTTTTTTGTACTGAAGACAAAAATAGAGCATTGGGTGTTTTGACACAATTGCACATGGGGAAACATAGGCTTGTTGGGTACTTTAGTGTACAATTGGACACAGCTACTAGAGCACTCACTGCATGTGTTCGGTCCATAGTGGCAGCAGCTGTTCTGGTAGAAAAGACACAAGACATTGTATTGAAGCATAAGTTGCATTTGTTTGTTCCGCATGCAGCTGCACAACTTTTGAACAATGCACAAACTACAATGTTCCAAAAGAAATTGTCGTCAGTGTCCAGCACGCACAAAACAAACTAATGACATTTCAATAGGAAACAGACAAGCAGACATAAAGGAAACAAAATGCCCCAGCAACACTGCCATTAACCCGTAACAGACTATACCATTCTATCTGTAAAATAAAATGCAGAGACGTCAGTTACACATATTTGCAAATATATGATAAGCCACCATCCACTGTCAAGGCCGTTCTGCTTATGGTGGTTCTAACTAACAATGAGAGTCACAGTACTAGTAGAAAACAACAGATCAGTGACCAACCTCCGTAGTGTGAGATTCCTAAAAAAGAAAGAGGAGAAAGGGGATGGTGCAGTACCCTCGGTTTCGGCGTGTGTCCGGTTCCGGTGAATTTATACTCACCAGATAGGGGAGCTAACAGGCTCCTCTGGTCATAAATATAAAACTCTTAGAGTTAGCTTAGAACTCTTTATTCAAATAATGCACAGGCCCTCTGTTTCATTGTAAGCCAGATGGCATCTTAATGGATGTTTACGCGTGGGGCCTCATTATATAAACAGGTGACGGGGAAATAGAAATCGGGGTGTTCCCCGTGGCACGGACATTTATATCATATTATGGAAATCAATCCTCTGGTGCAGACATTTATATGTGGCTGAAGCCATATCACATTCAGATGATGGACAAGGAGCTGACATTCATGAATCTGGCTCTCGCTACGCTGGCAGCCGCCGTGCCAGGAAGCTGACATTTCATCACCTTTAAATTATTTACCTGCTAAATTCTCAACGTTCAACATTCAACCTTGTAGCTATAAATCCTAAGGCGTCATATCCCTCTTCACCAGCAGATGGCGCCAAATAGCCAATAATCAAACAAGGGACTCTGCAATTGCGTAATGATTGGAATACTGGGCGCAAATCTCTGATCCTCGCTGTGTCCAGCCTTCCAAGCGAGCGCACTTTCCAATCGAGTGACCTATACCTTAAGATTTTTGCAGCATGCGTAGGTCTTACACCTATACCGTACAATTATTGTACCGCGCTCATTGTTATTTAAGCAATATTCATCCTTATTCATACACAAAATCACAAACCTTGCATCTATTAAAGCTCACGTGGTCGCCATCACTTACATAGTAACTGCCACCAATATATAGATGCAATAAGTCAGCCAGACAAAAAAAAACAACCATTATATAATAATATCCTTCCAATGTTTATGCCACAAGCAACACGTTACATAACTGCAAATTACAGTTCCTGGAAACCAGTCTGACAAAATATGCGCAGGTCGTGTTTTCATGACAATATTTGACTGTAATGAAATATAATGAATATATAAAATGTATTCAGTGCAGGAAAACCAGATCAATGGGGATTGCTGGGTAAGAATTCAACACAAGGCATTCAGGCTGCGCTGCGATGTCTAATTACTGGCCTTTGCAAATTTAGGGTAAGATTTACTAAACTGCTCAAGAGGAATAATGGAGATGTTACCCATAGCAACAAATCAGATTCTAGCTTTTTACGCTGCCATAAGCCTGTCTTAAGTAAAGCATGCGGATCAGCAGTCCCCTCCCACCAATTAGCATACATCCCCCCGCCCACTTTAGCGGGAGGAGGGGACGCACAGCCCATTTTCTAGGAACTAAGTTCTGTACAATGCTTGCTATGCCTGTGCTACTATCCTAACACTAGCGTAACATTTGGAGGGCGCATGCATGTGTTACTGGCCTGACGCACGCACCTCAGGATCCGGCCCCGTGTCATTGATCAAAACCAACTGAAAATAGAAATTTCCTCTTGGGAACGAGAACCTATTTCCCCGCTACCAATAGCTACAGGATGGGGTGGTTGCCAGGGGTAGTAGGTTAGGGTTAGGGTTTAAGGGGAAGGTTGGTGTTAGGCTGCGGGGCATGAAGGGTTAGGCTGCGGGGAATGGAGGGTTAGGCTGCGGGGAATGGAGGGTTAGGCTGCAGGGCATGGAGGGTTAGGTATGGGAAACAGAGGGCTAGGAAAGGGTTAAGGGTAGGGATAGCTAAAAACGCTCCTTTCGATTAATGACTTTTCGCGCCTCCAGGAGTCTCATCACCGCCGCTTTCTACAAAGGATACAGCCGGCAATTGTCGCCAGTCTACATTCAGCTGCCGTAGGATGGTCTTTCAGAAAGACGACCGTCATGTCAGTAAACCGTATGCTGTGCGCATATCAAAAGTGCGTTTGCGCTTCCTCTGTGCAAACCCCCTGCATCCGTCCCTAATTCGTATCATAAATGGCGGCTTTGGGTGCGCTGCTTTGCCTCTGTCTGATCCCTGGCGTAGCTCACAAAGGCCGAGCGTCCGCATGATCTTTGGAGCCGCGCTGGCTTTCTATAAAGCGCTTATGTTCGTGCTCCTGCATTTATTTTTCGGGACCACGTTACTCCCAGTTCCATCTCTCAGCGTTCCCTGTCTCAGCCACATGTGAGGGGACGTCTCCATAGAGTCTAATTATAATTCTGAGATCCCAAATGAAAGACTCCTCTCTCCATTACACCATTAGTGACCTTGAAGAGCCCAGGGACCATCTGCCACAGCACAAGCGGCTTCCAGCGATCCCACAAAGCCACAGGTGGGTAGAATCTCTCTCTGCCTGCGTTTCTCCATCACAGCACATCTTATGCCCTCTGATACAACCTGCGGTGACGATCAGTAACCAAGAGGCCGAAATCTGCGTCTGCAGAAAGATTTATGCTAATTAATGGGATTTTTGTTTTGCATGCACTTAATAATATAGGGCCGTATTCAGAGATGCGTTTTCGAGGGAAGTTGCGTGCGTATTTTTAGGATCGGATCAATGGCGCATGCATAGTAACGTACTTTACATAGACTATACGCACGGAAGTGCCTAACGGACGTGCATGTGAATCGCACTTGGCGACATACACACGGAAATCCGACACACGGGAAAATTTACATAAAAGTGGGTGGGGGGAGGCATTTACATGAACGCAGGGAGGTGCGGTTATCAAGAATCGCAGGGACGGAGGACATATACGCACGTAAGTACACACGGAAAGAACAGAGGGGTCTAGGGACTAAGTCTAAGTCACCGACAGCACGTCCGGGAGAGGGGAGTGTCGGGTTTGTTGGTGGCTGTTTCCTTGCTCCGGACGTGCGTATAATTGCGTACATTAAAAAACGGTTCTCTGCATACGGCCCCTACACAAAAATAGTAACCAGCTTTCAATTTAATTTGTGATTTAGAGTTGAAGTAACCTCAGCTCGCAACGCCAACACTCGCCCACAGTTCAACATGGTTTATTTTGCCCAGATGCATATTTACAATTTTTTGGCTGTTTAAATGACATTTGTTTATAATTTATCCATTTATTCAGCATTTTTCAGTTTTGAAGATTTTGTTCATTTCTGTTTAGTATCCTGGTTAATGTAAATTAAACCACGATGAGTGTCAGGGGGTGAGAGTAATGTTATTCTTTACATGCAGGGAGAATACTTTGCTTTTGCTCATTGCACACAGATACTGACCAGCGTTATTATTATATTATTATATTGTTACACAGATACTGAGCAGCTTTACTATCACACTGTTATTCATCACCTCTCATCTCTAATACTATTATATTATTATTATATTATTACACAGATACTGACCAGCTTTTAGACATCACCTCTCATCTCTAATACTGCAATTTTCCTCCCCTGCAATTCAACATGGTTCTGCCCAGGTGTAACTTTCCATCTGATTTCCTCTTATTTCCAATCTCTGGACCCAACTCTCCTCCGCTACATTAATACTAGGGAGACGTGAGACTTTTTTTGGGGGTGTTTTTCTTTTTGTTTATTTAGAAAGTTGTAATTATTTCGAAAAGCAAAATATATCTAGTTTTTTGTTATTTGTAATACAATTCGCTTCTGTCTGTGCGCGATTCAGACCTCTGCCCGGCCGCCATTTTACGTTTGCAGGAGACAGAACACCTAAGTTTAAGTTATGTCGATGAAGTCCGTCTGTGCGAGAGGAGTGCTTAGCGCTGCGATGACTTACGCGTGGTTACTGTGAACCTCTGATTGCGGATCCCCGTGTCCCCAGCGCCTGAATTTACGAAAAAATTGGATTTTAGGACCTGGTCCAATAAAGCTGATACTGGACGAGTCCCGTGACCCGGAGGAAAGACTTGATTTGTTATTAGTATGCAGGGAAACCCCGGCCGCTGACATTGTTACTGAGGTTCCGGATTCACAGTGAAGTAGTTTTCGTCTTATTTACGTTATTTTAAGAATTGTACCATTTCTGTACGTAGATTGCGGTCTTCAGACAGCGCTTACGCAGTCTATGTACAGAAATGGTACGTAGATAGTGTAAATAAGCTATTGCATATGCGCAGTAGCTCAATTCCTAAAATAACGCTCATAAAACAAAAACTACGTGACTGTGAATCCGGACCTTAGAGTTTAGCCCCCTCCTAACTCTAAATGTGTGCTCTGTATTAGATGTAACGGACATGCACAGATCCAGGACTCGTGCATTGATTCATGGACACACACAGGAGCTGCACAATGAAATGGAACTAGCTGCAGACATTGGGATACGGGCCCCTGTGACTCCCCACGTTACACCCGCTGGTCACATTAACCTCCTGGGGGCTGGGACATCAGGAGACACTTTTAGAAGTGAATCTGCTGGCGCAGCGATCTCCTCGCACACACATCTGTGAAACAGTTCACACTTGTGACAGGTGCGAGAGAGAGCGGTGTCTGCTGTGAA
>WWET01000029.1:1052017-1073644 GCA_011038615.1 Limnodynastes dumerilii
TGGGTCATGCTGGCAGTTGGTGTTCTTTCTGTCTGAGCATGCTCTTTTTTTCTCTCCCCTATGTGGCTGTCGGGAGGATTATATTTGTGGCGTCCCATTTATGATCAGTAAGCGCTGTGTTAGTAAATCCTGAGTACAATGGGGGTTTGTGGAGCAGCAAGAGGCTGTGATGTGATTATATCCCTATTAATCCGGAATAATAACCCTTCAGCTGGACACGGGGGCCCTTGTATGGTGCGTTACACCGCGGGCTGCCGTGACCGCCTGTAACATAATGCGCAGGTGATGACATATCCGCTCTGCAGGTGTCCCCAGCGCTGCTATCTAACTAGCATTACCTGCATCCGAGTGACCTTTGCACCATACCGTAATAGCTCAATAAATCCCAGCTCAGCAATCATTAGATGACAACAATTAGAGACAAATGTGTTTTTAATTATTTTCCGCCACATGGAAGAGACACGATGGAGGCTTTTGCCAATGAATACAATCAGGCGTATGCTCCCTGCAACAACGGTGGCCTCGGTGAAACGCGTTTACATCAAAGTGCGCTGTTTCCCGTGACCGGGAGCATATAAAGGTGTGGTATTGATCACCTGAGATAAGGTTGTATTTATGTCACCTTTTCCCTGTTATTAACTATTCACTATGGCAACCAGCGCTCCTGAGGAGACTGCTAAGGTACCAACAAAGCTGGTTTTATTTTGGGTGGGTTCCTAGAAACATAGAAAGTGACGGCAGATAAGAGTCACAGTTCGTAACAGCCTAAGCACCCCCATACTGTACGATTTAAATGTATTCCCCGCCTCCATTTCGTAACTGCTTCGTGCTTACGGTAATCGTATTATAGGTACGCCCTTTCATCCGTAATTACACAGCTGTTACGGACAAACGAATTACAACTACGGTCAACTACGAGTTAGGACAGGAAGTAGTCACTGTGCGCATGCGCAGTGCCTGTTTTTAGACGAATTTACGCATACGACCGGCGTAAATACCCCTGCAGGCGTAGTTCTGGATCAGGCCCATTGCCTTTGAACCTTCCATCCTCCAGTTTATATTCATGCCCTCATGTTCTAATACAACTCTTCCTTTCATAAATATGAAAGCTGCTACCATATTCCCCCGGCCCTTCTCTGCTCCAAGCTAGACATGTTACTTCCTCTAGTCTCTCTGTATGGTGTGTGACACAGGCCATGCACCATTTTAGTGGGTCTTCTCTGCTCCAAGCTATACATGTTACTTCCTCTAGTCTCTCTGTATGCTGTGTGACACAGGCCATGCACCATTTTAGTTGCTCTTCTCTGCTCCAAGCTATACATGTTACTTCCTCTAGTCTTTCTCTGTATGGTGTGTGACACAGGCCATGCACCATTTTAGTTGCTCTTCTCTGCTCCAAGCTATACATGTTACTTCCTCTAGTCTTTCTCTGTATGGTGTGTGACACAGGCCATGCACCATTTTAGTTGCTCTTCTCTGCTCCAAGCTATACATGTTACTTCCTCTAGTCTTTCTCTGTATGGTGTGTGACACAGGCCATGCACCATTTTAGTTGCTCTTCTCTGCTCCAAGCTATACATGTTACTTCCTCTAGTCTTTCTCTGTATGGTGTGTGACACAGGCCATGCACCATTTTAGTTGCTCTTCTCTGCTCCAAGCTATACATGTTACTTCCTCTAGTCTTTCTCTGTATGGTGTGTGACACAGGCCATGCACCATTTTAGTTGCTCTTCTCTGCTCCAAGCTATACATGTTACTTCCTGACACAGGCTATATATGTTACTTCCTCTAGTGTCTCTGTATGGTGTGTGACACAGACCATGCACCATTTTACTTGCTCTTCTCTGCTCCAAGCTATACATGTTACTTCCCATAGTCTCTCTGTATGGTGTGTGACACAGGCCATGCACCACTTCTTTGCACAGTCTGTTATGTATTTATGTCCTATGTCTATCATGGTATTTGTAGTACACTCCGTCTGGCTGTGCGCAGGTAACTCAGATGAACCTGCCCGGCAGAGCTCCTGGAGATGATTGGCAGATGACGGCGATCATGTGACTTGTTCCCAGAACCTGGCTATAAAGTGATTTTATTGCACAAGATAAATAGATATCCTCAGGTGAGCGGGAATTGTACCCAGTGCGAGGATAGCTGTATGTGCAATAACCAGGAACTGACATTTTCACAGTCAAAAACTTCCAAGGACAAATCCTTGGTCTTTGCCTCTGAAGAGTCGTGACAGCTGGTCCGTCTTCCACGAATGTTGTCTTGTTCTAGAGGACAGAAACTGATAATAAGCCTCATTCTGTGGTCAGATCCTATGTCATGGTTCCACGAAGCCTCTAAAATTCTGTCTGGCGCAATATGGCGGATACAACGCCCGTTCCCACTATCACTAGAACGCGATATAAACTTTATTTAGGGCAACAATTTAATTTGTGTGCAAAGGAAAGGAATAATTTAATATAGATCCACCAGCTCCTCGTATCGGGTCAGCAATTAGCAATTAACGACTTCCCCGTAAGTAAATCCCTGTACGCTTTGCTGGCGTCCCGTCGTTCCCAGGCTTTTCTGAGAGGTCAGAATGTAAAGCAGTAAAATTCAGTGTAAATGTCTCCGGATTCTGGGCTCCGGTACAGGATTCGCATTGTGTAATGAGAAATAACGCGGTGAGATAGAGGCTCGTAGTTGTGAGAAAGCGCCCTTCAACTTCTGCCCATTATGTGGGAAAAGCAAGAACTCTTCAATCATTGCGATAGCATTAAAAGGAGAGAACATGGAGATTTCTGTGAATGAACCGTTGCTACATCTGTGTTATTATGTTACTCTTGGAGCGGGATCCATGTTGTTGTTGTTTTTTTTGCGGAGGCTCGGACATATGTCAGATTCGCGTCTTTTTAGCGTTCCGCATCGTTGTCTTTCGTAGTTCCACCAGGGATTGCACTTCTGTGATAATGCAGCGAGTCAGGAATAAAATTAGATTCATAAATTAAACTTTATTTGCAATATTTGTTATTTAAGCCAACGCAGTGTAGAATCGCTAATTCTCAGATCTATTGTTTTGCGCTCAGAAGGTTAAAAGCTAACGCAATGCTTTGAAATGGTTTGTGGAATGTCAGCTGTCAGTAACACCCGTCAGTAACACCCGTCAGTGGACATACTGTAGACATGGCCTGTGTCTAATGCCAGGGGCTTAACTACAGGCGGTGCAAGGGGTGTGCTGCCACGGGGCTCAGAGGAGAGGGGGGGAGACCGTGGCAGCCGCTCCTCTTCTACCATAAGCATGTATGAGTGTATGTATGTATAGTGTTGTGGCACTCAGCACTGTTACATGGAGCGCATAGCGCTGTTTTAAGCTGTCAGCCTCTTCTATCAGGCTGTGGCCCAGCCAGCTCCGCCCCCAGTCTCACCTGGCTCCACATGGTCCAACCCATCCAGACTCAGGCCCCGCCTCCTTGCTATGTGACACGAGTTTGTCACCTTCCGACCCTGCTTGGTACGAATGTAAACCGCACATACTTTATCTGTGTTCGGGCCTGTATCTGGCGCAGTTGTCCGAGCACGCTCTTACTGTACATTTTGTTACGTCCCTCCAACCCCTCTCTACCACGTAACGCCCTTTAGAACGCAAGCGCAGTTATTGGGTGTGGAATGCTCTGAATCGCAGGGTTGCAGACACACCCGGAATATCCGGGAGACTCCCACAAGTCGTGTATGTCTTCCGGAATCCCAGGAGAGCCGACAGATCTCCCGCACCTGGCTTGAGGCCTTAAGCCCCACCCCTTATCTTTCAATCCTAGTGTTAGTAGGGAGTTGCCGGGCCTGGATGACGTAATTTGCGCCATCAAGGACGCCCCAATGCCGGCATTTATCTCCTCCCTCCGAGATCTCCCAGAAGGAAGAGATAGAAAGTCGTCAAACCTGCGTAATCGCGTGTGCGTTTTCATCTAAAGATACAAAATGTTATCGGGCGTGTGTTCAGGTCTCCATGAAACCCAGGAATGAGTGATGTGCCGCCACACAAATATGGCAGCGAGCAGCGAGCGACGTCACCATGATTTTGCTGCCATTGCTTGCTCTGTACTGGAGTAGTCAGCGACAGCCCCGGAGTGGAGTGGAGAGGGCAGGAATGGGTCTCCTTGGATAGTGTCCCCCTCTCTGGGCTGCACTGGGGGATTTGCTGACACAGGACCATCAGGCCTGCTGGGCAGAGCTGCACTTGTCAGGAAAGCTTCATGCCTGAAATGTGTGACATTCCTCCGGCGGAGCTGCCTGATAAGAGAGACCTTGAGCACAATGGCCGGGCCCATCAGCCCTGAGAGCCATACTTGGCCATAGTGTCCTGTGTATCCTGACACTGAACTAAAGATAGTTTCTAATCTGATCAAAGACTGGGTAACACTTCCCTAATATTACTGGTCCCTCTGTCCCCTGCTCTGTGACAGCACCAGCACCATTGTCACCGAGATGTCACCCGCATGCCTGGCCTGGATATTTGGAGCCTCAGAGGTGACGTCTGTCAGTAATAATGTGTATTTCAGTCTGCAGTGTGACATGGCTTCCTGTATGTACTGTATGAGTGAGCGTTGCTATGGGTAATATCATAATATAACAACATACCTGTTCCTCATGTACTACCACTTTCTATATTTACCGTGTGATGCTAGTGAGTGATAAGCAGGATGATTATCTGATGTGTATATAGTATACAGAACGCATAGATTATTATAGGTTATTGAGCAGATCAAATGCAGATTAAAAAGTTGCATATTAACCTTGCAAACGTCACACAGGAAATGCACAGATTGCCTAGTTGTTAGTTACTAGTAATAAATACTTATACTAAGCTGTTTCATATATTGTAACAGCAGTGGTGAACATGGCTTAAGGTGAGTGACTAGTGACATCACTGTGGATGCAGCCTATCCAGTCACTAGGAGCCAGTGACATCACTGAGAATACAGCCTATCCGGTCTCTGGGAGCCAGCGACATCACTGTGGATGCAGCCTATACAGTCACTAGGAGCCAGTGACATCACTGAGAATAAAGCCTATCCAGTCACTAGGAACCAGTGACATCACTGAGAATGCAGCCTATCCAATCACTTGGAGCCAGTGACATCACTGAGAATAAAGCCTATCCAGTCACTAGGAGCCAATGACATCACTGAGAATACAGCCTATCTGGTCACTGGGAACCAGTGACATCACTGTGGATGCAGCCTATACAGTCACTAGGAGCCAGTGACATCACTGAGAATGCAGCCTATCCGGTATCTAGGAACAGTGACATCACTAAGTGTGCAGCCTATCCAGTCACTAGGAACCAGTGACATCACTGAGAATGCAGCCTATTCGGTCTCTAGGAACAGTGACATCACTAAGAGTGCAGCCTATACAGTCACTAGGAACCAGTGACATCACTGAGAATGCAGCCTATCCAGTCACTAGGAACCAGTGACATCACTGAGAATGCAGCCTATTCGGTCTCCAGGAATAGTGACATCACTAAGAGTGCAGCCTATCCAGTCACTAGAAACCAGTGACATCACTGAGAATGCAGCCTATCTATTCACTAGGAGCCAGTGACATCACTGAGAGTGCAGCCTATCCAGTCACTAGGAACCAGTGACATCACTGAGAATGTAGCCTATCCAGTCGCTAGGAGCCAGTGACATCACTGAGAATGTAGCCTATCCAGTCACTAGGAGCCAGTGACATCACTGAGAATGCAGCCTATCCAGTCACTAGGAGCCAGTGACATCACTGAGAATGCAGCCTATCCAGTCACTAGGAGTCAGTGACATCACTGAGACAAGTTTATTGTTGTTTCATTCTGCTGTGATACATTTACAAGAAGTTATCTGTCTACTATCTCTGTCTACTGTCAAGGTTGATATTCTGGAGGAATGAACAATGAAAATAAATATATTGAGGATTTGTGTTTTTAGTTGGAAAATAATGGTTTTCTCTTCCCATAACCTGCAGTAAAATAAATACAACCCGCCCTTTCCCCTTATTTCTGCAGCTTATAATTTAATAAGTCTTCTGGCTGACTTCAGACAGATCAAGTCTTTGGGATCATAACAAGTGATTTAATCAGCGGTGACCTTTCTTAAAGTTGTGAGACTAGACGACGCGTTTCACAGATATGCATGCTCCGATAAGAGTGTCTGAGTGCACACTGGTGCTCAATTCCTAATTACACTTGATGCGTGCTACAAAATGCGTTCGAAAAAGATATTGAACTTGGCGCTATAGAAGCCTCTGCTATGTAATAGCAGCTCTGTGAGTGAGAGGAGGGTTCTCCAAAGACTTACTATGCAAAATTAATCAACGTTACTAAGTGAACCCTCCTGCCATTTTAACGGGATCCGTTCGCTGCTGTGAAAGACAGATTTTCGAAATACAGACAGCCGACAGCAAATTGTTGGTTGTCTCTATTTAGTAAATCAGCCTAATTTGAAAGTTTTTATAATGAATGGGTAAGTATGTCGAATTTATTTTTTGGCAACTTACCCATTTATTAGCTTTCTGGCACTGGCGCAACATCCGGCTGTACCTGACGCGAGACCCGACTAGACAGGTAAGTGTAGAAGGGGAGTCTCAGAGTTAGGCTAAACGGATCCAACGTAGAAGAGGAAGGTTAGGTTCAGGATGCAGGGAAAGGAGGGTTAGGGTGAGGATTAGTATAAGGGTTGGGGTTGGGGAAATATTCACCAGTTGGCGCTGGGGATTCCTCCTGGGGATCTTCGATTCCCTAACTCCAGCGGAGAAGGAACAATTGATCGTGGTGCAACGTTGGAACCGGGTGTCGAATACAGCCCCTTCGTAAAAGGGCCATTCTCAGCAGCGAGCCAAAACCCTCTTTAACACCCACCTTTTAGTTTGCTTTTGTTATTTTATATATCAAATATTTTATTTGTGACTGAATTTGCTCCTGGTGTTTGAGGGCGCAATCGTGATGTATTATGGTGAAGAGGTGACAGTAAGGGACAGACCATATTGAGGATGAACAAAGATGTCTGCAGGTCGTCAGCCATGACACTTCCACGGGCTCCTGCAAGCTCTCAATGGATTTGGCTGCAGATCAGAACACTCAGTTGGCTCCTATTGTCTACCTAGTGATATATACAAGGCTGTACAAGGCTCAGTTGTGTATTCTCTAACCTGTCTGTTACTCCTCTGTGGCCTCATACACATAACCGACAGTCACTCTGAAGTGTCAGCTCACTTGGCAAATCTGCCATTTTCATGGACATTTTTTGTTGCCATTCAGCCTATAAAAGGTGAATTATACTGTGGGGCTGTCTATAAACAATGATGAAGAACAGATACTGAGAACTGCATATGGAACAAGTGTAGTTGTACTGAGCTTTTGTCTATACATGTAGAGCAGATACAGAGAATTGTACACACAACAAGAGAAGTTGTACTGTGCTATGGTCTTTAAACACAGATGAAAAACCATGCAATGAGAATTGTGTATTGAATGAGGGAAGTTGCACTGTGCTATTGCCTAAAAACAGAATAGATACTAAGTATTACATTTAGAATGAGAGAAGTTGCACTGTGTATTTGTCTAAACATAAAACAGATATCGAGATTTTCATACAAAGTAAGTATAGTTGTACTGTGCTATTCTCTCTAAGCATAGAAGTACAGATACTGAGAATTGTGTATTGAATGAGAGAAGTTGTGTTGTGCTATTGTATATAAACACAGAACAGATACTGAGACTTACATTTACAGAATTGCTGGTGTGTACAATCAAAGGTAAAGAAGAGATACTGAGCATTACATACCGAACGAGTGTATTTATACTCTGCTGGGGCCAGACCCAGAGCTACGCTTTTACTACCCTGCGTTCTTACGCTAGCGTACTCTCTACGCACTCCCCTCGCTACACCCCTCTTATGTACGTATTTTAGGCGCCTTACGCTTTCCATACCCTACCATAACTTTACGCTGCGTACCCACTATTGGACGTACTTTTCACACATAGCTACGCAGCTAAGCGCGCCCATACTGTACGATTTAAATGCTTCACTGCGCCTTCAAAGCCTTCGTACGTTGATACGCTACTGATAAGTGACTGCCCCTTACGCTATGCCTTACGTGACGTAACATCTGCCGTGACCAGGCGCCATAAGTACTTTGTCAATTTACTCTAGCGGCTACTGTGAATTCACTCGCGGACGTTGTACTGACCTCCTGGTGTCTAAAAACACAGAAGAACAGATACTGAGAATTGCATATAGAATGAGAAAAGTTGTACTGTGCATCGGTTTATAAATGTCTATAAAACAAAAGGACAGATACTGAGAATTGCATATAGAATGAGAAAAGTTGCACTGTGCACCGGTTTATAAATTATTGTCTATAAAACAAAAGGACAGATACTGAGAATTGTAATGCAGAACATGAGAAGTTGTACTGTGCAGCCCCTCCATAACTCTTATAATGTCTCCCCTCTGCAATCTTGCCAAATATTGAACCTATGAATAATATCAAGTGCTTAGTGCAGGACAGTCACCCTCTTATTTATACATACTGATTAATCTGCAGCAATACACTTTTATTTCACATTAATTATTAGGTATATTGCCTTTATCATAGTGTTATCTTAACAGGTTGTCCTGATGTGACCCTGGGTCTTTATTGTGTCACAGAGAACAGTGTGTCTTATTTATACCAGATCGAGAGTAGATCTCTCGGAAGGCATGCCAGGACACGGGTACTATCTGATTGATGCCAGTCCGCCTGCATTCTGTCCTATCTGGGGGGGGGGGGGGGGGTGGTGGGGGGGGGGGGGGGGGGTATGGACCCACAGGAAATTATCCCCTGTGCGGCATGTGGTCCTATGTCTATGCTCTGCAATAATAGTGCTGACTCTTTCATGCCTTTATTTATGATACAGCTTCTGACTAGTGTGGAAGGATGAAAAGACTCATTTGAAATATATCCTGTATTTATTATGGTGTAAGCACTTTCATTTCCTCCCTCCTGCCAGGAGGCTCTCACTATTAATACTGGCAGCAGATATTTGGAGGAAATAGGAGCATATAACAGGACTGGAATGTAGAGTCATCTATTGGGTCTGTAATGAAAATATTTGTAATAATCGCTTTAATAGAACTCGCTGGCAGGTGGTTGGTAGTTACTAATACTGTCTATCTCTGGGGTTGTTTCTTCAGGCTGTTATCACTGTTTTGTGACATGGGTTCCTATGGAAACCACAGTCACATAGCACTTCTGTCTGCATTGTGGACTGTATCTAAACTTTTCACTTATGCAAACAGAAGCGCAAGCAGAAAACGTACACAAATGGCGAGTGCGTATGCGTTCTCAAAAGGCTCCAAGACGCATTTTGGAGATCTTTATGATCCAGGGTTATGTGCTACGTACGTACAGCGTGTGCACATGGTAGGAGGTGGAACGTATTTAACTCATATAATGGGACAGCGTGTGCACATGGTGGGAGATGGGACGTATTTAATTCATATAATCGTATGGAACTTAGGCTCGAAGAGCCCTGTGTCCTGTGAAATCCATCCTCTGAGAGACGTGAGCTTGTGTCTGTGTAACTAGTGCTCCTATATTGCAGCTTCCAGAGTCCTTTTGAAAAGTAGGCCATGATTTGTAGGAGGACATATAAGAACAATGATTAAAAGGAAGCTTTTTGGATGGTGGCCTGTGCATAAAGTGAGCCATACTAATCTTTATTTGGCTTTTTGATGTTATGTGGGGTGAAGCCTTGTCTGCAGATATTAGACGGCTTGTCTCATTAGCCGAGCATTGAAAGCAGCCTCTGGGAACAGTAGATGATTCAGGATTTTGGAAGACACTCAGGAAACTTATAAAGACTGTGAAACATTTAATTTTAATGTGCAGACAGTTCAAGAACATTATTATAATTTAGAGTAGTATTTTGTTAAAGGACAGGCAGTGTAAGTAATGAGGTCTGTCTGTCATACAGGGTTATCCATTCTCCTGTTGTTTCATTTTTACAATGACTTTCTGTCCAGGGAAGAAAAGTCATAAATCTAGTCAAAGATTTACCAAACTTCTCAAACATAAAAAATTGACATGTTGCCCAACCAATCAGGTTCTAGCTGACATTCCCTAGTATGTAATAGGAAACTGAGAGCTAGAATTTGATTGGTTGCTGTGGGCAACATCTCCATTTTTCCTTTTGAGAAGTTTAGTAAATGTAGCCTAAAGCTTTAAACCATAAGTTATAAGCAACCTTTAGCACTAAAGGTGTTGTGAAAACTACAAGTCCCTTCATGCTTTGCTAGGTTTCACTTATGCTTATGCTGGTGTAGCATGCTGGGAGCTGTAGTTTTACAACACCTGGTTGCCTAGGTGTCTGCTCTAAACATAACACAGTGGTATAATGTCTGATGATAATAATAATAATTTGAATGCTGGTCAATGTTATTATTGTAGATTGTGATTTTTATTTTAAAACAGTGGATGTGATTTTACAGACTAAGGTGTTGCCTACAGCAACCAATCAGTTTCTAGCTCCTATTTTGAGAATGCAATCTGGAAAATGATAGATGGAATATGATTGGCTGTTGTTATGTGCAGCACCTCCATTTTCCTTCTATGGCTGTCTTTTTTTTATTGCTGCTACAATGACCATTTCAGCAGTGTTACAGGCTATTGGCTGCAAATCAATCACTGGTGTGGAGCAGGTGATAAAAAGAATTGTGACTAGAAGATTATGCACTAGTAACAAAATGGCTGATAGGATTAACATGAACAGTATTTATCATTATCATCTTTAGGTCACTGCTCCATTGGATTTTATAATCTAACCCCCCTCAAAATAACCTACATACAGTCTCCCTACCAGTAGGGCCCTGGTTGCATGCATTTGAGGTCATGACCCCAACACTGACACACCTCAATGCTGACCACTGTGCCGCCATGTTGCTCTGTATTCCTCTAATTTGCAATAAGTGCATTTGCTGTGAAATAAATCCCTATGTTGCACTCTAGTCTCCTAAGAACAATGAGAGCTGAGACTAAATTGTAGTTTTGGGAGAGAGAAGTATGTTTTGCTGTCCTCTGTTTTTGCAAGGAGTGTCTAATTGTGGTTTGGAACATCTGATTCGGGAGGCGCCCTAAATAACTTATTTCTTCTCTTTTGGATAAACCCGGAGTGTTTTTTCCTCCTTACCAGAAGTTCTTCTAAAAACAGAGTGGGTTCACCACATCACAAGGCTTGGTTTAACAGTACACTAAAATTAAGCAGGTGCACTATGCAACCCAGTATTTACCCCTCCTTTCTATTAAATGACTAAATAAAAGTGTATTTAAAGCAGCAATCCCACACAGATTTATTCTCTTTTGATAGCTGTCCTTCTATAAATCATTGCCTCTTTTCGACAAACAAAAATGGCTGCCAGACAAAGACACTGGACCTGATCCAGGGGTGTGTGTACGCCAGCTTATGTGACATATTTCTGCGTGATTTTTGCATGCGCAGAACAGAAGCGAACGCAATTTACGGCCCATTCAGACCTTAACACAAATAATGCGACGGCTTGCGTTTTCAAGGGCATTTTGCCGTAGGGGAGATGAGGATTCATGTAGTCAATGTGCAGTAAGGGGCAAACTGAGGCATGTGCACCCAAACACAGACGGAATTGAGGATTGTTTACCTCACAATATTTGCACCAGCACCAAGTTATATGTAAGGGCCAGATTTACTAAGCTGTGGGAAAGGAAAAGTGGAGATGTTGCCCATAGCAACCAATCAGATTCTAGCTTTTTCGACAAACAAAAATGGCTGCCAGACAAAGACACTGGACCTGATCCAGGGATGAGTGTACGCCAGCTTATGTGACATATTTCTGCGTGATTTTTGCATGTGCAGAACAGAAGAGAACGCAATTACGGCCCATTCAGACCTTAACACAAATAATGCGACGGCTTGCGTTTTCAAGGGTATTTTGCCATAGGGGAGATGAGTATTCATGTAGTCAATGTGCAGTAGGGGGCAAACTGAGGCATGTGCACCCAAACGCAGACGGAATTGAGGATTGTTTACCTCACAATATTTGCACCAGCACCAAGTTATATCTAAGGGCCAGATTTACTAAGCTGTGGGAAAGGAAAAGTGGAGATGTTGCCCATAGAAACCAATCAGATTCTAGCTCTCACTTTCCTATTACATACTAGAAAATGTCAGCTAGAATCTGATTGGTTGCTATGGGAAACATCTCCACTTTTCCATTCATGCAGCTTAGTATATGCGATGGAATTTAAAGCAGTAACTATATATTATTAAAATGCTATTGGAGTATTATGTTGCGATTTGTTTTTAAAAATATACAGTGCAAAAAAATATTATTTTTTCACATTTTTCTTCATATATTTTTTATTTTCTTTTAGTGCTATTAAATTTCAAGTGTTCGCTTTATTCGCAACTTTTTTTTTCCTTACAGTGTAATTCCCTACTCATGCGCATCATATTTGGCCGCGTCGTTGCATTGAACTTAGCTACTGTGTGCCCATACGCTACAAGCCATAATTGGTTGCCATCCAGAGGTGGGGTTGTGTGCTCTTGAATCGCACGCAGCCCACTACTTTTACAGAATGCGCCCTGCGTTCAGATTTGCGCTCAGATCTGGATCAGGTCCGCTGTCAGTCAACAGGCTCTCAGCATGTCATGTGATGTCAGGGGTGAGGGGAGAAGGTGACAGCACAGACAGAGCTCAAAGGAGCTTTCCAAAGCCTCTCTGAACATTTAATCATGTTTCATGTCACTGTGGTTACCATGGTAACCCACTAAACTGCAGTTTTACAGGATTTATAGTAGTAGAATATATGTTATTCTCTTTATAACACCTCTAGGCTAGCAGCATAGAGAGCGAGGATGATGTTTAATCGGTTTATTTTTTTTATGAATCTGTGAAGTTTAATCTCTCCGAGGTGGTACTGCGGTCTCTGTTGTCCCGCCAGCAGTTACGCTCACGGCTTTGGCTGTTAATGTTTGGAAGGATAACTTAATGCGGAGTAACCCAAATAATCGTGTTCCTGGGAAGTCTCATATTATTATGCTTTGTGGGGTCACTAAGGTCTTTGTCTTAATTTAATTCCCTTTCTGGATTTTCTGGTTCAGCAAGTTTACATTTTTCGCCTGTAATTTGGATATTGTAGGAAGGAAACCGTTTAACCCTTTAATCGACCAAAAGGAAAAGGATAAAAGAAAAACAAACCACCAAGCCTTAGTTACAAACTAAGCTCCTTTCTGTATGAATGTCATTTGTGTTTGTTATAACTTTTAACACTTGTGTAAGATTGTTGCTGTCAGAGTATTATATATAGGTGTAAATGTATTGTTTAGAGGGCCATTGTGGCCCACTCTGTACGGTTGCTTATCCCTGGTCTGTTATCCATGGACACGCAGGCTTTAAAGACTTGTCGTTGTTGCTGTTGACCGTAGCAACCAATCCTATTCCAGTTTTCATTTTCTAGAATACAGTACATAAATGAGATCTGGAATTTGATCAAAGGGTCCAAAAGGGTGTGTCCTCTGAATAGCTCCACCCATGTGTGTATTTAGCGCTGCCAGGAAAACTAATTCTCAATAAAAATGGCAGCATCAGTATTTATTGATTAAATTGTCAGTGAATAAATACTTTCAGTATTTTTGTGAAGATAAAAGTAGGTGACGCTGCAGCTGATTAACAAGAGACCAATGTGTATTTTTCATTTCTGTCTCCATTGTTGAAGTCATCTTGTCTCCGATCACTACCAGTCTTTGATTACATCTTGGCCACCATGAAAATGGCCGCCTCCATAGACCTCAGTGCAGGCAAATAGAACACAATTTCTACGTTCTATTATCACACCGCAATGACTTCTGGAACTGAATAAGCATCAGGGAGATTGCCAAACACTTCAGGGAGTCAGGGAGTTTTCCATGCACTTCAGGGAGTCAGGGAGATCAGCCATTCTACAGGGAGTCAGGGAGATCACCCGCTCTTTAGGGAGTCTCTGTAATACAGGGAATATTGGCACCTATGGTTTAGCTATAAACATGCATCTAGCCGCAGCTGTGCCGTGACGGTTAATATTTGGTGAATTCTAACCAGCGTCCCCATTATCTTTGCAGGTGTCCCAATCTTGAGAGGTCCGGGCCCTTTGCTCCTTCATGTAATGCCCTGCAGAGCAGGCGGATGTGATTGGATAACTTGAGCCATGGGGGATAATGATGGCGACAAGCAGGCGCAGGCCGGGCAGCTCTTCGAGAACTTCATCCAAGCCACAACATGCAAAGGAACCCTTCAGGCCTTCAACATCCTGACCCGCCAGCTGGAACTGGAACCCCGGGATTACCGCCATTTCTACGCCAAGCTCAAGTCCAAAGTCATCAGCTGGAAGGCCAAGGCGCTGTGGAACAAGCTGGATAAGCGGTACAGCCAGAAGGAGTATAAGAAAGGGAAGGCCTGTCTGGGCACCAAGGTGAGAGGCCACATTCTATTCAGGAGACGTATTTGGCGTAGTCGGCCACATTCTCATTCGTCCTTGGCTTGGCGTAAATCGGAAGCGATGAGTGTGTAATAATGTGTTTGCCGCCGATGCCTTTCTAGCTTCTATTACACAGGATCGGATCCCGGCTTCACCCTGAATGGGTGCAAAGCTGCGATTATCAGATGTTATAATGGGGTGTAACAAGGAGGGGGTCAGTGTACAAAGGAAGAGGTATATTAGGACACGGGGACATGTGTGTAAACTGGAGGGTGATTGGTTTAGAGGAAATGTGCAGAAAAGTTTCTTTACTGAAAGAGTAGTTGATAAGTGGAATATTCCCCCATCTGAGGTGGTAGAGGATAACAATGTAAAGCAATATAAACATGCTTGGGATAAATATAAGGATATAATGGACTAATCTGCTGGTATGACGGAGCTACCAGGTGGACCGATAGACCTAATATGGCGACACCCATGGGCTGGAATAAGCCGCCATTGGTTACAGCCTTTATTACAGCAGTGCTCAGAGCTGGCAATTTGGATTGAGCCAATGGCTACTCTGATGGCTGCAAACTACTGCACAAAATGATGCATGTTTATATCAAGTATGGTTGTTTAGAGTTACGCCAAAGAGTTAGAGTTAGGTCAAAGCAAAAACCTTTAAAGCAAAAAAAAAATTGCTTCTGCGTAATCCATTCCTCGGTGACGGGGTACAAAGGTTTTATATTTTCCTGCATGAGGCACAAATACAGAGTGTTTACACTGCAAGTTAGAGTTAGGATAAGATGTGCCTCCTCACAACTCTAAATCTATCTCCGTGTTTACTTGTGCCATTTTCCCACCACTTTGCAGCGTGACATGGACGCACATTTCTGCTCACAGATGAGTGTGTGTGTCTGTGTCTGTGTGTGTGTCTGTGTGTGTGTGTGTCTGTGTGTGTGTCTGTGTGTGTGTCTGTGTGTAGCTAGGAGAACACACCTTGCGTTTGCAGGGGGTTATTACAGCAGCCGTCACTCTCCCCCTCTGCGGCCGCTGCCAGTTCCAGCCACTCAGACGTTATCCAGGACCCTCATTAGAAGCGCTGGTTCCATATCCCTGGCTCTTACTGACGGATTAAGCACTTGGCTGAATCGCTGAGTTGCGGACACTCAGGACTGGACAGGTGACAAGACACTGTGCCCATTACTGCTGGCGAAGCGTGAATGTTAAAGGTCCCGTTGAATTATCACCCTAGTAAAATAAAAAAAGGCTCCCCATGGGCCTGATCCAGACCTACGCTCATGAATCGCCCTTGTGCGTAGCGTATTTACGCCAGCGTACCTACGAAGCGCTCTCCTAGGCACCCCCTCAGGCGTCCGTAGGCTCCTTGCGTAGTTACGACGCTTAGCACACCCATACTGTACAATTTAAATACCTGGCCCCGCCCTCGAAGCGTAATTACGGGGTTTCGTATGTTTGACACATTCCTTTGAGCGTTTTTACGAAGCTGGTACGCTCAAGGCCCATACGCTCAGAGTTTTATTGCGTAACATCTACCCCGAGCGTGCGCAGTAAGTACTAGTGGCCGCTTTCACGCTTACGAAAAGCGTAAAAATGCTCCCGGGTGTAGGTCTGGATCAGGCGCCATGTGTATAAAAACTAAATGCATTTGTTTGTACAACTGGATTCGAATCACTGAGGAAGGATACTAAGAGACCGTCTGTCTGCGAGCAAGCGAGACAGAGGGAAACGCAATCACATTGGCAAAGCTTTAAATAATGAAAGAGGCTTCATTGTATGCAGACCCTGGCATGTGGTCTCCGCTCCTCACCCTCTCATTAAAAAGCACTAGGCACTTAATGTTATATATATATATATCGGACCTATGAAGTTTATGGCGTCTTCTCTTCTCTTTAAATATATATTTATGATCCGGAATAAGGAGGTTTTAATAATCTACTTCATGAGACCATTTATACAGAGGTCTGTGGGCCCGATTCAATTGTTAGCGTATTTTTCAAAAATTACTAGTAAAAATACGACGCCTTCGCCAATCATTTTGCGTTAAAAATACGGCAATTCAATTGTTTTTTACTCGCTGCGTAAAATGAGCAGGCAGCGATGTGAGCGAAGAAGACATTTTACGGCAACAAAAAAAAAACCCTTTGTGGAATGTCGCAACTCACTTCCTGCTAGCAGGAAATGCCCGGCGCTAATGACAGGTTATTGGCCAGTGTCTGAAATATCATGAGAACGATATTTTAGACACTGGCCAATGACAGTGAACCTGTCATTAGCGCCGGGCATTTGCTGCTAGAAGGAAGTGAGTTGCAACGTTCCAAAAAGGTTTTTTTTTTTCTTACCAAGGCACCTGCGCAGCGGCCCCTGGCATCCATTGGCATGCTGATGCTTGCAGTTCTACAAGCATCAGCATGCCCTGTCGGGGCACAAGACAGGATATCGTAAAAAATGCGCACCTCTCATGGGTGCGAATTTAAAATTAAAGCTATCGTTAAAAAAACTGCGTATTTTTAACGCTACAAAATAATTGAATTGGAAAAAAAAATACCGCCCTTTATTTTGCTAAAAACAGCGTTAAAAATACGCCGGCAAACGCTTTTAAGTTAATTGAATCGGGCCCTCTGATTTGTAATGTTTTATTTTACTTAAAAATAGTAGTTTTCAGATATACTGTCTGCATTCATAGAAGCCTGAAGAAACAAACCAAGGGAGAAATGATGGATGGTCTTATAGGCCGCTGCAGGTTATCATGGCCTTGCTGCTTTAAGGTATTACACGGCCTTTGACTATCCGTCAGGCATTAGATTACATCTTCACTCACTTATAAATGCATAACATGCCAGTCTGTGACAGAAGCGTGCAATGGAATTAGCTCCTTGTACAAGGTCTGAGAAAATTCCGGGAATGACTGAAATTTCACAATACTTTTCATACCGACGTTAAACAAGAATTTTATCCGCCTGAGTCACAACGCCAGCCGCCAATCTTCATTATAGGAAAATAGTCTTATTTATATACTGATAATAGGAGACTCATCACCATTCACTGGAACTTGGTGTCTTCTGGTAAAGGCCATTGGGTCAGATTCAGACCCCACGCGTTTTACACATAATGAACTCTCCTGTGAGCATTTGCTGCCATAAAGCTACCTTAAGTCTCCCGTGAGGATTATTATTAACGCTTATTTATCTACCGCCACAAATTGTCCGCAGCGCTTTACAGAGAAAAATTAGACATTCACATCAGTCCCTGCCCCTATGGAGCTACATACTAAGGTCCCTAATACACACACAAGGGTTAATTTAGTCAGCAGACTGTTAACCTACCAGCATATTTTTGGAATGTGGGAGGAAACCCACACAGACACAGGGAGAACATACACACTCCTCACAGATAAGGCCTAGTCTGGGAATTGAACTCATGACCTCAGCGTTGTGAGACACAATGCTACTCACTGAGCCACCGTGCTGCCTGTCTATATGAATGTTGATCTGCGTGCAACTTTTAAACCCAGCCCACTCTGTAAAATTTACATGTTTCCCCCGCCCACCTTACGGAGTTTATGCAGGCAGAGGCGGGGTTTATGCAGGCAGAGGCGGAGTTATGCAGGCAAAGGCGGAGTATATGTGGGCAGACAAGCGCCATGTGGCGATGAGAAGCATTAACGCGCTGATAGGACGATGGACAGACAGGTGGACCCAGGAGCTGTGATGTAATAGACATTATGCTGCTCTGCACATTTACATGAAGCAAACAGTGCAACGAGAAAATAGAGCGCGTTCAGACACTCTACAGCCCATATCGGACACTTGCGTTACAAATGCATAATTCAAACGCAATGCGAAAGTTATGAAAGTGCTTCTGGAGCATTGTGTAGGTGTCAAATAGTTTATATATACAGTAATAGAAAGTACTTTATTTTTTTATATTGTTTTGGTGCATTCACATTGTGACAGAAGCGCTCGAACTTCCAGTATATATTACAATCGAGTGTGGGTCAATGTTGCTAATGGCCCTATTTTGACAGTTCCGAACTGGCTGGGATATCGATTGCTTATGCCTCGATGAGGCATAGCAGTCGATCTCCGGAGCACCGAACACGGCCTGTTCAGGCTTTGCGTCCGTATACCCGGCACACGCAATGCATTCTGATTTGCGCGTTCCTCTCAATCGGCCCCGAGATGTATAAAAATAGGGGAATATTTGTTCCGCTTTTCCCTTTTTCTTGCTGTTTTATTTTGTATGTCATCAATCCCTTTTTGCGATCCATATAGCTACATGCGATTCAGCACTTTTGTACTGGAATGCGTCCTACGTAAATTAGTATTTTAATGGATTGAGCCAGGTCGTGCGGGTGAGAATTGCAATGTAACAACACTCCAGCTTTGTGTGTCGCAGTCCTCTGGAATCCAGATTTCCCGGGAGAAAACACATTTCTGCAATATCTCACAGGCGGATCCGCGATGGCCCCCGGGCTTATCATCCTCCGATCTGGCAGGGACACGGGCTGGCGGTTAAACCCCCATAACCCCTCCCCCCACGCCCTGCCTGAATTTACATGAACGTCGCTGATGTAGACAATGCGAATATTGTACAGATGAGAACCTCCCGGAGACCGTTTCATGAGTATAAAAAATATTATGTGTTTAATTCATTGGGAACTCTGATTAAATAAAGCACAAACAATGGCGCTTCTGTAACGCAAGGTCATATGTCAGCGAGCAGTAATCGCTTCTGGTACGTAACATTATTAGACAAATGGAAGAGTTTTCTTGGGAAGATAATAGAGGAGAGTTTGCTAGAGAAGTGTATAGAATAAAGGAACGATCGCCACTGATCTCAGGCATTAGCTGTGTGGTATCTGAGGATACATCTGCTATCAATGAAATATGATGTGTTATAGGAATATTAATTACAGGGACAGGCTTTTGCTGTGTGGTATTTGAGGATAAATCTGCTATTCAATGAAATATGGTTTGTTATAGGAACATTCATTGCAGGGAGAGGCTTTTGCTGTGTTTTGATAATTCCCGTGACTTGTTTCTTCAGGTGTATTTAATGATTTATAATTCTACACTTGCTCCTAGTGACTGGATAGGCTGTATTCTCAGTGATGTCACTGGCTCCTAGTGACTGGATAGGCTGCACTCTTAATGATGTCATTGGCTTCTAGTGACTTGATAGGCTGCATTCTCAGTGATGTCACTATCTTCTAGTGCCTGGATTGGCTACATTCTCAGTGATGTCACTGACTCCTAGTGACTGGATAGACTGCATTCTCAGTGATGTCATTGGCTCCTAGAGACTGGATAGGCTGCACTCTGTGATGTCACTGACTCCTAGTGACTGGATAGGCTGTATTCTCAGTGATGTGACAGGCTCCTAGTGACTGGATAGGCTGCACTCTTAATGATGTCATTGGCTTCTAGTGACTGGATAGACTGCATTCTCACTGATGTCATTGGCTTCTAGTGACTGGATAGGCTGCACTCTCAGTAATGTCACTATCTTCTAGTGCCTGGGTTGGCTACATTCTCAGTGATGTCATTGGCTCCTAGTGACTGGATAGGCTGCACTCTCAGTGATGTCATTGGCTCCTAGTTACTGGATAGACTGTATTCTCAGTGATGTCATTGGCTCCTAGTGACTGGATAGGCTGCACTCTCAGTGATGTCACTGGCTCCTAGTTACTGGATAGACTGTATTCTCTGTGATGTCATTGGCTCCTAGTGACTGGATAGGCTGCACTCTCAGTGATGTCACTGGCTCCTAGTGACTGGATAGACTGTATTCTCAGTGATGTCACTGGCTCCTAGTGACTGGATTAGGTGCAATCTCTGTAAAGTCACATTGAAGTAAAACGTTTTATAAATAGTCAGAAGTTGTTCAGTCCAACAGACTCTTTCCAAGAATTTTTATGGTGTTTTTGCATTTTTCACCCTATTCCTATGGTTGACATTGACGTGTTTATAAACTTTGTTATACCCAGGGTAGCTTTTCCTTATCAGAGAAGATCTTGCTACTCTCCGCTGCTGTGATGAGGAACGTTCCTGTTCCTGTGTGGCACTGATGTAGGTTGTAGGGATGGAGCACATTAGGAGCAGAGGATTAATCTGGTATCTGTTTCCTCTGTTTGGTTATTTTAAACGACCTGATGTTCTGCTGTAATGAAGACTGACGCTGGGCCCTGTGCAGGGAGCTCAGAGAATGGCCGCTCGCTGGGGACGTGGGCAGCTGTCCGTCATTTGTTGTTTAATTATTCATCCGTTTATATTTCACTCACAGGAAACCCGATCCGCGCCCCTGCTATTCGTGATACGCGATGCTTCCATGCCGCCATTTTCTGTCACTCCAGAAACCTTACTGCTGTTTTTACAATAATGCCACACGATAACCGTTACTGGAAAGCTTATTCACTCTAAACGCGCGATCTTCATTTACGAAACGCCATCTTTTTCTGTCCGTGCGTATCTGTGTGCGGAATTTGCTTAAGTAAGAACGGAGGTGCGTAACCCCACACATACTGTCTATATAAATGCCCCCCCACACCCACTATTCTTAACTTTCTTACTTCTTACAGGCTACCGGCGCCCCCCTTCTTATGGATGTCACTGGGTCGGGAGATGACCTTGTGTGTAATGGGTGTCTTTGTGTAACATCTGGCTCGCGCATGCGCAAATTGAAAAAAGACGCCAAAATACGCACACGGCCTGCGTGTATTCAGGAATGCTATTAAGGACCATGTTCAGATTGTACGTATTTCTCCCGTACGTATTTTTACGTCGCAGATCCGGACGTAGGTACTCACGTGCGATTCACAAGTCCGCCCATGAGGCACTTCCGCATGTATAGTCTATGTGAACTACGTAACAAAAGTTACTACGCATGCGCAGTTTAAACGTACCTAAAAATACGCACGGAACTACCCGTGAAAACGGATCTCAGAATTCGGCCCTAAGTGTGAATCAGGGCCCTGGTCCATTGACTTTGATCTCCAATGGGTCTGATGGGAATGATTTCTTAAAAAAATTGTGAAGTTAAATAGGATGGTGCTATATAAAAGCCTAATAATAATACAAATAATAATACAAATAATAATAATAATAATAATACTAATAATAATAATAATACAAA
>WWET01000029.1:1117655-1135967 GCA_011038615.1 Limnodynastes dumerilii
TACACCTAGCGCAGAGCCCACAGGACGTATTACCACGGCTGATTAGTGTCGGTGTCAGGAGGTCACACAAACACACATGGAAAAAAATGAACATTTCTCAGTGTGATTCCTAAGGAAATACGGTATATAGTTACCTTCCAGGAGCCGCACATAGCCGTATGGATGCAATAACAGAGAGCGGCGTTTGACGGTTTTACACGGCTGTAATATGGGCGATCTCTAGGAGTCCGGACATGAAAAGACTCCAGAGATTCTTGGGATAGTTGTAAAGGAATTTCCATCATTTACAAGTTATGCTGTAATATCCGAAATCTGTTCCCAGCGACGGATCCCCAGAGGAAATGACTGAGATGCTTGTTCTTTAGCTGGAGAGAATGTGGCTAATTGTATAGAACTACTGTAAACATTAATGTGGATTATGCGTCCAAGTCAAACCACTGAACCAAAACCGTGTCTGTAACAGGGAAAGGTTTTGCGCCAGATCAGATTTCCGCTTTATCACACCCGTTCTCTTACATTGTAACCAGGGGTAATTTATAGTCCAAAGCAAATTAACTTACTAGCCTGTGTCTGGAGTGCAGTAGAAAACCCATGCAAACAAGCCCTTAGTGTGATGAGGAAGAAGTGCTAACCACTTCCCTCGCAAGTGCATCCTGGGACTTGCAGTTCCACCACAGCTGGAGTGTTGCCAGTATCTTCGCCTGGTGTTTGCATGCATGACCGTGCCTGCATTGTAGGTGCCCCCGGGTACTGTTCTGTCTCCGTTAATCAAGGACACCCCATGATGACCCTGTGCCCGTCCTCACCTCCTGTCTGTTCTTCTCGCTGGGTAGATGACTGTAGGAAATGTTTCCAGCAGGATTGGCGCGGTGGCAGAAGTCCTTGTCAATCTCTACATGAGCGATCACAAAACTAGGACCAGGTCCACGGAGCTGGTAAGCAGCGACCGCTGTAACGCTAACTCACCTCCCGGTCCACTAACCATCCTGCACCATGCACCTCACCTCATCCCATGGACACACAACTCCACAAAGCTTACTCCCATGTGGGACCAGACGATTAATGTGACTTTGTGTTAAATTCAGAGTTCTGCGGAGGGAACGGCGTCTGCGCTCTTTCCTGATTCCTCTGAAGCCTCTCCTACTTCTTCTTCTTCTGTCTCTCCTCTCCGAAAGGTACTGAGAATATTCATTCTGTGCTTTCCAGTACATCCGCTGCTTGCAGAAAGACAGCTGGTCTCTGGAATTGGGACTAATGTTTTGTCTTTTGTTTTATATATAATATGAATAATTATTTGATAATAAGGATAATGGCCCAGATCCAGAACAACGCTTCTGTGCGAATTTACGCCTGGCGGACACGTAAAATCGCGATCTTGTATGTACTGTGCATGCGCACGCCAGATGATACACTACGTAACGTAACATAACTCTGAGCATATGGGCCATTTATGTATTATTTGCGTAAATTCGTATGTGTGGGCATGCCAATTTTACGTGAGACAAAAATACGTCAAAATGACGCAACGTAGGTGGGGGTTTGCATTTAAAGTGTACAGTATGGGCGTGCTTAGCTGCGTAAGTCCGTGTTGCCCATCCGTACGTGTGCGGACGATAGCAATTATGCTGCCAAAAGTTAAGGTAGGGTAGGGTGAAAGTACGTACCTTCAAGGGGTGTGCCTAGGAGAGTGTATAGAAGGTACGCACGTGTATATACACTAATAAACGGATTGCAAGCGGAGTTCTGGATCTACGGCAATGATAATAAAGTAATGAACAGCACAGGCAATGTAATCAACAATTCTTATGCACTGATTGGTTTGATCAGCGTTGTAGATTGCCCATCACAGCCAATCAGATTCTAGCAATCATTATCAACGACATTCCAAAAACTATATCTAGAATCTGATTGGTTGGTGGGATAAACCTCCAGTGTTTGTTTGAAGCTTCAGTGAGCCCAGGATGGGTGAGGATGGGGCTATGCTTTAATACCTTATCTATACAGATGGTGTCTATCTCCATAATAAGGAGTGTAAGTTCCTGGATCCACTCGGGAAGAGAAGGGCTGAGGACGTTCCATCAGTATACTTATTACTTCTCTGTTACGTTATATAAACTGATTTGCAGAAGAGGTCACTTGTTGTTTATATCTTGACCTATTATTGTTATTAAAGCTAAGTTCTGTTCTGTTACTTCCAGGGATCTCTGCATAAGGAATTTCCTCCGAGTATCGGAGGGAGTAATATGTGTTACTTCTGCAACAAGCGCGTTTACGTGGTGGAGCGACTGAGCGCGGAGGGTCACTTCTTCCACCGGGAGTGCTTCAAGTGTGCCTTCTGCTCCACGGGTCTCAGACTGGGGAATTACGTTTTCAGTATGGAGGAGGGTGAGCACAGACCTTCAATCCTTTCTATTAATGCGCCCACAGTGGAATGTCTCCTTGCGTCAGCTCTCACCACACGTAGCCTTACGCAGGCGAATCAGGTCCAGTGTGATACAGAAGACTCTGTGGATTGGGTCCTATATATATTCATTTTTAGGAATTTATGCTCTATTGACCGGACCCAGGATTCAGTAAGCGCAGCGCTCGTTAGTCTCCGTAGTGCCATCGAAGTTACGTGAAGTGCAAACCTGTGTTCTGTACCTGTAACGGGGGGGTTGGCTCTATATCGACAATGATAGAAAAGGTTGGCAAATGGGGAATGGCTACTTATATCATCTCCTTCCTAATAGTGACAGGCTGTGGCGGGTAGAAGGGTAGGGCTTAAGGGGAAGGTTATGGTTAGGCTGCGGGGCATAGAGGGTTAGAGTTAAGCAGCTGGGCATGGAGGGTTAGAGTTAGGCTGTGGGGCATAGAGGGTTAGAGTTAAGCAGCTGGGCATGGAGGGTTAGAGTTAAGCAGTGGGGCATGGGGGGTTAGAGTTAAGCAGCTGGGCATGGAGGGTTAGAGTTAAGCAGCTGGGCATGGAGGGTTAGAGTTAAGCAGCCGGGCATGGAGGGTTAGAGTTAAGCAGCTGGGCATGGAGGGTTAGAGTTAGGCTGTGGGGCATAGAGGGTTAGAGTTAAGCAGCTGGGCATGGAGGGTTAGAGTTAGGCTGTGGGGCATAGAGGGTTAGAGTTAAGCAGCTGGGCATGGAGGGTTAGAGTTAGGCTGTGGGGCATAGAGGGTTAGAGTTAAGCAGCTGGGCATGGAGGGTTAGAGTTAAGCAGTGGGGCATGGGGGGTTAGAGTTAAGCAGCTGGGCATGGAGGGTTAGAGTTAGGCTGTGGGGCATAGAGGGTTAGAGTTAAGCAGCTGGGCATGGAGGGTTAGAGTTAGGCTGTGGGGCATAGAGGGTTAGAGTTAAGCAGCTGGGCATGGAGGGTTAGAGTTAGGCTGTGGGGCATAGAGGGTTAGAGTTAAGCAGCTGGGCATGGAGGGTTAGAGTTAGGCTGTGGGGCATAGAGGGTTAGAGTTAAGCAGCTGGGCATGGAGGGTTAGAGTTAAGCAGCCGGGCATGGAGGGTTAGAGTTAAGCAGCCGGGCATGGAGGGTTAGAGTTAAGCAGCCGGGCATGGAGGGTTAGAGTTAAGCAGCTGGGCATGGAGGGTTAGGGTTAAGCAGTGGGGCATGGAGGGTTAGAGTTAAACAGCTGGGCATGGAGGGTTAGAGTTAAGCAGCTGGGCATGGAGGGTTAGGGTTAGGCCCCATTTATCTCACTAACTGAATATCTAATTTTTTATGGCCATGAAGTAAAACAACTCAATTCTCTTCCTTTTCCCCTTTGTATTGTACAGGTAAATTTTATTGCCAGCCACATTTCATGCACTCGTTCTCAAAGAGTAAACAGCGGAAGCGCAGGACGGATTCCAAAGTCCAGGTGAGAGAGCAACGTGAATGTGGTTTTTCAGGACAGATGGGGTAATAAACCTTGGGGGAGGTATCCAGGAGCATTCCCCAGGGAGCTGACACGCTCTGAAGAGCTGGCGACCATTCCATGTTCCAAAACAAATGTTTCTGTTTATAACCCTCACATTCCTCCCCCTGGAATATTCCGGACCATCGCGTCCTAAATACTCACACTATAAGATGGTTTCTATTTTGGTCGGATGCATTTTTCCACAGTTAGAAGCAGTCGCTGAACCATCTATTAATAAACAATAAAATTCCCATTATGTTTACAGATTCTATCCAGAAATATTAAATCCACGTTGTGAAGGGTCTTTTCCACCAGCACAGTAATACCGATTCATTAAAACTATTATCATGAGAAAAGCGACTTCTGCAACACTTTCTCAACTTAAATTAAGATGTTTGCCTGAAATCACCTGTTGGAAACTCAATTTCCTACATAAAGAGTTATTCTAGTGCCTTATATCACGCAATCTAATCGTTTTGATGTAACTTTGTCTAGTTGGTGCACAGATACCCCATAACGCGATCTAGTGTTCCAAAGAAATGGGTACCAATCGTGTAGCAAGGGAGTGCGGAACGCAAAACCAACGCAATGTGAACCAAATGCTCTGAAAAGAAGGGAAAATGCTATTGTAGGAATCGGGCCATAGATACATCCTGTCTGGTGATCATGAGTTGGATTAATTAGTTTAATGAGCAGTGTAGTCAGAGAATATGAGGATGTTAAAGCTGACCAATAGCATTTGAGGATACAACCCTTTACCAGGTGTTATAGACATGAAGAGAGGCAAACGTTTTACAGTAAAGACAACCCCCACATGCCACAATAGCGACACCTAGTGGCATCATCATCACCAAAGGGAGAGGGTAAAATATAAACTTTCAGCACAACAGTGAGAATAATCTAAATGTATATATATATATATAGCAGAGACTATCTCTCAGGAGTCTGGCTTGTACTGTATTTCATATTTCCATTCCTAAACTTGGAATTGTTCATTTGAATTATTGGGGAAGGAGGGAGGTGTGAAATGATTCCCATTGTGTAACACATTGAGTGCTGTTGCTCTGTGATCGTACCCTGCTGGTAGATAGGGAGGCATCACCCTTCTGTGGGTGCCGGTGGATATGTCAGGCAGCCTTATTATGTAGTTTAATGTAAGCAAATGCATTCATTTTTGCTTATCCCAGAGCAACATGGTTTACCAAATGTGCCCCTTTATCAATGAGGCTGTGAGGGCTTTTATTATTATTTAAATGCCTTTGTTGACCCGTAAAGTTGGGTACCATAGATAGAGATATTTATGAACAGGTTCTTATTCAGCACCAGCATATTACTTACTACTTTACATTTTTAAATATAAAACCTAACTGGGTGATAACAGAGAGACTGGGTGGGTAAGAGGGCTCGGCTCACAAGCTTACACTCTATAGGACATTGGGACTTGATACATAAGAGACAAAGCTCAAGAGAGATATTGAGGAAGAAGGGAGAGTAAGGGGGTAGTCTTAATGGTCGAAGAAGGTTATTCCAGAGAGTCGGTGCAGTCCGGGAGAAGTCCTGTAACTGGGAATCAGAGCATTTGGTTGGTGTAGAGTAGAGCTGTATGTCCTGTGATGATCTGAGAGAGAGCTGGGATATATATGAGGTGAGTGAGGATATGTATGAGGTGAGTGAGAATATGTATGAGGTGAGTGAGGATATATATGGGGTGAGTGATGACATGTATGAGGTGAGTGATGATGTATATGTGATGAGTGAGGATGTATATGAGGTGAGTGAGGATATGTATGAGGTGAGTGAGGATATATATGAGGTGAGCGAGGATATATATGAGGTGAGCGAGGATATGTATGAGGTGAGTGAGGATATGTATGGGGTGAGTGAGGATATGTATGAGGTGAGTGAGGATATGTATGCTGGTGCAGTCTTATTGATGGCTTTGTAGGTTAGTAAAAGGGTTTTGTATTTGATCTGGTAATATACAGCCAGTGTTATGCTAATGCATTGTCTGGATATTTCAATGATTTTGCCCCCGCTGGGACTCTTTCTTGCAGGATCAAGATAAAACCTGGAAGAAGGAAGAGGCCAGACCCGCGGAAGTCACCACAGATAGCCCTTACAGCGCCGGCAGCAGTTCGGAGGATAGCTCTCCAGGTATCATGACTTCCTTATTTAGGAAAACGCTAAGATGGCCTCTAGCAGTGACGAGGGACCTGCTCGCTATCCCCAGCCGCCTGTCTATGTGGACGCGTGGTGTAGTGCATGGCGCAGTTCGCCATGTCAGGGACAATGAACAGAAATACGTCTACATGTATGAACTGCTGAGTGTGGGCGTGCCCTTACTGTATGCGCTTCTCGAGGTATTAACCCTTATGTGCCAAGAAGCAGGGCCTTCCCTGCAGCTTACCATTGAGCAAGTGGCTGACGCGTTTTGGTCCAGAAAAACATAGCTGGACAACGCATTTTGTGTTTTATGTTTTGCTTAGTCAGCAGCCACATGTCCCATGCTAACATGCACTGACAGCGCTACTGAGAAACGTATTATTCAGACTGCATTGAAGGAAAAGCTTTAGGTTTGCACTTTTGCATATGAAAGTCCTATATTTCAGGTTTACAGTTAGACGGCCGGATTCACAGATACGTTTTAGCGTGGAGTAACGTGCGTCATTTTAGGATCGCAGTAACTGCGCATGCGTAGTGACTTTACGCAATGAACGTAGTATTTACTCACGGAAGTCTTTTAGGCACGGACTTGTGAATCGCACTTGGGGACAAACATGCGGAGGGGCGTGGTTCAAATCCGTACGGTCAAAGTGACGTGAAAGTGGGTGGGAGGAGGCATTTAAATGACCAGTTAGTTAAATACGCACGTACGGAAGTAATATACGCACGTATACGCACGTAAACGTCATGCCATGGGTGTTGCTACGTGCGTGCGTATAATTGCGTACTTTAAACAAACGGATCTGTGAATACGGCCCAGACATTTGTATTTGTTTAAGAATCAGCGGAGATTTACCCACTGGTTTCATACGTTTGCCAAATAGTTACACATTTCACATTGCTGATCTTCTAGAAACAGAAGTCAGCCGAGCGCCAGAGGCCGCCATTTTGTGACCTGGACCAACAAAGATTACAACTGGGAATCCTTGCTTTTATAGAAATCCAGCAAAACAGTTACTAGCCTTGGTTCTGCTCACAAAATGGCTGCCTCCATCGTAGATATAGGCATGGACGAGCTTCGACACACCAGGTGTTGTGAAACTGCAATTCCCAGCATGCTTCAACAGCATAGCTGTTACATGGCAAGGCACCATGGGACATGTAGTTTTGCATCTGGACTGTCACAGGTTTGCCGATGCCTGATGTAGACACTGTAAATGCTATTTTTAGATAACAGTGGATTCATTAAAGCATAAAAATATGTTTACTTTTCACTAGTGCAGAAATTTTAGATTTATGCGGAGGTTTACATGATTTTCAGCAGTATAAGGAAGACATTTCAGTCAGAGGCGGAAGGTAACAGACTGGGGCCCCGTAGCAAGGAGGCGGGGCCTGAATCTGGATGGGCAGAGCCAGGCAGGAATGGGGGCGGAGCCTGAGAGAAGCTGTCAGTGGCTGACACCTTAAAACAGCGCTCCGTACTTCATGTATGAGCGCTGTAGCGCTATATATACGTACACTCATTCATGGAGCGGCGAGCGCTGTTTTAAGCTGTCAGCCTCTGGCAGCTTGCTTACAGAGCAATTGCAGTGGCTGCCACGGGCCCCTCTCTCCTCCGTACCCTGTAGCGTCCGCACCCATTTCACCCCCCTCTAGTTACGCCCCTGAATTCTGTCACTTAGAGAAACACGGCACCTAATTCTTTGCACAGAACTTATAAAAGCCAAAAAAACGAGCGTAGCTTTAGATTTATTTGCCAAATTGCATTGTGGGTATTTAAAAGATGGCATTAAGAATATATTATTTATAATAATAAGGATGATGAAAAAAAGAATACTGGACACGTCGTTATCATTAGGATTTTACACATCACTCATCACTTAGTGCACTGATTATATTATAAAATACCATTATCCAGACATATTCATAGCTGTGTTGCTATAAGTAACACACTGTCACTATCACCAGTGTTATGTTACTGCCCCTGACAGAAGATAGACCTTTCAGAGGCTGCATAGTGGCCCTTTTAATGTTATTATTCCGGTCTAAACATTTCTTATTACCAAATATTATTACAATTATTTTATAATAACTCCACAGCATTTCAATTATTCAATCAGAGGAATATGGTTATTATTATGATCTCACTAGGGGCCAGATTTACTAAGCTACAGGAAAGGAAAAGTGGAGATGTTGCCCATAGCAATCAATCAGATTCTAGAATCTGATTGGTTGCTATGGGCAACATCTCTACTTTTCCAAACCCGCAGCTTAGTAAATCTGGCCCTAAGAAGTCACTTTAAATTAACCTTTATTTAAAAAAATTAATGAAAATCATTCATCTTGAGAATGAACCCAGTTTGCAATATGGTGCTAATGAGTATTTAAAAATGTGCAATAAAAAAACACAATGATAAAATGGTCTAAATAAAAGTGCACCGATTTCCCAAGTTGCAAATGCTGGTTATGTACTGAACTGCTGTGCCAAAAACTGCAAGTGCCCACGGATAAGTGAGGCTAACATTACATTTACTTGTTTTTTTTAGTCTTTTTAAAATTTTGACACTAATTTTATACTATTTGCATTTATCGTAATTTTTGTTAACTTGTTTAATTGTGTTCTTTTGTTTTGTTTTGTTTATTACTGTGTATAGCTCCAATGTTTAGTTAGTATCATTAATTTGCGTTTATATCCCAGACTATTTCAAGTTTTGCTTGCTAACAAGAAAGCTTCAAATTCAAAAAAGGCTTAAGCAATGTTTCTGCAAAAAGAATCTGAATATCGTTTTGAATGTTTTTAGATTTAGAATTTGTCCCAGTTCTGTTTTTGTATCAGGGGAATATCCGACCTGATTTCTTGCAAAAGAAAACTGCCAAATGAAGTGTTTTTGGTGTCAGAACATTCCAGACGTTCAGACCAAGGAATAACTTTGATGCCAAAAACTTTTTTTTTTTTGCACAAATATTTCCGAGGTTTAATCATTTCTTGTATGGTAATTAAGACGATAAGGTCCCTGTTTTCTTTCAATTGCTTTATAATATATTGTATTATTTTCTGCATTGATCTGTTTATCTGTTTATATTTAAGCTCATTCTCGGAATAATTTTCTCTGTCTCTATATTAAGATGTTTTCCAAAAATCTCCTTTTTCTGAATCTGTTTTTCCTGTCTTCTGTTGCTACTCCAGTCTCTCTCACATTCCAGCTCTGCGCCCATTAGTTGGCTGAGGTATTACTACTGTAAGGTGATTCACTTGCTTGCCAACGTTTCTAACTAATACTCCCAAATATTTGGGATTTGTTTTTTTTTGTTTTTTTGTAAACTTTGTTGACAACTAACAAGTGCTGCATCCATCCCTAACTGTTGTGTCTTGTTATGGAGCAATTTGTGTTTGCCTGGTATAACCTGCACCAATAACGTCCTAAACAAGTTCCTTCTCTGTAATCAAACATTCACTTGTCTTCGTCTTGTTGCTACTAATAATGTTGCTTATGATGTGTTGAAAACTCGTGAAAGCAATTAAATATTTATAGGTCGTTGTCGGGTATTTTACGGATGGGTTGGGCGGTCATTGGAGTTTTATGGAAACCTTTTATTGACTCCGTGAGTGGAGAGAGTAGAATCTGTCTAGAAGGACTTGCTGTGGAGTCTGTTTAGCCACAGAGGCTATAGTCCATGTGTGCTCAGTGTTAAACAATTAGAGCAAGGATTGCAAGAATTAAAAAGAAACACTATGGGGTATAGTTAATAGTGATCAAAAGGAAAAAGAACATTTTGTGGTGGGTTGGTTGATATTGAAAAACCAATGGATCCTATTTCATTGTAGATTGGTTTTGGGCCATTCTTTTTGAATTATTTAATTTATTACCTTTCATTCTCTGATAAATTTCAAAACCAAGAATTCTCGATCATTTTAATACCTCCGTCTTTTAACCAGGAACCCACACATGTTCTGGATCATTTCAGAAGTTTTGACCTTCCAATATTCCAGATTTATTCATTTTTCAATAAATAGGAACGTGACACATTGGGTTTGCATCAATCCAACACTTTCTATACATTAGAGATCCGTTATGAAATTGTTCTACATCCACCATGAGCACCTAAAAAAACTCCAGGGTCACCAGACATCTCCTCTAGACCGTCAGGACTGTCCTCAAACAAAACATTAAGCAACTGTGGTAAAAGCCAGATACAAATATCTGTTGTAAATTAAATGAACAGAAGGTGGGAACTGTTTCCTTGGATACAACCCTTTGCCTTATTAAATTGGATATGGAAATTTTGGCTTATTTTCCATTAAATTAACAGGACAGTAACTAGGACTGTGGTGAGGGTGTCAGAAGTGGGAATATAAGGACTGTAATTTTACCAAAACATTTCATTATCGAGATAAATTTCTCAACAAATGACAATTTGTCATAATTCTCTGACGTTGGGTTTAGTTATTGTTTACTAGTTCTCTGTCGCCTTCCGGATCAGACCTAGATTGGAGCAATGTCTCCTCTAAACAATAACATTAACAGTCGCATGGAAATATACCCAACTGCATGAAGAATGAGACAATTAGGGATTAGTTAAGCATTAACGGTTAATGGCGGCTGCACATCTTCAAGTACTAATATAGCACTTCCATAACCAAGGGCCATCACGGATCCAACAACCGTTCCAGAATTTGTAATTATCCGATTATCTGGTTAGAGCATTATTTGGATTGTTTTGTTGGCAATCGCACCAGTCACCCCTTGCACGATTGGAGCCTGATATGTCTTTACCTCCAGCAAATTTTGCTATGGGGCCAAAGTATACATCCCAGCTTTCCCAGGACTCCGACTCTTCCACATTACTTTATCACCACTATAGGTGGGGGATTAATTGCCTGCTTAGGCGTGGAACTGAGACAACGGTCTTACATTAGCTCCTAGGACATATCTTAAACTGGGAGTACTTTTCAGTGTTACTGCATTGTGCGTTCTACGCATTTGTGCCTCCAACGCGTTTCAGAGGCACAGGGGGATGGATGGACATCATGGGGGCATGACTGGGGTGTGTATTTAGGCCTCGGATAACGCTAGATGCACCCTAGAAGGGGCTTTGAGGAGATAGTATTGAGGAGAAGTTTACTTTTGGCTGTTTTGTGTATGTCGCCTCTCCAGCTCTGCATTGATTGCACGTTCGTTGCACCCTGTGATCTGTTTCTTAAATCTGCATGTTGAATAACCCCCCGTCTCAAAGCCAAAACCTCTGCTCCATGTCTCTGTGATCTCTTCTGTTGCAGACGCTTCTCAATCGGATCTTTTCCCGCTCGTCTTCCTCTTGTGATTGGGGCAGGCTGTTGCTTAGGATCTTAAATCACAAACTTTTATCAAATGAAGTGAAAATATTTTTTTTTTAATCTTGTGTTTTATGTGAGACACCTGAGGAAACTGTGTTCAACGTGATTGCAAATGATCTGTAATGGAGAATAAATGTAGTCATTCGTAAATTTCCCTGGTTTCGTTTCTTTCGTTTCTCTTTGTTTGTGAGTTCTCAGAATGATGTTTTCTTATCAAACAACAATCAAATTAAATTCGTCCTGTTTATGTTGAAAAAATGTATGAGTGTAAGTGGATGTCAACAATGTGGATGGTCGTTATATCAGCTAGTATATTTAGATCAGCCACCGCCTACTTGATTGACTTCTCTAAATGCCCCACCAGAAGAGGCCCAAACACTGTACCTGATTTCCACGTTTGAGGGGCTTCCATTCATGATTATAGAGCAAATATATTAAACGTCTTGTTCCAACGACCAATCAAAATGGCTTCCCTCTTGCTCATCTAACATTCTCTTTGGCCATTCATGTTCATCTACTATGGTGTTGACCCACTGTCATGTGCTATGGAATAAAAAACAATTCCTGGAATTTTTAGTAAAGACTAATGATAGTGTTTACACACTTACTCTTTATATATAAACATTTCTTCTTTACAATGTGGTTGGACTCTCGTGGCTAATTTGTTGAGTCTACCAGGCGTTCCCAGGTAAAGTCTGGACTAGGACATATGTGAATTTTCTCTGGGTCACAAAGCTTATCTCTAATCATTTTTTGGAAGCATTAAACAAGGGTTTTGTTTAATCAATTCAATATTTTTGTCTGCACATTGTGGAGAACAAGTGGTATTTTTGACTGTGTGGGGAAATTTCATGTCTTCATCAACATGAATTGATAAAATAATATCATTTTAATTTAAGATAAAAGAAGGAAAATATTGTCCATGAGAAGAAACCAAATGAATTTATAGAGATTTGTGCACAGTATGAAGCAATCACAAACACTGACATGAAATGTGGGAACACTATATGGTAACATTCACATTATTTTTTCTGTTTTCTTTGTTGTGTCTCTATGGGGATACACGTTACCAAACATTCTACAACAGCAATGTTCTAGCTATTTCATTTTACTGTAGAGAAATGATATCCGGAATCTATGGTTCACGTCTCATATTTCTTTCCTCTATTTAGAAGTTTTAACCTTTGTTCCAGGTGGAACTTGAGGATTCCTTAAATACTAGGAGTTAAAGGAGACAACAACACGACACAATTCTTAATCAACTATAATATTTAATAAAGAATTAAGCAAAGTACATGAATGGAGGGTCCAAGAGTCCTCGAGTGTTGTCAATTGTTGTAGGCTGAGGAGCTGGCCTTGTGCTAACTGCTATATACCCCAACAGCAACAGAGCCGGAAATCTTGACCTTATTAGGCTATAAACATGTTTTATGCAAGTTAAATTGTATTTCTTCTCTAATTAATTTCTACATTGCATGTATGCGCAGGATAGGTTAGCATTGCATAATGTTAGTATCACGTACCCTCTGCTCCTACCAGTCACGTCTTAATCAGCTTGTCTTAGACTGTGTCTACACAGTATAAATAACACATACACATGAAAGCACATGAAAATTGGAGAACTGCAGCCATCTTAGGGGGCCCGGACAGACCCTTATATCCTTATTGTGTCTAGATTTCCATAAAACTTCTATTGAGACTTTTCTTTTTCTCTTCTTTGTTCTTGAATTTAGTCTACATTCTCAAAACCCTTTTCTTCTCGTAGTTGTAGTATTATTGGTAGCTTTTGTTGTTGTAGTAGTAGTTACAGTAGACTGTAATGTAGTCCCCTTTCTAGATTGTTCAGATTGTAGACTCAATGGGCCTGATCCAGACCTACAAATGAGCGCCGAGTGTATTAGGACTCAGTGTAAAAACTTAGCACTCCCCCCCGATACTCCCCTTGCTTTCCTTTCATTACACCGGTTAAACCCTACCCTAACTTTACCCTGCGTTACGATGCCTGTCCGTTCATACTAACGCGACATAACAAGGTAACCCCGCCCATACTGTACGTTTTAAATACCTCCCCCCACCTACATTCAGCGTATTTCCGGGATTCGTTTTTTTGGCACACCCCTTTGTGCACTTCGCAAATGGTACGGACGCCTAATTCACGCTAAACAAGTTACGAAATTATGATGGAAAATATCTGCCACACGCATGCGCAGAACGTTCTGACTGGCAATTTTACGCTTACGGCCGGCGTAACCACGCGGACGGCCATAGGTCTGGATCAGGCCCAGTGTCACTTGTGTTTCTAGACCTTCCTGCTCCTGTTCATAGACCTTCATTTACTCCTCTTTCTAGACCCATTGACACTCTTGTTGATAGACATATAGTTGTAGATTGTGATGTTCTCCTCTTTCTAGATTGTCTAGACTGAAGACCTCAAGACCCTTCCCTGCTTTTAGCTGTAAATCTTAATTCACTATTCTTTCTAGACTGAGTGGATTGTAGACCCGATGTCTCTCCGGTTTCTAGTTGCTGCTTCTAGTTTTAGACTGTAGTTTAATCCTCTTTGTAGATGAAATCCCACTTTTGTTTGTAGACCTGTTTCTTTGGTTTTAGTCATAGACTATAAGTTCTCTCCTCTTTCTAGGTGGACTAGATTGAATACCCTATGACACTTTTGTTTGTAGACCTCTTTCTTTGGTTTTATTCATAGACTTTAAGTTCTCTCCTCTTTCTAGGTGGACTAGATTGAATATTCTATAACACTTTTGTTTGTAGACCTCTTTCTTTGGTTTTAGTCATAGACTATAAGTTCTTTCCTCTTTCTAGGTGGACTAGATTGAATATTCTATGACACTTTTGTTTCTAGACCCCTTACCTGTTCCTAACCGTAGTCCCTCATTTACTACTCTTTGTAGACTGACGATGTCACTCATGTTCCTTGATCCATTTCCTTCTTCTAGTTGTAGATCTTAATGTGCTGCGCATGCGTAGTAGCTTTTGTACGTAATCTGCGTATCGTTTCTATACATAGATTGCGTATATGCGGTTTAAAAAATATGGCGCAATTCCTGTTTGGCTAAAAAATGTCAACAGAGACAACAAGTTCTTTACTTTTTATCTGTCTGTTTATAGAATTTCAGTACCAATATTGCAGCTTTCTTCTGGACAATAACGAACAAGTTCTTGGACCTCTCTGAGATGTAACTTTATGACCTCATCTGACACTGATGATTGATCCTATTCTGCATTTTAAATGTGGAGCTTAACACGCTTCCGCTCCTCAAATATTTACAGAGTTTCTCCATGATCCATCCACCTCTGCTCAGCTCAGCCACCTGGGAGCTCAAATCTGTATATACTTGCCGAGCGAACGCTCAAAGGTCTTTAATTGATATCCTCAGATGTTAAGTCGTCACCGCCTAAGGATATAATTCTGGGCCGTGCATAAGGAGTGCTGCAAGATATACAGGAGATTAAACAACGATCACAGTATTGAGAAATGGCAAAGCGATGAATGATGTCATTGTCAAGCTGTTGATAGATCAAAAGGGTCCTGGTGAAGTTGGTGACAGGTCTTCAAGCTGCGTGGTTCCATATCTATACAGCATGCATGTTCCTGGGTTGGCTAGTGGATGAGTTGTATTGTTCTGTGTAGATCAAATAAGTTTACCAGCCAAACAGGAGCCTACTGGACTGAACGCAAAGGGGACTACAGGGTTATCAACCATTAGGAGTGTAGGAATTGCAGTGAAGCAGCACAGAACGCAAAGCAAAATGTGAGTTGTCAAGCTTGGAAGATCAGGGAGCAGGGGAGTGCAGTGAGAGGTTGAGAGCCACCAGGTGGGGATGGGGTAAAAAGGTAACAGAGGGGAACAAGAGAGTATGAAGTAAGGAGGGAGTGGTGGAGGAAGGAACAACACTAGGATGGGGGGCCCTGCTCACACGAGCTAACACACTATGTAGGAGGGAAGAACTTACAGAAGACATAAGGAGAGGGAGGGAAGTTGACTGCTGGGAGAATGGAGGAGAGGAGGAAGGATGAGAATGGATAGATGAAGGATGCAGTGACGATGTTAAGTGGAGGAGTGGTAGGCTAGCTTGAACAGGTGCGTTTTGAGTGAACGCTTGAAGACCTGCAATGTGGGGGAGAGTCTGACTGAAGAAGGGAGGTAATTCCAGTGCAGAGGTGCAGCACGGGAGAAGTCCTGGATGCAGGCATGAGATGTGGTAATCAGTAAAGAGGTCAGACAGCGCTGGTTAGCAGAATGGAGAGGGCGGTAAGGGGTGTGCATGTTGATGAGGGAAGAGAGGTAGGGAGCAGTGGATGAGGAGATGACCTTAAAGGTCAGGGTAAGGAGTTTAAAGAGTGGTCTGAAGTGGACAGGAAGCCAGTGGAGGGTTTAACATGAAGGAGAGGTCGAGGTAGAGCGGCATGAGAGGAAGATGAGCCTGGAAGCAGCATTGAGTATAGATTGAAGGGGGGCAAATGTCAGCCATATGACTACACTTAAAGATTAAAATCAAGTGAGACAAGACAGCGAGTACTTACATTAATGAATTGCTACACTGCCCCCTGTGGGTAAGCCTTGAAATCATTTTCTGATGAGTGTTCCATCCCAAGAATCTGTATTGAGATTCCGCTGGTCGGTTCAGCCCAGTATAATGGATATTTTGATTTTAACATAATGATTTGCAGATTGTTGAACTCTGTGACATATCCTTCGCTGAAATGAGACAACACAACACATACCAGAGAGACACAAATTGCTCCAAACATTTGCAGTCTTGTACACGGTGATTGCCTGTGTTTCTGCCTCTCTCTCTCTCCGCTTCTAATGTTTCTACTTTCTGTCTGTCTTGAAATTCACAAAGTTCTTCCCGGCCCTTGTCCCTGAAGAGCCGCTTCCTCCAGTACATGGTAGGTGCCCTCTGTACAGTGTTTTCTTCTATAATATAAAGATATCTATTACACCACTTGCAATTACAATACGATTAAACCTCTTGCATTCTACCGGATGGCTTAGAGATTTCGGTGGCGTTACTCAGATAGGGGTTAATGGAAAGTTGAAATGTCTTTATCAAAGTATGGAAATAATGATCAGAAGTATGTGAGAAGGGTAACTGGGCACATCGGGGGAGTTATACAAAGCACCGCATCGCTCACACGGAGTTCCAGTGGCAGGACCCTGCCTTAATAATCCGAATTGTAATAAAAACACCTTTCAATTGCACAATGCGCTCTGCTGTTGTACGCCAATGGAAACCGGATGGTTTGGTTTACATTCCATCATAGCAATCTGTGCTTGCCAATGTGCAAATCATAATAATTTACATTCACGTGGGCGTGCCCTCTTAGTCAGGTGACAGTATGGGTGTTCCCTCTTAGTCAAGTGACAGTATGGCCATTCCCACTTAGTCAGGTGACAGTATGGCCGTTCCCTCTTAGTCAGGTGACAGTATGGGCGTTCCTTCTTAGGTGACAGTATGGGCGTTCCCTCTTAGTCATGTGACAGTGTAGGCGTTCCCTCTTAGTTAGGTGACAGTATGGGCGTTCCCTCTTAGTCAGGTGACAGTGTATGCGTTTCCTCTTAGGTGACAGTATGGCCTAGTTCCCTCTTAGTCAGGTGACAGTGGGAGCGTTCTGATCCACAGATAAGAAGGAAACAAGCACGCATGGAATTGCAAAAATGAAAAGTAAGTGGCAAGTACACCCCATAAAACTCCCCTCGTTCTTACAGATGTTTACTGACTTCCGCGTGCATAGCGCTACATTGACTCTCTGTGCGCATATTTAAGCGGATTTTGCTAGAGCACATGTGGACTTTGCAAATCCCGCCCATACCGCACTGTTAAACGCCTCCCCACCCAGTTTTCTTAACTTCCTACTTACGGAGTACCGGCCGCCCCTTCTTACCGGCCGCCCCTTCTTACGGATCTCATTAGGCAGGGAACTCTGTGCATAACGGGTATCCTTGCGTAACATCTGGATGGCGCATGTTGCCAAGATACGCACACGGGCTGCATATATTTAGGCACGTTATTAAGTGTAAATCTGGTCCTGTGTGTCCATCCAAACATAAGACAGAGGGGCGGGTCTGAGGTGATAAGTGGGCGTTCCCTCTTATCTAGGTGACATTGATGGGTGTTCCCTCTCTCTGCTTAGCCAACCAGACCTCCGCAGCATGAGATAGAAACTGATGGATAGTGCTCCGGATTCCCAGTTACGTAGTTTGTGTCTTGCGTGCGTTGTTTTAAGAATTGAGCTGCTACGCCTGCATCGTAGCTTATTTATGCTATCTATGTACCATTTCTGTACGTAGATTGCGTAAGCGCTGTCTTTAGGCATACAGAAATGGTACGCAGATACATAAATAATCTACGACGCAGGCGTAGCAGCTCAATTCTCAAAACAACGGACGTAAGACGAAAACTATGTCACTGGGAATCCGGATCAGTGTGTCACGTTTGTAAAACTTTTGGTTATTGGGCCAGATCCAGAACAACGCTTCTGAGCGAGTTTACACGTGGCGGAGACGTAAAATCGACTTTTTGTAAGTACTGCGCATACGCACCATAGAAAATACGCTCAGTAGCGTAGCGTAATTGTGAACGTATGGGCCATTCACGTATGTGTCACGTAAATACTTACGTGTGGGCGTGCCAATTTTACGTTACTCCAAAATACATCTTAAATACGTGAAGTAGGCGGGGGGTTGTATTTAAAGTGTGCAGTATGGGCGTGCTTAGCTGCGTAAATACGTGTTGCCCATACGTACGTGTGCGGATCACTGCGGTTACATGGGCAAAAGTTAAGGTAGGGTTTGGAAAGCGTATCTTGACAAAATACGTACGTTCAAGGGGTGTGCCGAGGGGAGTGTATAGAATATACGCACACGAAAATATGCTACGCGAATAAACGTA
>WWET01000029.1:1151272-1161395 GCA_011038615.1 Limnodynastes dumerilii
TGTATGGTGTGTGACACAGGCTATACATGTTACTTTCTCTAGTGTCTCTGTATGGTGTGTGTGACACAGGCTATACATGTTACTTTCTCTAGTGTCTCTGTATGGTGTGTGTGACACAGGCTATACATGTTACTTTCTCTAGTGTCTCTGTATGGTGTGTGTGACACAGGCTATACATGTTACTTCTTCTAGTGTCTCTGTATGGTGTGTGACACTGGCTATACATGTTACTTCCTCTAGTGTTTCTGTATGGTGTGTGACACAAGCTTTACATGTTACTTCCTCTAGTGTCTCTGTATGGTGTGTGACACAGGACATGCAGCATGTTAGTTGCTCTTCTTTGCACAGTCTCTAATGTATTGATGTCCTTCTGGAGATACGGCTCCAGCACTGACCCCAGTATTCCAGGTGAGGCCGCACCAATGACCTATAAAGTGACATCACTACTTCTCTCTCCTCTCCCTGTACAACTTTCACTTCAAAATGCTGCTGTCAGCTGTGTACGATAGAGGTGCCCATTTTGTGTTTAGATGAGATTATTGTTACTATTGTTTGTTGTTAGTTCAAATTCTTATGAATATTGGCTTAACCCACAAAATGGCTGCCTTAGATAACTCTAAATGTGACGTTTCAGCTCAGACACGGAGTATCCTCCAGAGGAAAACTACGGCAGAATCAACCGCCGCCGACTGTCATCGCGGAAAAAGGAGAGACCATCTGCTCACACAGGTTCAACGGTGGAACAAAGTGACTTCAGGAGTGACCCAAGTCATCCGTCTAAATCTGCAGAAGGTGAGTGATGGGTGTTCAGGAGGGACTTTGGTGAATAGTGTTTGTTAGGGTGTAGATCAGCCATAGGCCAGGAAATGCCATATAAAACACGGCAATAAACACATTAAGCATTAATTAAATTAGTTAAAATCATGTGATCGTTTGGAGCCAATGAACTAGAAACTGGCAGCATAATAATGTCACAGAAGTGCACTGAGCATGCTCCTGTCAGGCTGTGGGCGGTCCTCGCTCTCATTAGCGCTCATGAATATTCATAGCTGTGCACAAGGTGGCTGCTATACGCCAGCATGCATAAAAGGCAATTGCATCAGATCTGGACAATGTTTTAAATAAAGTTTCATTAATCCATTTCCCTAAATGCAAAACAATAAATGCATTTTCAGCATGCAACTTAGCAAAGCATCACCTGACATTACCTGGAATGACCTGACAATACCTGGAATCACCTGACATTACCTGAAATCACCTGACAATACCTGGAATCACCTGACATTACCCGGAATCACCTGACATTACCTGAAATCACCTGACAATACCTGGAATCACCTGACATTACCCGGAATCACCTGACAATACCCGAAATCACCTGACAATACCTGGAATCACCTGACATTACCTGGAATCACCTGACAATACCCGAAATCACCTGACATTACCTGGAATCGCCTGACATTACCTGAAATCACCTGACATTACCTGAAATCACCTGACATTACCTGGAATCACCTGACATTACCTGGAATCACCTGACATTACCTGGAATCGCCTGACATTACCTGGAATCACCTGACATTACCTGGACTCATTTGGCATCACTTGACATTACCTGGAATTTTCTGGAATTATCCTGCAGATAAACATAAGGACCTATTTAGTTATATGTGCGCTAATGATCGTCTAGTAGCGTTGCCCTCCACAAATGCCTTATCTTCATGCGCACAGGTTTTTAGCGTGGCCGCTGAGCCTTAGACACATTACGCTTTATTAATACTATTGTGGCACTCTCTCCACCTCTTGTATTTCAGCTCTTGCACGCACCACCAACTCCCAACCCGCCACAGCGAAATCACAGAGATGGCGTCGGAAAATACAGTCAAGTAAGGACACACCAGTAACTATAATGTAATTCTATAATCGTATTCATCTAGTGGTGACTAGACATGTTTGTTTAATAAAGCACACTTTATTATGGCAGAATATTGGACCTGTTACAATAGATGACATAAAATTTGTTAATAAGTTGACTACAACAGTCGATGCTGCACCACAGAGTAATAAAATATTCAATCATCAATATCTGATCTGAACGAATGAAAGAAATGTTTATAACAGTAAATGCTCCACCCACTTTCCAGTGCTCCGCCAATCAGAATCATTGATAGGCATGCTGGCTGCTTGTGATTCGTTGCCTGGTAGAGTGAAGTCCAGCACCAGTCCAGCGATGATTTTGCATTCGTTGTTGCATAATTATTTAATTTTTGGGGGAGAAATTTGATAGTTTTTTGTCCTACAGCCCTGACTTTGAATGTCATATTCACCGGAATAATCATATAGAAAAAAATATTGCGCACTTTTCATGAATATTAATGAAATTGCTCTTTTCCTAACATCTGATCCAGAGGCATACGTAAATAATTCGAAAGCGCATACAACAGTGTCTATGGACGGGGTTAGGCACTTATGTACAACAAGCTATTACGTAAGAACAGAGATACGCAAGGAGGCGTTAAGGCAGGCTCTGAACACGTAAATCAGCATGCCGGGGAGGGCGTTATACCTAGTAGTGCGTAACTCGGGCATGCTTGTGCACTTAAATCAACCTTAAGTCCAGATCAGGCCCATCGTGTACAGGAGCTGAGCGCAATGGAGCTACCTGGCCAAACACATTGCACAAGTGGAGAGAAGTACAGTGTAATGCTGACCGGTAATAAAGGTTATGAATAGTGCGGATACTTCAATAGACGTAACGCACTAACACTAAACAAAAAAACATGATAAAGACTTTTCTTTCTGTATGTAGTAATTATGTAACACATGATATAGACTTTTTTCTTTCTGTATGTAGTAATTATGTAACACATGATATAGACTTTTTTCTTTCTGTATGTAGTAATTATGTAACACATGATATAGACTTTTTTCTTTCTGTATGTAGTAATTATGTAACACATGATATAGACTTTTTTCTTTCTGTATGTAGTAATTATGTAACACATGATATAGACTTTTTTCTTTCTGTATGTAGTAATTATGTAACACATGATATAGACTTTTTTCTTTCTGTATGTAGTAATTATGTAACACATGATATAGACTTTTTTCTTTCTGTATGTAGTAATTATGTAACACATGATATAGACTTTTTTCTTTCTGTATGTAGTAATTATGTAACACATGATATAGACTTTTTTCTTTCTGTATGTAGTAATTATGTAACACATGATATAGACTTTTTTCTTTCTGTATGTAGTAATTATGTAACACATGATATAGACTTTTTTCTTTCTGTATGTAGTAATTATGTAACACATGATATAGACTTTTTTCTTTCTGTATGTAGTAATTATGTAACACATGATATAGACTTTTTTCTTTCTGTATGTAGTAATTATGTAACACATGATATAGACTTTTTTCTTTCTGTATGTAGTAATTATGTAACACATGATATAGACTTTTTTCTTTCTGTATGTAGTAATTATGTAACACATGATATAGACTTTTTTCTTTCTGTATGTAGTAATTATGTAACACATGATATAGACTTTTTTCTTTCTGTATGTAGTAATTATGTAACACATGATATAGACTTTTTTCTTTCTGTATGTAGTAATTATGTAACACATGATATAGACTTTTTTCTTTCTGTATGTAGTAATTATGTAACACATGATATAGACTTTTTTCTTTCTGTATGTAGTAATTATGTAACACATGATATAGACTTTTTTCTTTCTGTATGTAGTAATTATGTAACACATGATATAGACTTTTTTCTTTCTGTATGTAGTAATTATGTAACACATGATATAGACTTTTTTCTTTCTGTATGTAGTAATTATGTAACACATGATATAGACTTTTTTCTTTCTGTATGTAGTAATTATGTAACACATGATATAGACTTTTTTCTTTCTGTATGTAGTAATTATGTAACACATGATATAGACTTTTTTCTTTCTGTATGTAGTAATTATGTAACACATGATATAGACTTTTTTCTTTCTGTATGTAGTAATTATGTAACACATGATATAGACTTTTTTCTTTCTGTATGTAGTAATTATGTAACACATGATATAGACTTTTTTCTTTCTGTATGTAGTAATTATGTAACACATGATATAGACTTTTTTCTTTCTGTATGTAGTAATTATGTAACACATGATATAGACTTTTTTCTTTCTGTATGTAGTAATTATGTAACACATGATATAGACTTTTTTCTTTCTGTATGTAGTAATTATGTAACACATGATATAGACTTTTTTCTTTCTGTATGTAGTAATTATGTAACACATGATATAGACTTTTTTCTTTCTGTATGTAGTAATTATGTAACACATGATATAGACTTTTTTCTTTCTGTATGTAGTAATTATGTAACACATGATATAGACTTTTTTCTTTCTGTATGTAGTAATTATGTAACACATGATATAGACTTTTTTCTTTCTGTATGTAGTAATTATGTAACACATGATATAGACTTTTTTCTTTCTGTATGTAGTAATTATGTAACACATGATATAGACTTTTTTCTTTCTGTATGTAGTAATTATGTAACACATGATATAGACTTTTTTCTTTCTGTATGTAGTAATTATGTAACACATGATATAGACTTTTTTCTTTCTGTATGTAGTAATTATGTAACACATGATATAGACTTTTTTCTTTCTGTATGTAGTAATTATGTAACACATGATATATGGATCGGGGGGCACTTGCTTGGGCCCCGCCCCCTCAGAACGCAAAGTATTGGGTAGTGGACGGTCCATCAGCTTTGGCTGGCAAGTCCTTTCCCATTTATTGGTTATAGCTTGTAACACTTATGTAATATGGTTGCTGTTGTGGTATTATATCTAGATGTCTCTTTATTGGAGATGTGCAGTACCCTGAGCTTCCTCTAGAGGGAGCTCTGTCCCTTCCTCATATTTGCAGTGAGCTCATGGTTAAAAAAAATGTGAAAAATGTAGCATGGAATGAATTTCCCTCACCCAGAAAAAAATGAAGGTCGCACGTGATGGAGCTGCTAATGTGTTCCTATAGAGCATCTCTCCGAATGGGTAAAGTAATCCCGGGGATGTTCCGTGAACTCAGAGGGTGACAGGACGCCAGATATCTTCAGAGCAGACACTCAATGTCTGGGAGTGATTCACACATTGTATTTGTAACAAGTCTCCTCAGAATTGTATTCATGAGCAGTGAGATCCGTCATCACTACTTGCACCTAGTATATTCTGCTGCCCCAGGGCCGGATACTTTTGTGTTACGTAGCTCTCCACACAAATACTGAACATAGGCAGATGCACCAATGTCTGATAGTCTTCTCACAATGATGGCTGCTACAGAGCGTCAGGATTCCAGGTTAGGCCTGTAGGAGGCGTTACTGTAGCAGCTGCTCTGTTGCAAAAGTAGACAATTTATTGGTCCTTCCTTTAAAATGTATTTACTTTTGTTCTACGATCCATTCATCCAGTGAAAATACACTGCACAAAATACTCCTTATCTGATTGTTCATCATTTCTAGTCTTTCTGTATTACTTGTCTGTTACAGCTTGTAAACTGTTGTGGAGTATGGTGCATTATTATTATTATTATTATTATTATTATTATTATTAAATAACGTGTGTGTCTGTCACTTTCAGCTTTTCCCCTCTTGATCGGCAGAAGAGCATCTAACGTTACAAGGGAGAGCCCCCCGGAGGATGAGGTAAGGTATAGTCCTTTATACAGCGTTTATATGGACCTTATTTTCCTTTCTTGAGTAGAAGGCCGAGCTTTGATTAAACATTTTGCTCCACGGACAGGCCAAAAAGACTAGTATGATTTGGGAGTACAAAATCATGCAAGTTACATGAGAAGGCGACTCAATATATATGTTGTTTGTTGCAACTGAATCGTTCTTAGATCACAGTAACCCAAATATCGACAATATGAATTGAATAATTTATTACTCTGTAATTAAATGTTTCTCAGTTATCCAGCTTTTATGTTACACATTTTCTCCTTTTTTAAATCGCTCTGAAGTGTAGACAAGCATGGCTGACAGTTATCCTCTCAGCATGTCATGTCATGTGATGGAGTGTGGGTGACCATTGCGAAAGGCCCTATTTTGATAAGGCGGTTCACAGCCAGCCAGTTCCGAACTGGCTGGGATATCGATTGCTTATGTCTCGATGAGGCATAGCACTCGATCCCTGGAGCACCAAACGGTGCTCTGAAAGGTAAGTGAGTATTCTATCCCCAACCCACTCCCTAACCCTAACCTTAAACCTAACCCTAAGTCCCCCCCCCCCCCCCCCACCCCCCCACACACACACACACNCCCCGCAACCTACATAAATACAGACATCATTGCAGGGACTCGCAAATCAGATCTCAGAGGGGCATTCCAAAGTCTCTCTTTTTAATACATCATGTGACTTTGATGGCCGTGGTGCTGTTATAACCAGTTTGGGGACTCAAACCTAGCAAAAGGGTCATATTTTTACTTAAACTTCTGTTTCTTTCTCACAGGTCTTCAACACAAATACCTCTGAACATTACACTGACGTCCATTTCCCTAACACAAGCGAGAAGGTTTTTGAGGAGTATGAGGAGATACCATCCTATGTTCCTCATCACAAGACTCTCCTGGGTAACGGCACAGCCACAAGACATGGTGACTATGGGTCCTCAGATCTTCTGAAGCCAAGTTCTTACCACCAGTACACCTACTACAGACCTAATCTTGCTGGAGGAAGGAATCCGGAGACTGTAGACGATCCCCTCTCCGGGTATCTCAGTGACCACAGCGATGTTTTTGAGAAAGAAGAGAGAAGAGAAGATGAAATGAACAAACACGACCTGCCCCTTTACGGCCACAACAAGGCTCAACCTTCAACGTTGAAGAAACTCGTTCTTTCCGAGGAGGAGAAATCCAAACTTCTTGACTGGAACTCTGCAAACCCACGACCTCCACCTAGAGACATTCATGAGAAAGCCGCTTCTCACGTCAATAATGACCTAGGAGGGGAGGCCGGCAGCAGAAGTAATTCCACATTGGCCATCTTGTCCAACGCTATAAAGCGATCCTTTAGCCGATCGGTGAGTTCAGAAAGCCCAAGACCCATTTCAGTTGCTAAACCCAAACCATCAGCGCCGTCCGGCTATTTTCATTTTCCTGGCTCGTTTTTTCGAAGGAGCCGTATTAATTCGGAGACCCAGAACAATCCTAATGACACTGAAATGACGTTCCTACCCAACCATTTGCCCTCAGGCCACAGTGACTTTAAGGCCAAGGACACGACGTCCTGGGATTCTAGACTCTCAACTTCTCAAGGGTTGAAGCCGGATTCCTCAAAGGTGGAAGACATGCCAAAAATGTTAGAAAAGTTCTCCATTAGAGAAACTTATCCGAGTGGTACGAACCCGGACATACCTTTCAGGAGCAGGAGAGGATCCATCTTTTCCTCATTAAGACTAATTAGCAAACCTCCAGAGAACCCACCAAACACATCGTTCAATGACACGTGGTACACTCCATGGAACTTTAGACGGAAAGCGAACGAGAAAGACTTGGAGGACAGACCTCGCACAAATTCCGTAGCGGTTACAAATCATTCACTGGCAGCTCAACCGGGTGAGAACAGTAGTGCACTCCATGGGGTAGATCCAGACCTAAGTACGCTTTTGTATTTAGGGCGTATGTGCTTGGCAGATGTTACGCCACATAACTCTGAACGTACGTACCATCATCGTAACTACAAACGAAGGAGCGGATCATCCATACGACACCCGTAGTTAAGCTTTGAAGGCGAAGGGAGGCATTTAAATTGTACGGTATGGGCGGGGTTAGGCCATTACGTATGTGAATCCATTACGTACGTCAGTACTTACCCTTTATAAGGTTAAGGTAGGGTTTGGGAAGTTTAAAAAACGACTAATGTACGTATCAGCGAGGGGAGTACATCGAAATTACGCTAGCACTTAGGCGACCGTTATATGACGTATTTAGAGGGCTATGTGGCCAGGAGGAATCTGTCGACGTCTCTGTTATTTTAATGATGTAAAATCATTGTTTATTGTTGGAAATAATATGAATCTCCTGGGAGACCTCAACTCGAATTGCGACAAGAAGTCCCTGTAAGCGCCATTAGAACATTAGTACGAAAAAGGCGTCAGCCTACGTCATTACATCACTTCAGGGTACGGCGTACAAGATCCAGGGCCTGTTTGCCGACAATCATATAGTCAAAAACATTCTACCTTTACCTAACGGATCTGTGAATACGCCCTAGGTCACCAGCGTATGAATGTTGACAAAATTGAGGTCCATAAGATCATCGTGCTGACAACACTAAGAATTGCAATAGATTAATTCTGCCGCCACTACAGTCCTCTGCAGCGGAGTTACGGTTTTCGGCCCATTATTATTATATCGACCTTTCACATTGCAGACAGTTAAATGTCAGACAAGGTCCTAAACCCAACCCTAACACTACTTTGAGTACTCCCCTGTGGACGCTATGTCACAGTGACTCAGGTAAGTGTAGAAGATTTAACCATATCGCGCAGGTGATTGTACATTCAAGTCGCAGCACAAAAGCTTTTGGAGCCGGGGTTTTGAAGCCTGGTTATAGTGGTGGAGAAGAGGGTCCGGATTCACAGTCACGTAGTCTTCATCTTACGTGCGTTGTTTTAAGGATTGAGCTACTACGCTTGCCATTTCTGTACGTAGATTGCGTAAGCACGGTCTAAAGACGTACAATCTACGTACAGACATGGTACGTAGATAGCGTAGATAAACTACGACGCATGCGTAGGAGCTCAATTCTTAAAACAACGTACGTAAGATGAAAACGACGGCACTGTGAATCCGGACCGAGAAGAATCATGCTGGCAGCGTTGTGTTTGTTTATAGGGGTGAAGTGAATAAAATGGCAGCCGTATTGCGCTTCTTCTGAATGCGAACACAATAGAGTTACGTTGTAGTGGCTCTATTGCAAAAACAACATTTTTCATGGTGTCAGAAAAAGGCGTTTACATTAAATTGACTTGTGGCGTTCCTAAAGAAGGAGGGGACAGCCACCCCCACGCCCCCCCCCCTGGCATCCAGGCGGCCATATTTTGAACATAACACAGCCGCCGGCTGAATGATGCTTGTATCATTATTCCAAAAGAACTGAAAATAGAAAATTGCTATTGGGGACAGGGGCCTATACCACCGTTTATAGGTCAGGGTCAGTGCAGCCGCTGCAGCAGGTATAAGGTTAAGGTTAGGCTGAGGGGTATGGAGGGCTAGGGTTAGGCTTGGGGCATGGAGGGTTAAGGCTAGGGCTGAAGAAGGGGAAGGTTAGGGTTAGGCTGTGGGAAATAGTGGGTTAGAGTTAGGAAATGGTTAAAGGTAGGATTAGGTTAAAACACTTACCTGTTGGCGCATGACTCCACCACTTTCACCTGCTGTACGATGGTCTTTCCCAAAAAAGGGCTGTCATATTGGCAAACCCCATCCGTGACACTTGTACCCTGCCCCAGTAGTTTCCTGTAGCACCTGATCATTCCCTTACTATACACTGATTACATTAGTCCATCCCTTCCCTGCTCCGTAACACAGAGATACTCTACACTATGATCAGGCCTATTGCGTGCAAGCTGTTCCTCTCCGCCGCGCTGGTCAGTGTCAGGTATAAATAGTTATAAGCTGTTCCTCTTAGCTGCGCTGGTCAGTGTCAGGTATAAATAGTTATTAGCTGTTCCTCTCCGCCGCGCTGGTCAGTGTCAGGGATAAATAGTTATTAGCTGTTCCTCTCGCTAGTCAGTGTCAGAGATAAATAGTTATTAGCTGTTCCTCTCCGCTGCGCTGGTCAGTGTCAGGGATAAATAGTTTTTAACTGTTCCTCTTTTCCTGGCTGGTCAGTGTCAGGGATAAATAGTTATTAGCTGTTCCTCTCCGCTGGTCAGTGTCAGAGATAAATAGTTATTAGCTGTTCCTCTGCTGGTCAGTGTCAGGGATAAATAGTTATTAGCTGTTCCTCTGCTGGTCAGTGTCAGAGATAAATAGTTATTAGCTGTTCCTCTGCTGGTCAGTGTCAGGGATAAATAGTTATTAGCTGTTTCTCTCCGC
>WWET01000029.1:1162960-1187878 GCA_011038615.1 Limnodynastes dumerilii
ATATTTCAGACTGGCTAATAACCTGTCATTAGCGCCGGGTACTTCCTGCTAGCAGAAGGTGATTTGCGACGTTCTAAGAAGGTATTTTTTTTTTACCTAGGCACCTGCGCAGCGGTCCCTGGCTGGCAGGGCATGCTACCACATGCCCTGGCATCCATGGGCATGCTGATGCTTGTAGTTCTACAAGCATCAGCATGCCCTGTTGGGGCACAAGATAGGGCAGCGTTAAAAATCCGCTCCTCTCATAGGGGTGGATTTTTAATTAAAGCTATCGCTAAAAAAACAGCGTATTTTTAACGCAAAAAAATAATTGAATAGCAAAAAAAATATCGCCTGTAATTTCAAAAAAAATTGCGTTAAAAATACGCCGGCGAAGGATTTTTCGGTAATTGAATCGGGCCCTCAGATGGCCTAGGATGGGGGACTATAAGGCACAGCATGCCCTGATAGCCTTCACTTTACACTATCCATCAGTTATATATTATGCCTGGATTTTGGCTGGGAGGTCATGCTGAGACTTGTTGTTCAGAACAGACACGTCAGGGTGACGATTATAGACATATAATTGATTTGCCAATGCATGTGTCACAGTCGGGGAGTTTACCAAATTAGGGACTCTGTGGGTGTGGATGGCGTGTTCCAGCATTGGCCCAAATACAGAATTGCGACATTATAGAAGCTGGTCAGGATTTCCTTACAAATGTGTATAACAGAATCCAGACACAACGGTCTATGTCCTAACACACACTGCACCAGGAATTTATAGTGTATGTCCAATCTCATTCTGCTTCCAGGAAAGTTTTACTGTTAAACCACAAACTGACTCTTTGATTCATAGACTGCTGACGACCACGAGACTACCGTGACCCTATTTACTATTGTAGGCGGTGATTGGTTTATTCCTTTTATCATCTAATGAGCCCCTCTATCATTTTATTGATCACTAGCCTCTCGCTGCTCTGATATTTTAATCGATGGCTCAGCAGGGTGACCAGGGGCATAATTACAGGGGGTGCAAGGGGTGCGGCTGCTATGGGGCCTAGGGAAGAAGGGGGCCCGTGATACCTGCACCGTAAGCAAGCAGACAGAGGCAGACAGCTTATAACAGCGCTCGGTGCTCCATGTATGAGCGCTGTTTTAAGCTGTCAGCCTCTGATAACTTCTATCAGACAGAGGACCTGCCCAGCTCCGCCCCCCAGTCCCGCCCATGCAGACCCAGGCCCAGCCTTCTTGCTATGGGACCTGACTCTGTCATCTTCCACTCCTGGGTGTGACAATATTTTAAAGTAATAAGACAAACCTGGGTCCCATTTGGAGCAAATGAATTAAATATTTACAGTGACAGAATGGCGTTCTGTGCCGCCATTTGCCGTTACTGCGCTTTAAACACCAGTAGACGTTGTGACACCACTGTACACGGGCAGATATCGTGAGGGGAAATAGGAGACACAGGCAGCAACACACACGAGGGGTAATTACATTAGCAGCCAGTACAGACAATAACTTTTTTTGTGCATTGAATTACGAGCAAACAAGCGTCTCAATCATTTATAACGAAAATATGGCACACTTGAAACATCCATTTGTAATTAGCAGTAATGTCCTAGACTGAATTTATCAGCTGTCATCCTGCCTAATTGGGGATTACAGGTATAATGCTTCCAGTACATTATCATTAAAAAATTAAAATTAAAAATGAGAGCTGTCAAGGCGAAATCCCGCAGGACATGGACATTAGCCAGACATAACGCAGCCTCTAGAACCAGGCAAGTCATCGCGTCCCAAACCCGCGACACGAACCAGCGGCTGATCGTTATTTCTCTGTCTTTATAGACATAAGAGACATCCGGGCGACAAAGTCTGAAAATTACAGCAGCTCCTCTGATGAAGACTCGATGTATAACCGCTCCTCATCCTTCAAGGTAATAAAGAGATTGGAGACCAAATATGTTACTCATATTAATAATGCTCTTTCATATACATTGCATGATATCTGAGGGGAAACCATTAATGTCTCTGCCTCATTCAGGGGTAAAAGCAAGAGAAGGAACATATTTGCATCTGGCCAAAACCATGTTGCACCGTGGGGGAAAGCTTAATATATGCAGAGTTAGAGCTAAGCGGAGGCCTGACCTGGAGCAACTCTAATTTGCAAAATGCGGAATCTGCCAACATCTCTCTGTATGCAAACCATAGGCATCTACTTTTATTTAAGCAGGGCACACCCCTTAAATGCGTCCACACCCCATGATGGCATGACCACACCCCCAGTGTGAAATGGTCACACCCCTTCTCAACCATTCATCTGCATAGTGAGACATCACATGGATAAAAACGTGATGAGGTTTTTGAGCAAAGTGGAATGTTTAGGGCCAATATCTAAAGGGCCACACATTAGGGCTGATTTAAAGTAAGTTTTCATTAATATTATTAGTAGTAGTAAATGAAGAGACACAAGGATGTAGTGTGTATGTGGGGAGGGGGCAGGGAAAAGAATTAGGAGTTAGAATAATTGGGGGGGGGAGGGGGAGATTGGGATGAGGAAGGGCAGGCTAGTCTGAACATGTGAGATTGAGGGAGCACTTGGAATGCATGGAGGGTGGTGAATAGTCTAATAGACTGGTAGGTTATTCTAATGCAGAAGGGCAGCACGAAACGTCTTGGGGCCAAATTTACTAAACTGCGGGGTTTGGAAAAGTGGAGATATTGCCCATAGCAACCGATCAGATTCCAGCTCTCACTTTCCTATTACATACTAGAGAATGTCAGCTAAAATCTGATGGGTTGTTATGGGCAACATCTCCACTTTTCCAAACCCGCAGTTTAGTAAATCTGGCCCTTGGATTAACTAATGAGTTAATTAAGTAACGTTAGTCTAGATTGGTTACATGCCTACGACTAACTTCTCTCCGGCATCTTCTTTTTCATGGAATGATTTTGTAGAAACATGTCCAGGGTCAGAGAGTCAGCGTGCGATCGTTGTGCGATTGTCACTCTGCAATTTCGCGGTAACCTTGGCGCGTGCAAGCAGCTATTTGGAAAAAAGACAATCGGACATTTTTGCAGGAAGACTGTAACCTTGTGAGACGAGAGCGAAGGTTGCTGGGAAGATGGTGAAAGAAGCGCTGAATTCACCTGCGCAAAGCGCCTCATGCCACGCCGGGAGGGGACAGGAGACTCGTTTTGTTTATGTAGAACACAATCGCTTTCCTTTTATCCTTCAAGGATGATTTCACATATACCAGAGGTCACAGTGTTTACATTTATTCCTTCTCTTCTTATGGACCCCTTCGGTGCCAGGGGAACATTGCTAGATTTTGGAAACGCAATAAAGAGTGGTTCTAGTCACTATGGGCCAGATCCTGAGCTAAGTACGCTGGTGTATTTTACGCTAGCCGATAGCGTCAAATCAGCTATTTGTGTTTACTGCGCATGCGCGTGGCAGATGTGACGCCACGTAACTCCTATCGTACGTACCGTCAGCGTAAATATGAACGCAGCGGCGGGGGTATCAATACCACACCCGTAATTACAGTTTGGAGGCATTTAAATTGGACAGTATGGGCTGGGTTTGGCCGTCACGTACGTAAATCCATTACGTCTGTTAGTACTTACGCTAGGGAAAGTTAAGGTAGGGTTTGGGCAGCTTAATTACGTACGAGTGAGGGGAATGCATAGAACTTACGCTAGCATAAATACACTACGCATTCTAGCGTAACTAGCCCATAGGTCTGGATTTACCCCTATGTCGGCAGAAATACCTTAACAACAGCTATATTTTATATANATATATGTATATGTTCAACATGTTCCTCTTCTAACAGATAGCTGGCTGCCACTTTAAAAGTGCTAATAATACACTGCTGCAGTCCGCAAACATATAAAGGGTCTCAACCTAAGAACAAACACATCATAACAGAAAATTGTAATATCCAGGAAAAGTGCCGTGCAATGTGTATCAATCAATCTAAAACCATAAATAAACCTAACAGCAATTGATGAAAATATAAGAAATGATATAAAAGCGGCATACAGGTTAAAAGGTTTAAAAGTTCATAGTTCCTAATCTTCCATAAAGTTTCTAATTGTTGCTATTTCCTTAATGGGCTCTCACAGGTGTCCATGACATGAAAATGAAATAAATAACATTGAAGCAAAAATATGATAAATATAAGTTCATACAATAGTATAGTAAAATGTATCAGTAATTATAAAAATGAACCAAAGCTCCAAAGATCACTGAGATAAATATTAACTAAAACGTATATAAAAATAAACCCAAGCTCCTAAGATCAATGTATTAAATATTTACTAGAAAGTATATAAGCATCAATAAAATGTAAACACAGTAAATAAACATTAAAAAACATACACATCCCTCTCTGGAGCTAACCACAATCAACGCTCCAATGGAAGACACCTGCTGGATAACTTTAAACACATCCTTCTGAGTAAGCAGAGTCACTTTTGAGAAAGGGTGTTCACCCGAAACGCGTCAGAACCCTGATCATATTGGACGTCCCAGCGGTGTTCCCCTCGAACGGCATCTCTCACTGGGGTACAGCCGTTCCACCTGGAGTGGACCTCCTCTCATCTATGTTTTTTAATGTTTTTTACTGTGTTTACATTTTAATGATGCTTATATACCTTCTAGTAAATATTGAATACATTGATCTTTGGAGCTTCGGTTTATTTTATTTTTTTTTTTATAAAAAGGCTTTTTATTACTGTGTTTTTGTGGATTTTTTTTGTAAACTGTTTATTTAAGGTTTTTTCTTTTTTTTTTGTCAAACCTTGTATAGAGTAACAGTGTGATAGCTTTTCCCCAACATTGGGGTACAACAAATTTTAGGAATCTTTAGTGACACAGCACCTACAGGTAACTAATAAGCAGACAGTACCGATGATGTGCCACTTATTATAAGCTAGTACTATTAATAAAACAGGTCTTTAAAGACTGATCATAACATTAGATAGGGGAGAGTCAACAGGTAATTGTTATAAGAAAGAAGGAAAAAGGAGGAAATAAAAAAAAGGGGATATATGTACAGGGGGGTCAACCCAGGAGAACAGAAGGGCAGAGGTTTTGCCCAAAAAGGTTCAAGGAAAGTCAAAAAGTTCCAGGCCTGGGGGAGCCATGGAACCCAAACCAAGGCTCCCAGACCTTGTGGAACCTGAGAACATGCACAGTAGTAAAAATCGCTAAACCCTGGACGTATATGTTATACATCCGGTACTCTGAATACAGGCCGATGAGCTTATCTCTGTGTTTGTCGATTTCTTCAATGGAAGCACACAAAAGAGTATTAAGGGGTGTTAGTTTAAGGGTTGTTAGTGTGATATGGACTCCTAATACAGCAGCAATGAGTGAACTGACCTCGGCCCAGTAAGACGCAGTGATAGGACACGACCACCAAATATGTATGAATGACGAGCTTGGGTTTATTTATATATACCTTTTAGTTAATATTTATCTCAGGGATCTTTGGTTCATTTTTATAATTACTGATACATTTTACTATCCTATTGTGTGAACTTATATTTATCCTATTTTTGCTTCAATGTTATTTATTTATTTTTCATGTCATGGACACCTGTGAGAGCCCATTAAGGAAATAGCAACAATTAGAAACTTTATGGAAGATTAGGAACTATGAACTTTTAAATCTTTTAACCTGTATGCCGCTTTTATATCATTTCTTATATTTTCATCATTTGCTGTTAGGTTTATTTATGGTTTTATATTGATGTTCCTCTTCTATGCTGACTTTTACATGATAAAAATCCCTGCTCCTGTCTCTCCCTCCACTCTGTCCTGCTCCTGTCTCTCCCCACTGCTCTCCTCTGTCTCTCCCCACTGCTCTCCTCTGTCTCTCCCCGCTGCTCTCCTCTGTCTATCCCCACTGCTCTCCTCTGTCTCTCCCCACTGCTCTCCTCTGTCTCTCCCTCCACTCAATCCTGCTCCAGTTTCTTCCTGCTACTCTCCTCTGCTCTGTCCTGCTTCTGTCTCTCCTCTGCTCTGTCCTGCTTCTGTCTCTCCCGGCTGCTTTCCTCTGTCTTTCCTTCTGCTCTGTCCTTCTCCTGTCTCTCTCCTCACTGCTCATTTCTCTGTCCCTCCAATCTGTTCTGCTCCTGTCTCTCTCCCCGCTGCTCTCCTATGTCTCTCCCCGCTTCTCTCCTTTTGCTTACGTTCTATCCTCCTTTTCATTCTTCCCCCACTTTGTCCTATCTGCTCCTTCTTCTCTTTCTCTCTCTCTTTTTATTCTCTCTCCTGTTTCTCTGCTTTTTCTTTAGTTCTTCTCTTCTCTACTTCTTTCTCTTTCCTCTATTCTTCATCTCTCTCTTCTTCCATATCTTTCCTCTCTCCTAACCTCTCTTCCTCCCTCCCTCCCTCTTCTCTCTTTCTATCTTTCCCCCCCAACCTCTCCCTCACTTCTTCATCTCTCCCTCCTCTCTGCTTATCTCTCTCTTTCTCCTTTCTCTCTCTTTCTCACTCTCACTCTCTCTCTCTCTTAACCTCCCTTCCCCTTCTGTCTCTCTTTCTTGCTTTCCCCCTAACCTCTTTCTCTCTTCTTCATTTTTCTCTCCTCTCTCCCCTTTTCCCTATCTTTCCGCCTCTCTCTCTTCATCTCTCTCCTCTCTTCTTATCTCTTTCTCTCTCCTCTCTTCTTATCTCTATCTCTCTCCTCTCTTCTTATCTCTATGTCTCTCCCCTCTTCTTATCTCTATCTCTCTCCTCTCTTCTTATCTCTATCTCTCTCCTCTCTTCTTATCTCTATCTCTCTCCTCTCTTCTTATCTCTATGTCTCTCCCCTCTTCTTATCTCTATCTCTCTCCTCTCTTCTTATCTCTATCTCTCTCCTCTCTTCTTATCTCTTTCTCTCTCCTCTCTTCTTATCTCTAGCTCTCTCCTCTCTACTTATCTCTATGTCTCTCCCCTCTTCTTATCTCTTTCTCTCTCCTCTCTTCTTATCTCTATCTCTCTCTTCTCTTCTTATCTCTATGTCTCTCCCCTCTTCTTATCTCTCTCTCTCTCTCTCTCTCACTCTCCTCTCTTCTTATCTCTTTCTCTCTCCCTTCTCTCTCTCTTTTTGGGGACAGAACATTTTCTTGTTTCAAAACAAAGACAAATAGTTCTGGAGATATAAAATGTCTTCTGCTCCCCCAGATCCTGTGTCTATAGATTTACATACAGCTCTCTATTGCTATGGTTTTGAATGCGTACTTTTTGTCCTGTTAGAACACCCGAGCCTCCAAGTATCAGAGGAAGATGGAGAAGGAGGCCAGACGCAGAGCTAAACAGGAGGAGCTGAAGAGGTTACACAAAGCTCAGGTGAGGCGCATGGCCAGTCTTCATGTTCTGTAGCAATGTCACACCCTTTTCAAAATCTCTCTGAGTGGCAGCTAAATATGGCTGCCACACATGGTTAGTCACAAACACATGTTTTGTAATGGCAGCATAGGGAGAAGAAAAAAGAGCCCATAGGGGTGTCCCAAAGCCTCTCTGCTCACTCCTTCATGTGTCATGTGACTGTAGCCCATAACCTGTTAACAGCAGCCTGAAGGAAATCATCTCACTACCGTTGCGCATATTACAGCCTGCCCCAGGAATTACCAGCGGTTTAACCCTCAAACAATGAACGTTTCCTGTGTCGTTTTGACCGAAACATTTTTTTACCCTGATGAAGTCAGAAATTCCGCTCTATAGCACACAAAGGGATAATTAAACAGGTTTCCAAGGTGTCTGTGCAGAGCGCAGCATTGTCCTCCAAGGTCTCAGGTTTACACTGGAAGAGAACAGATTGGAAACTTATTATCTTTTGAAGAATTGGTAAGGAAAAGATGAGAGAAAAACGAGGACGTCTATAAAGCGGACGAAGGTCGCAAACCGCTTATATGGCGCAATCACTTCCTGTAAGTATCAGCTACGGAGAGACTTTGGGCCTGATCCAGACCTACGCTCATGTGCGTAGCGTATTTACGCCAGCGTGCCTCTGATGCACTCCCATTGGTCGTACTTAGTTTTTCCTTCTTACACCGAGCAATCCCTACCCTAACTTTTGTGATCGTAATCGTGGGCAGCCGTAAGCTCCTTGCGTAGTTACAACGCTTAGCACGCCCATACTGTACGATTTAAATGCCTCACCCCGCCCCTCGGTGCGTATTTACGTATTTCGTATGCCAGGCACGCCCCCTCGAGTGTTGTTACGAAGCTGGTACGCTCAAGGCCCATACGCTCAGAATTTTGTAGCGTAACGTGAATGTAACCTCTGCCCCGAGCATGCGCAATAAGTACAAATGGCCGTTTTTTACGCATACGACCGCCGTAGAAACGCACACAAGCGTAGGTCTGGATCAGGCCCTTTATGTGGGTTATGCAAATATTCATTACATGATGGCCAATCATTACACTAGTAACATATGATGTCACTGATGCATGAGATATATTAGTAAGCTAAGCCATGATTGGTAGGAATGTGGCCTATCGACTCTCTGAAAGGGGTATGATTCGCCGCTTCCATGATATGTCTGACAGATCACTTTACGTCATGGACACACAGACTGTTGTCAGTTGTCGGCATTCGGCTTATAGAAGACATTCTTGATCCTAACCCTAACCATCCAGGTCCCACAGCCTAACCGTAATCCTCCCATCAGCCTATTCCTAACCCTCCCCTAACCTTAACCATCCTCTTCCCGTAGCCTGACCTTAACCCTCTCTGGAGCCTAATCCTAACTCTTCCTGTACCGGTCTATCCTTGGTCCAGAGTTACAGTTATGTAGTTGATGTATTACGCACATTGGGGTAGATCCCGAACTCCGCTTGCAATCCGTTTCCTCGCGTAGCGTATTTCCGCGTGCGTACCTTCTATACACTCCCCTAGACACACCCCTTGAATGTACGTACTTTCACCGATATCCGCTTTTCAAACCCTACCTTAACTTTTGGCCACGTAATCGCTGTCGTCCGCACACGTACGGATGGACAACACGGACTTACGCAGCTAAGCACGCCCATATTGTACACTTAACATGAAAACCCCCGCCTACATTGCGTATTTTAGACGTACTTTTGGCACACGTAAAAATGGTACGTCCCCACGTACGGATTTACACTACTAATATGGGAATGGCCTATACGCTCACAGTTACGTTACGTTACATTGCGTATTATCTGTGGTGCGCATGCGCAGTGCCTACAAAATCGCGATTTTATGTGTACGCTAGGCGTAAATACGGAAGTATAGTTCTGGATCCGCCCCATTGTTTTAAGAATTGAGCTACAACGCATGCCATATCTGTACGCAGATTGCGTAAGCGCGTTCTAAATTCCAGAAATGGTACGTAGATAGTGTAAATACATGCGCAGTAGCTCAATTCTTAAAGCACCGCACGTTAAGACGAAAACTACGTGACTGTGTTTCCAGACCCTTATCCAGAATGGGTATCATCATCCGGCATGGGGTGTCTGCCATTTTTCACAATTTAAACTGTGTCGGCAATGATACAGCTGAAATGAAGCTTTCGACTGTACCATCGTACATCGCAACTGCAGCTCCGCCACTCTGGAGGTTAGTGACGTCGCCGATCTCCGTGTTATCACGTATCATTGTTGTTTCCATATATAACTGTGTTTTATTTTGCTATAGAAAATACACATGAGAATTATACTAAACTAAATGTACACAACAACTTTTCTGCCTGAGGTAGAGGGTCTGAGCTTAATAGACTGAAGGTCACTGGTGTATTGTGTGTGGTTCAGCCTCTGTATGGAGTGGAGTACACTATACAGCACCCAACAAGTGTAATGTTTGTTCCTCAGACAATACAGCGACAGCTGCAGGAGACCGAGGAGAAGCAGCGAGCTCTTGAGATCCGAGGAATCAAACTGGAGAAGGCTCTCCGCGGAGAGGCAGGTAAATGGCTCATACACTGCGCCAAGTGCAATCACACGGACCCCGCTGTCTGCATCAGAGAAAAGGAAATACACTATTGTCACATACTACACAGGCACTCTTTTTTTTTTTAAGTTGCTCTTCTCTGCTCCAAGCTATACATGTTATTCTTCTAGTCTGTCTCGGTATGGTGTGTGACACAGGCCATGGACCATTTTAGTAGCTCTTCTTTTTTCAAGCAGACCACGGCCTCAGGTTCTGTTCTCCTGCCTGGCAACACTAGTATTCCCAGTGTTACTAGGGGCAGGGCGGGACTTGTCATCAAGCTCCGCCCCTATTCCTAGTATATCTAAGAAAAAAAGGCATTGATCATCAGGGGGCGGCGCTTCTGCCATGATTTGCATAAATCACATAATTAAGCCCTGCCCCCTTTCAGGCATCTCTGGCTTCCCTCCAGGGTCAATGGGCCTGATCCTGAACTACGCCGATGCGCTGTGCTTACTAAAGCACAGCGTATCGGCGTTCACTTCCCCCGACACTCCCCCTGTGCGGGCGTATGGCCCCTTCCTTACACCGGCTGAAGGCTACCCTAACTTCAGCCGGCGTAAGGAAGGGGCCATACGCTCGCCCACCCACCCTCATTAATTAAACTAGATCCCCACCTACACTAACCTGAACATAGTGACGCTGGGGGACGTCCCCTCCAGTGTCCCTACGGCGCTGCTACGGATGCCCGATCCACGATCGGCTGTTGCCGTAGCAACGCCGGGCAACATCTGCCCGGTACTAGCGATGGCGGGCATAGTTCAGGATTAGGCCTAATGTCCATTAATCATCTCTCATTGCCCATTAGGACCTCCTGTCTATCCCAATATAGTCATGACAGCAACAATACCATTTTATGTGTGTGTGTCTGTGTGGATATGTGTGTGTGTATATATGTACATATGTATGTATGTGTGTATGTATGTATGTATGTGTGTGTGTGTGTATGTATTTATGTACATATATGTGTAGGTATGTGTGTATGTATGTATGTATGTGTGTGTATATGTATATATATGTGTGGGTGTGTGTATGTATTTATGTACATATATGTGTGTGTATGTGTGTGTGTGTGTGTATGTATGTGTGCGGTAGCATTCTGTATGTGTGTATGTACATGTGTATGTGCGTCTGTGTGGGTATGTGTGTGTGTATATGTGTATGTATGTATGTATGTATGTATGTGTGTGTATGTATTTATGTACATATGTGTGTGTATATGTGTGTGTGTGTGTGTGTGTGTGTGTATGTATGTATGTGTGTGGTAGCATTCTGTATGTGTGTATGTACATGTGTGTGTGCGTCTCTGTGGATATGTGTGTGTGTATATGTGTATGTATGTATGTATGTGTGTGTGTCTGTATGTATTTATGTACATATGTGTGTACATATGTGTGTGTATATGTGTGTACATATGTGTGTGTATATATGTGTGTACATATGTGTGTGTGTATATGTGTGTACATATGTATGTGTATATATGTGTGTGTGTATGTATGTATGTATATATGGGTAACATTCTGTATGTGTGTATGTACATATGTGTGTATGTATGTATGTATGTATGTGTGGGTAGCATTCTGTGTGTGTATGTACATATGTGTGTGCGTCTCTGTGCATATGTGTGTGTGTATGTATATGTGTGTGTGTATGTATATGTGTGTGTGTATGTGTGTATGTACGTGTGTGTGCGTCTCTGTGGATATGTGTGTGTGTGTATACGTGTATGTATGTATGTGTGTGTATGTATGTATTTATGTACATATGTGTGTGTGTATGTGTATATGTGTGTACATGTGTGTGTGCGTCTCTGTGGATATGTGTGTGTGTGTATACGTGTATGTGTGTGTGTGTATACGTGTATGTGTGTGTGTGTGTGTGTGTGTGTATGTACATATGTGTGTATGTATATGTGTGTGTGTGTGTTCACATGCTGTTGCCATGAATATATCTATTACCTGTAGGGTTTTCGTGCCCTCTGAGCATATTAATGATGAGGGTTACACAGCCCCCGGTCTTTCCAGCAGATAGGACCCCAGAGTATGTCACACCTATAGACCATTGTGCAGTAATTCAGTTACAGCTATTGGTGGCTTCTGGGATAGATGTATTAATGTTCATTGATATATTTGCCATAATGATCTTATCTCCATCCGCATTGACCCCCTGACATCAGTAATTGTCACTTTATCTCTGGGTAATTAGCGTCTGTAATGATCCTTTGTTTGTCTCTCTAACGTTGTGTGTTGTCCGCGCCACGATAATCACCGCACGCCACCCAAAAACAACACAGCCCACTGGGGCCGCCCAGAAACGAGCTCGCATTGCGTATCGCGCCGTGATTTTGAACCGCGTATGCTTAGAAAAACGAAGTGTGCGCAATCTCATCCGATTCCGACCCATCGGCTGCTGGCGCGCTGAAGGGCATGTCGCGGGAGAGAAAAGGAGAAGACACATAGTCAGCGCACAGTAGGGGCGGGACCCAAGCAAGTGCAACCAATCCAGAGCCATTTACATGAATGCTTGTGCACCAGAGGAGCTGACAATCTATGTCCCGTCCCCTTACTCTGTCAGCACATCTTATCCTTTCTGTACGCTCTACTGTATTCTTTACTCATAATATATTACTGTCGTTCCCACAATCTCAGGTTTCATTCTGGTCTCTATGGGGTGCGGCTTTATTAAATATTGGAAATAGTTATTTACTTCCCATGGATCAATCAGGAGAAAGCGTTAATTCCCAGCCACGGTAATCACCCGGGAGATTGATGGCCCGCTCCTGACCTGGAATACAATAATGACATTTCCACCATTAAACTCTCATTGCGGCTTCTCTGCGATGATTGTAAAGATGCAGATCATGCGGCTAATTGTGAAATGTGTCTTTTCAGGCAGACAGGGGAACATTACTATCCCGATAAATGAATGTAATATCTATTAACTAGACAATTAACCTATTAAGGCTGACATTTTTATTTCACGGTCTGCATGTTGGATCGCCCTGACTGTGTGGCTTCACAGTGGTCTGGAAGTGTTAATAAATGGGTTTACTGTCCCTTGTTTGTATGTTACAACCCTGTACTTAATATATATGCAAAAATAACATAAATATCAACGGTTAGTAATAAACTATTCAACAGTGTATTATTAAATGGGGTAATAAACTGCCAATCATTCCACATAGAGTCATCATAGTGTATTATAGGAATGGCCAATCAGAAATGGCGCCATGTGTACACTAGGGGCCAGATTTACTAAGCAACCAATCAGACTCTAGCTGACATTCAATAAGAGCTAGAATCTGATTGGTTGCTATGGGCAACATCTCCACTTTTCCAAAGCCGCAGCTTAGTAAATCTGGCCCTAGGTCTCCCCGGGAGACGAGAAAGTTGCGTCCCTTGAATTGCGTGTAAAGGGTTTAACCTCTTAATAAAGCGAATCTCCAGGGACGACACTCTCTTATGTGTTTGCACCCTTAAGCGGGTTACACTCGTGCACATTTTCCCTGTCAAATCAGATCGTTAGTTGAAAAAATCATGTAGCGTGTGGCCACTGGCCGATCCTCAGGCAGATTTCCGGACTCGGCTGTGCCATCCATCTACGATCAACTCAGCGTCCGTCGGATCAGATCTGCACACCGACCGTTGCTATTATCCACATCGCTTCACGGGTAGCGCCCCCTTCTGTTATATTCTGGAAATAAAGGAAAAATATTTTTCCTGGATATTACTTGTAAAAGGAAACTCAATACCGAGTAACTGAGGACCGGTTTCACGCTCAAGAAGCTGCGGCAATCTACATACCATTAAATAACTGTAAAGACCGCACTATGAAATTTAAGGAGGAAGAGGCGTGCTGCGGCAGCCGAGTGGGTGGGTTAGAGGGATTTAAATTAGCCGGGGAGGGCGTGGGGAAGGGATTATCGTCATAAGAAGGAATACGAACGGTTACTTAAGGAAGCCCTTTGGTACTATTAAGTGCTATAAAGCTCCTAAAAACAGCACCAGGTTGGGGGGCTTATCAGATGAGTTAGGTGCGGATACTGCCGCGGATACTGCTGCACCTATCTCGTGATCTGTGAATACAGTCCTTAGTAACTGAGGTAAAATTTGCGCATGTAAAATGAATGCTAATACGACCCCCATCACAACCGTATGAATTCATTGCCGTCACATCATCACCATCAGGGATATCATTAGTACATTACAAGAGGTGGAAGAATGGCCGCGCCCTGCATTCCGTAAAACAACACAAATCTGAATAACGGGGTAGATGATGCACAGAAAACGCCTAATCCGTATTCCCCGGTGTTATGGGGTGTATTTACAGGCGGCTTCATTTCTCTGTGAAGGGAGCTGTGTCTGGCTGGCTTATCCTCACAGCGAGCCCAGCAGCTTCATTCACAGCATTTACCCCTCCTGCGAGGTCCCACGATGATCTGCCGGGTCATTACAGGGCGTATGATTCTGTGCTGCACATGTGCAGTGACTACTTCTGGGGACTTTGAAAATTTCAAGTCCCAGATGAAAACCGCTGTTCATGCCGGGACTTGGGAATCGGCAGCCAGGCGCATCGCCCGGACAGGTAAGTCATACATGCCCCCCTTATCCTCCCCCTAATACCAGCTATTAGGAGGAAAAGAGGAGCATATGGGAACATCGCTGGAATACTTTCCCTTAGCTCCGGTTGGCGTTAGTTTTAGTGTAACACTCCGCTCCGGCATTTTGTAAATATCAGAAAGTTCATTTTAATGCGATGGTGCCAGTATTCGCTTCACAACTATCGCATGGAAATTATCTTTGTGAATAGGCCCCTTAGTGTTACGTTCAGAAGGTTAAATGCGTCAGCGATGGTCACATATAGGTCATGGTGCGTTGATCCGCAGCAGATTCATGACTTGTGGCTTTGCCGCAAGCTGTGCGTTCTTACGCCTGTGTTCAGGCCAGGAACGGGTATAATTGCGTGAGTCCCCCCTACCGTACAATGACTACACCGCTCCATCCCTTCTCCCCCACGGAACACCCCTTAGAACATACGCGGTTTTTAGCAGCGACTTGCGTTTGGGTCTGGATCATCTTGATTACGTGCGTACTTGTTCTGGGCATGAGCAGTGCAAAGGAACATAGCGTACGTTCAAACCAAGCCCTACATCGGCATAGCCTTAAATACATACACTACGAAACGCGCAACTTCAAATGCACTTAGATATGTGCAGCGTGAGAAAATACAAAGACCGCCACGTGATTCGGCGTGCGCTCAGCTGCGTCAGTCTTCTGAAATGAAGCATCGCTGTATGTTCCTAAATGATGATTTTTTTCCTGTGGTTTTTGCATTTACAAAATTCGCTTCGTTTTGTACATTTAGATATATAATGCGTGTTCTACTTAGGCTGGCATGTAGCCGCGGCGTTCTGAGATTCCCAGCCCCCCTCTGAAGGGTTAACGCGCCTCTTTTGATTGTCATCTATAAAAGAGCCGAGGTCTCGGCTTTGTCCGATGCTTATTAGATCACACCCGCCTCATCTCTTGTGATACATTTCAAATTGCTCTGTAGGTAATGTTAAGATAATTAGAAAATTATCACAGCTGAGAATAACTAAGCGGAGATAGGACTCGGAAACAAGTCCTCAATGACATTTACGCAGCGCGGCATTAATAATTATCGGAGCGAGCAATGAAAGGACCCTTTGTTGTCAGTACTATCCGTGCGTCTGGGAGGGGGAATCAGGCAAAACATGCGTGGGGGGGGGGGAAGCGTTCTCTGACAATGACCGGAGTCATCTCTATGCTCTGTCCCTACTTACAGGCCCAAAAGCACCATTTATTTTTATGGAATTCTTTTCAGTCCGGCGGATAAAATGATCTTCTTAACCAATCGCTGTCATCGGTGACGCAAAACATGGCGCATTCAGGAGACACGTTGTATTATAATGAAATAACATGCACCGACGCTTCACTTTTCAGTACGCAGACATTTCAGTACTCAGGCCCGTCAACAGGGGGGGACAAAAGGGACAGCTGTGACGGGCACCAAGGTTCAGAGGGACCTCTGCAATACACTATTGAGGAGGGATGGGGGCCCCCAAATACATGAGAATACCGGGCCCCAAGATTTCTGTTGCCTGGCCTGTCAGTACTAATACGTATGATACTTGCAGTGGCTGAACAGGAACAACACAAGTCTTAATATCAACAATTTATTTATGTAACAAAAGCAATAAATTTAAAACTTTCCTTAAAATTGTGCATCGCACTGTCACTATATCCAATACTGCTATAATCTGAAAAAACGATTTGGCACATATGCAATAATACAAAGATGTGCATTCAGAAGAGTCTAATCAGGGGAAATCAGGAATCCATAAACACAAGGGAGAGCGGGAATAGTAGTTGAGCCAGCTAATGACTCTGCGGTGGTCCAGTATAATGCCCAGTCTCTGTTAGCCGGGTGGTCAGCCAGCCAGACAACCGTCCCTCTCAATCAGGCCTGTTCGAGTTGCCGTTCTGTTACTCCAAACCAGGCAAAGCCATTAATCAGGTGGCCGAATCAAGATGAAATAATACTAAACGGCAAATGCTTCGGTCTTAAAACGAGCAGTTCTCAGCAAACAGAGAGTGGCACAGATACAGCGACGCGTTTCACCTTTACACAAAAGACTTTATCAAGCACAATTTGTATTATATGTCATTTAGATAATGTTTAGGAACTTATTATGTTCATGCAGCAAGTCCCCATTCTCATGGAGCAGAAAGAAATGAGAGATTCTGTAGAGAATATCCTCTAATTATACACCAGATGTCTGCTACAGGCAAAGGGTGTTTAGATGTGTAGACAGTAACAGAAAGATATGACTGACAGGTAGTCCAGACTCAAGAGCCAGGAGACTCAAACCCTGCACTCCCCCTAATACATGCACAGGGTGTAATACAAAGGAGTGATAGAATATAGAGGAGAAATGTAATAAGACAAAGATGTGATATATAATAGGGGAGGTGGAGGAGGAGGAGGGGGAGGTGGTCAGTACAGGGTGTAATATGGAGGAGGGGTCTTGGATATGATAGAGGGGGACATGTAATAAGAAGACAGAGATGTGATATATAATATCAGTGCAGACACAGGAGGAGGGGGAGATGGTCAGTACAGGGTGTAATATGGAGGAGGGGTCTGGGATATGATATATCACACACATGTTCATACACAAAAGAGTGAAGAGGATAATATAGAGATGAATTCCAGGAATTCGTGTAGTCTGAGGATTACTAATGTGCCCACTGTGAGCATAAGACTCATTCACACAAACATCCACCTTTCATGTTCACGTGAACAGCAAACAGAAGCTTATTCAGTGATACATAGACACACTATATTTACATACAAGAGCACATGCACCAAGACATGATCCATCAAAGACAACAATGTCCTGGATTCACTGTAAATCGTGTCACCCGCCCATTGCTTTATAGGTACAGGAGGCAGCAGGGGGTGTGGTCACGATCACATGACTTGCATAAAGATTATCCATAAATAGGGAGACAGGCAGCAATGCGAGACCCAGAGATAGCTCTATCCTGTTACTTAATCCTTAACATCCAGAGCACATACTAGTATAAGGAGTGTTAAACATGCGTGGACATAAAATAATTCCAGCAGAACACTTATGGTGACAATACAAAGCCACCATGTAAGTTACGGTAGACAGTATATTTAGCATATTTCTTGGATACACGAGTTGTTACGGCCATGAAAGTTACTGTACACAGGGGAGAAACGAATCATTTGCACAGACGTGCGCAGTCACGATTTATTTTACCATGTGCGTTACATTATTATTTTACTCCTTCTAGAATTAAAACTGATTAAAGAGAGGCTTCCAGAAGAGCGAGAATCACGGTAATCTGTGACTTGTGAGAGACATCGTGTTCCCTGGCACTAGACAATGGAGACTTGTAAACGATTGGATGAGATAGGGAGGGCTCTGGGGTATGATAGAGGGGGAGATGGTCAGTACAGGGTGTAATATGGAGGAGGGGTCTGGGATATGATATAGGGGGGATGGTCAGTACAGGGTGTAATATGGAGGAGGGGTCTGGGATATGATATAGGGGGACATGTAGTAAGAAGACAGAGATGTGATACATAATATTGTATAATATAGTGCAGACACAGGAGGATACATAGGGAGCGAGCTGTCCCCATCCAGCGTCCTCGTCTTTATGCAGAAATGTCATATTTTATTTTAATTACTGTATAAAAGTTTTTAGAAATTAAGTTTTTCAGAGTAGTTTTTTTTCATAGCATGTTTTTTTTCCTATTTATACTGTATTTATTTCAATGATGACAAAAATGATTAATAATAAAACTGATTATTTCTCGTTACCGTTCATGGTCGGAGCGGCGTCAGGACGAGCTATTAAGAGCGCGAGGAATAAAACATAATCACCCGGGCGCATTCTAAACACTTGATCATCACCGTAAACATATCCTGCAACGCGCTTGTGACGCGGGACGGAATATTCTGACCTTCTTTCTTCTGCTGCTTCTCTCTAACAGACTCAGGCGGACAGGACAAGACACAGCTCTTCCACGAGTGGTACCAGCTTGCCCTAGAAAAGAGTAAATTGAATCGTTACGAATCCGAGCTGCAGTCCATGTAAGTTCCCGCGAGCTCGTCATCAGCATTCAGCGAGAAACCTTGGGGGGGAGACAAGGAGGGCAGGAAATATGGCAAGCCATTCATTTTGCTGCTATGCACAGGTATATATTGTCCTCTCAGCGCATGCAGATCTCATTACTGGCCTAAATGGCTGCGTTACTCTGCGCATCCAATGTGCTCATTAGCATAGGGAGGAAGAGGAGCGCGGGGTAATCTGTTGTCTTCTCTGGATTTTTTTTACGGGGAGGAAAATAAATATGGAATGGCTTTATGCCAGGATGCATAACACTTTCCCAATCACAGGTAGAGCACGTTTCCAGAGACCGTTTCCATTTAATAGGAACACAAAGCAACATCATCATGTTTACCGCTGGGCTCTAACACCTGTAACGGCCTGTAATTGTCGCACATTTATCACATTTATACAAAGTGACCTGTTCAATAGAAACACAAAACAGAAGATTGGGGTCCTGTAAGGGCCAGAGAATGAATGCGTCCAGAACTATTAATTAGAGGACATCACGGTACTCAGGGGCCTAGTCCTAAATTACTAATGTCATCCGGCGTCCGCAAGCTGCTGCCGCGCCAAATGTTCAGCGACAGAACTCTATCGGACATCCACATGCCTAATCCCTGCGCGGGGGGGCGGAGATAGGCATGCAGATGAAGGTAAGTGGGTGGCGGTAGGTAAATCCGCACGTTTCTGTATTTGGACGGAGATTGGGTTCCGGATTTGGAAGGTGGAGGTCTGGATTAGGTCCTATGATCATTACTAAGCTGTAGAAAACATGATACATGGAGGGGCCATAACGTGTGACCATCTTATTGACTAAATGAACTCTGCTTATAAGTTTAAACATGCATTAAGTCTAAAACACAGGGCCGTAACTGGGGGGGGTGCGATAGGGGCACAAGACAAAGGGGGGCGCAATTACGCTCATTTTAAAGTGTAAACTGGTTATTAATTCACGGTGGGGGGCGCCATTTTTCCTTTTATCCCCTAGCTCTAAAATTTACGTCTCTGCTAAAACACTCCAATATTTAATATCATTTAATATCATAACAGCCACCAACTTACACAAGTGTTACAAGCTATAACAAACACATGACAGCCATGAGGATTGACTATACCACGGCTAGTTATAGGCCTGATCAGTTTTTCACATCTTCCGTCAGACTTGCAAAAGAATTTGTAGAACACATTCATACCCATCCAGATATAAGAGCAATGACACTTCCTACAGAGGGAATGGGCGTTCCCTCTTATCTTAGTCAAGTGACATAAGACAGAGGGGCGGGGCTGAGGTGGCGGTATAGGTCTTCTCTCTCTCTGTGCATACATCCAGACCTCTGTACTTCTGGGACTGTCCCTGTAACTGAGACCCGGTGTGTGAGCTGTGCTGACCGCCATCACATAGTCCACATGTAAGAAGATCTGGTTACATGAGTGTTGTTCTTCTTTCACAGAGCTAAAGAACTGGATCTAGAGGACCAGCAGGGGCGCCTCCAACAGAAGCTGCGGGAGAAGATGATGGTTGATCGTAAGTTACACTCACAGGAAGCGCTGTGACATTGTGATGACGTATTGTGACATTGTGATGACGTATTGTGACATTGTGATGACGTAGTGTTACATTGTGATGACATATTGTGACATTGTGATGACGTATTGTGACATTGTGATGACGTAGTGTTACATTGTGATGATGTAGTGTTACATTGTGATGACATATTGTGACATTGTGATGACGTATTGTGACATTGTGATGACGTAGTGTTACATTGTGATGATGTAGTGTTACATTGTGATGACATATTGTGACATTGTGATGACGTATTGTGACATTGTGATGACGTAGTGTTACATTGTGATGATGTAGTGTTACATTGTGATGACATATTGTGACATTGTGATGACGTATTGTGACATTGTGATGACGTAGTGTTACATTGTGATGATGTAGTGTTACATTGTGATGACATATTGTGACATTGTGATGACGTATTGTGACATTGTGATGACGTAGTGTTACATTGTGATGATGTAGTGTTACATTGTGATGACATATTGTGACATTGTGATGACGTATTGTGACATTGTGATGACGTAGTGTTACATTGTGATGATGTAGTGTTACATTGTGATGACATATTGTGACATTGTGATGACGTATTGTGACATTGTGATGACGTAGTGTTACATTGTGATGATGTAGTGTTACATTGTGATGACATATTGTGACATTGTGATGACGTATTGTGACATTGTGATGACGTAGTGTTACATTGTGATGATGTAGTGTTACATTGTGATGACATATTGTGACATTGTGATGACGTATTGTGACATTGTGATGACGTAGTGTTACATTGTGATGATGTAGTGTTACATTGTGATGACATATTGTGACATTGTGATGACGTATTGTGACATTGTGATGACGTAGTGTTACATTGTGATGATGTAGTGTTACATTGTGATGACATATTGTGACATTGTGATGACGTATTGTGACATTGTGATGACGTAGTGTTACATTGTGATGATGTAGTGTTACATTGTGATGACATATTGTGACATTGTGATGACGTATTGTGACATTGTGATGACGTAGTGTTACATTGTGATGATGTAGTGTTACATTGTGATGACATATTGTGACATTGTGATGACGTATTGTGACATTGTGATGACGTAGTGTTACATTGTGATGATGTAGTGTTACATTGTGATGACATATTGTGACATTGTGATGACGTATTGTGACATTGTGATGACGTAGTGTTACATTGTGATGATGTAGTGTTACATTGTGATGACATATTGTGACATTGTGATGACGTATTGTGACATTGTGATGACGTAGTGTTACATTGTGATGATGTAGTGTTACATTGTGATGACATATTGTGACATTGTGATGACGTATTGTGACATTGTGATGACGTAGTGTTACATTGTGATGATGTAGTGTTACATTGTGATGACATATTGTGACATTGTGATGACGTATTGTGACATTGTGATGACGTAGTGTTACATTGTGATGATGTAGTGTTACATTGTGATGACATATTGTGACATTGTGATGACGTATTGTGACATTGTGATGACGTAGTGTTACATTGTGATGATGTAGTGTTACATTGTGATGACATATTGTGACATTGTGATGACGTATTGTGACATTGTGATGACGTAGTGTTACATTGTGATGATGTAGTGTTACATTGTGATGACATATTGTGACATTGTGATGACGTATTGTGACATTGTGATGACGTAGTGTTACATTGTGATGATGTAGTGTTACATTGTGATGACATATTGTGACATTGTGATGACGTATTGTGACATTGTGATGACGTAGTGTTACATTGTGATGATGTAGTGTTACATTGTGATGACATATTGTGACATTGTGATGACGTATTGTGACATTGTGATGACGTAGTGTTACATTGTGATGATGTAGTGTTACATTGTGATGACATATTGTGACATTGTGATGACGTATTGTGACATTGTGATGACGTAGTGTTACATTGTGATGATGTAGTGTTACATTGTGATGACATATTGTGACATTGTGATGACGTATTGTGACATTGTGATGACGTAGTGTTACATTGTGATGATGTAGTGTTACATTGTGATGACATATTGTGACATTGTGATGACGTATTGTGACATTGTGATGACGTAGTGTTACATTGTGATGATGTAGTGTTACATTGTGATGACATATTGTGACATTGTGATGACGTATTGTGACATTGTGATGACGTAGTGTTACATTGTGATGATGTAGTGTTACATTGTGATGACATATTGTGACATTGTGATGACGTATTGTGACATTGTGATGACGTAGTGTTACATTGTGATGATGTAGTGTTACATTGTGATGACATATTGTGACATTGTGATGACGTATTGTGACATTGTGATGACGTAGTGTTACATTGTGATGATGTAGTGTTACATTGTGATGACATATTGTGACATTGTGATGACGTATTGTGACATTGTGATGACGTAGTGTTACATTGTGATGATGTAGTGTTACATTGTGATGACATATTGTGACATTGTGATGACGTATTGTGACATTGTGATGACGTAGTGTTACATTGTGATGATGTAGTGTTACATTGTGATGACATATTGTGACATTGTGATGACGTATTGTGACATTGTGATGACGTAGTGTTACATTGTGATGATGTAGTGTTACATTGTGATGACATATTGTGACATTGTGATGACGTATTGTGACATTGTGATGACGTAGTGTTACATTGTGATGATGTAGTGTTACATTGTGATGACATATTGTGACATTGTGATGACGTATTGTGACATTGTGATGACGTAGTGTTACATTGTGATGATGTAGTGTTACATTGTGATGACATATTGTGACATTGTGATGACGTATTGTGACATTGTGATGACGTAGTGTTACATTGTGATGATGTAGTGTTACATTGTGATGACATATTGTGACATTGTGATGATAATTACCTGCTCCTCAGTGAAAGTAGTAGTAATTGTCCCCATTGTATTAATAGTCTTCCCATTCAAAAGTGTATACTGATTTAAAGACCCATTCAAAGTTTCACTGTACCGTCCTTGTGTACTGACATGTGCATGGCTTATTTAATAAAAAAAACAAAAAACCCTTTTGCACTAATTCTTCAGTAGTTGTGCTACGAGGCATGACCCATATGCACCATTAGTAGAGCCTTAAAAATGGCATTAAAAGAACATCACAGATTAGATGTCTTTGCTTTATATTACAATTTTGTGTTTAAGTGTTACTGGTTCTCTTATTACAGTAATCCATACTATAAATTATAGAGACAATGGGGGGAAGAAGACAGCGAGGGAGATGTGTCACAGGAATCCCAGGTGTTATCAGGTTATCATTTACATCAGAGGAAGCAATATTCCTTGTAATTGTCAGATTTACTGATAAAATACTAAAGTGATGACATCACAACTCAATATATATGGATGACATCACGACTCACTAATATATGGATGACATCACGACTCACTAATAAATAGATGACATAATGACTCACTAATATATGGATGACATCACGACTCAATAATTTATGGATGACATCACGACTCACTAATATATGGATGACATCACGACTCAATAATATATGGATGACATCACAACTCAATATATATGGATGACATCACAACTCAATATATATGGATGACATCACAACTCACTAATAAATAGATGACATAATGACTCACTAATATATGGATGACCTCACAAGTCACAAATATATTGATGACATCACAAATATATGTTATGACATCACGACTCACCGATATATAAGTGATGACATCACAGCTCTCTAGTTGGACATCGGGCCTTTAAAAGTAGGTTTATAAGGTATTTCACAAATGATTAGTTTTTGTTTATGAAGATAAAGTAGCCTGGTAGGAACAGTCTGACACAGAGATAAGAAGGCTTGACTCACAAGCTTACACTCTACTTGGCGTTACCGCTATACAGAGACATTCCACAGGCCGCGTTTAAGTCTTTTTTTTTTTTGCGTCCTGCGTTCCTCTCCCTACACTCTACTATCCTCCATGTAAGGAATATTTCATGTGACTGTAACAGGACGGTAATAACGTGATTTATCTCTTTGCAGCGTCGCTAAAAGACGAGGAGGACATTGCGGAGGAGGAGGCCATATTTGCAGAGATGATGAGAGTCATTGAACAGAGGGACCAGCTAGTGACCCGCACCGAGGAACAAAGACTCCGAGAGGCCTCCGATCAGAGAGACCCCTCTCTGCCCAAAGACTACCAGCAGAAGATGAGCGTGTTCAACAACATGAGGATTATTTAACTCTATCTGTGTGCAAACTGCATGAGCAACACAGAAACATAACTGAATCTCTATGCATTAGAATGCAAAACTAGACAGTGTTTTATCTATTGCCAGTAAGCAATATCCCTGAGACATAGTGCGCCTGGATCCTGATGTGTGGAGGAACAATATTGTGTCTATTAAATGCGTCTCAGCTGTCCTGAAAAAGCAGACCCACCTCTGGTCCACTAGAGACGCCCACTTTCCCTTCAAAGCCCCACCTACTTTCCTCACAATGTCCCGCCCCCTTATTGGGGCACAGTCACATGTTCTGTTTATCCATTTACAGTATTTGGGAGGGGAACATAATGCTTTCATTACACATCAATAACACCAAAAACAACACAAACATTAATTATGGTTTAATAGTTATACAAATACATAACAAATACCACAACAACCAGTGCAGAGAGAGAGGGGG
>WWET01000029.1:1191223-1202884 GCA_011038615.1 Limnodynastes dumerilii
TAGGGCAAGTCTATGGAGGTGGAAGTTTAGGTCCGGCCGGGGTTTGCGAGGGGAGTGACTGTTTATTCAGGTGGGTGTAACCTGTTCCGACCTGCCACTTAATTGCGTATATTTGCGGCCCGATCGCCAACGGATCTCTGAGTGAGGCCAGATATTCTCTCAACGGTTTAATAATGACTATTTTTACCTTGTTCCTATGAGCTACTCTGCAAATCTAAATCACACCACCAATGAACCGGATCCGAATTAGGTGCAGACGGCAGCTCATAAATCCGTTCAATCTATTTTTCGAAAGTGATACAACAGACAACAGAATATCAGCTGCATCACTTCAGACAAGATCCACATTTAGTAAAATATATTTCTGTACATGTGCACTGGTGAACGAGATTTAATGCTCGCTGCCGAAAATCAATATACTGAACCGGCAAACCACATTGGGAAGGCTCACGGTTTCTAGATTTGCTCTCCGTTACAGCGTCAACTGAAAGCATCCGGTATTTGCAAAGTATTTCCCTGCATGGAAAAACACAAACGAATTTGCCCCTCTTATAGTGCATTATAGTTTGGTCCAGGTGCAAATTAGCTCCTTTTTTTGCCCTTGCTCTGAAAAGAATCAGCGCCTGAGTGTGAATTGCACTAATCCCAGCCCCTCCCCCCACCCCGCGACCTTGAGTATCTACGTCTCGCCCGCAGCAGGTTCTGTAGTTATTAAACTTTTCCATTGTTCGATGCGGACAGTCAAAAGAAAAGTATCATGTGACAACGTTTACAGATCCCTGACACCAGAAAGTATAATCAAGTCTCTAAAAATTGTTTTCACGCTCTCGGTAACAATTGCTTTGCAAACAAAGACATTCTCCATCTTATATCTGCCTACATTGTCATGTTAACTTTACACTGTGCGCGGCAGAGAGAGTCAGCGGCTGGGAAGGGGTCAAGGAGAAGGCCGCTTGTTTTGTATTAGAACCAGATTTTATTCCGTTTAGGAAATTCATTTATGTCAGGGAAACAGCGTAAGCTTTTAAAAAAGGCACAGAGAGACTTGCAATGATCGCTTCTCGCTGCAGACAGTCGTCCATTAAATAAAGTGCATCTGTCATCGGGTGGTGTGTGTGTTTGTGGGGGGGGGGGATTTAATTTATAATAGCAATTTAGTTCACATTTTTGTGCATTTTTTTATGTGTCTTCCTACTAATTAACTGATTATCTGCTTTTCAAAATCTCAACATGAGAGAAACGGCTGCCAGAGACACCGTTTTCTACACAAACGCAGGCTTACAGCGCGTAATGCGATATCAGGGAGGGGTTGTACTCAGGGGGCGTAACCACAGGGGGTGCACTAGGTGGAGCCGCTACGGGGCCTGGACGAGAGGGGGCCCATGGCAGCCACTCCCCCCTGCACTGTAAGCACAGCCTCTGACAGCTTCAATCAGGCAGAATTCCTGATCAGGTCCTCCACCAGTCCTGCCTGGCTCCGCCTAGTCCCACCCATCCAGACAAGGGCCCCACCTTGCTATGGGGCCCAAGTTGGTCAACTTCTGCCCCTGGTTGTATCCTGTGGGTCTTGATTGTGATTTGATGCCATTGTACAGAATTATTATTGTTACATCAGGAATAAGTAGAAATTCAGCCATTTGTTGATTGCAAATCTTCAGCAGCGGTGAAATTATAAGTGTGCAATGTCCATGTCCCAGACCCAGTGCCTGATCAGCCTTTAGACGCATGACTTTAGGGGGGAAGGTGCCAGCATAAGATCTTTTGTGAGGTCTGGAAAATACATTTCATGCAGAAGCCTGGCGTGGATGGAATCCTTCGAGTAGTTTAGCCTAGGGCGGCTGTAACTCCTAATCAGGCCCTGTCCAGGCCCTCAGCAACCGCACCGGACAAAAGCACTGGATCATTGTGCACTGGATTACTGGTTTAACACCTCCTTTGTCTGAGCAGAAGACACGCCTCTGGGCACAAGACACGCCTCTGAGCAGAAGACATGCCTCTAAGCAGAAGACACGACTCTGGGCACAAGGCACACCTCCGATCTCAAGACACGCCTCTGAGCACAAGACACGCCTCTGAGCAGAAGACCTGCCTTTGAGCACAAGACATGCCTCTGGGCACAAGACACGCCTCTGAGCACAAGACACGCCTCTGAGCACAAGACATGCCTTTGAGCACAAGACACGCCTCTGGGCACAAGACACGAATCTGAGCAGAAGACATGCCTCTGAGCAGAAGACACACCTCTGAGCACAAGACATGCATCTGAGCAGAAGACACGCCTCTGAGCAAAAGACACGCCTCTGGCCACAAGACATGCCTCTGAGCAGAAGACATGCCTCTGAGCAGAAGACACGACTCTGGGAACAAGAGACACCTCCGATCTCAAGACATGCCTCTGAGCACAAGACACGCCTCTGAGCACAAGACATGCCTTTGAGCACAAGACACGCCTCTGGGCACAAGACACGAATCTGAGCAGAAGACATGCCTCTGAGCAGAAGACACGCCTCTGAGCAGAAGACACGACTCTGGGAACAAGAGACACCTCCGATCTCAAGACATGCCTCTGAGCACAAGACACGCCTCTGAGCACAAGACACGCCTCTGAGCACAAGACACGCCTCTGAGCACAAGACACGCCTCTGAGCACAAGACACGCCTCTGAGCACAAGACACGCCTCTGAGCACAAGACACGCCTCTGAGCACAAGACACGCCTCTGAGCACAAGACACACCTCTGAGCACAAGACACGCCTCTAAGCACAAGACACGCCTCTGAGCACAAGACATGCCTCTGAGCACAAGACACGTCTATGAGCACAAGACACGCCTCTGAGCACAAGGCACCCCTCTAAGCACAAGACACGCCTCTGAGCAGAACACACGCCTCTGGGCACAAGACACGCCTCTGAGCACAAGGCATGCCTCTGCGCACAAGACACAAATCTGAGCAGAAGAAATGCTTTTGAGCACAAGACACGCCTCTGGGCACAAGACACACCTCTAAGCAGAAGACACGACTCTGGGCACAAGGCACACCTCTGTGCACAAGACACGCCTCTGAGCAGAAGACATTCCTCTGAGCAGAAGACACGACTTTTGGCACAAGGCACACCTCCGATCTCAAGACACGCCTCTGAGCAGAAGACATGCCTCTAAGCAGAAGACACGACTCTGGGCACAAGGCACACCTCCGATCTCAAGACACGCCTCTGAGCACAAGACACGCCTCTGAGCACAAGACACGCCTCTGGGCACAAGACACGTCTCTGAGCACATGGAACGTCTATGAGCACAAGACACGCCTCTGGGCACAAGACACGCCTCTGGGCATAAGATACGCCTCTGAGCACAAGGCACGCCTCTAAGCACAAGGCACGCCTCTGAGCACAAGACACGCCTCTTATGGTTGATCACAAAATAGGCCCTCTCTAAGCACAAGACACACCCCCTCTGGCTGGAACAAGACGCCTCCTTTGACTGATAAAAGACTCGTCTCCTCTAGCTGAGACACACCCCATACTCCCAGGGAGCGGGGTGACCTTACATTTGCTAGCCAAAATTAAGTGTTGTTTTCCCTTAAATGAATATTAATTGTTGAGTTCTCCTCTTAGTGCCTTTCGTTGATTCTTACACTGAAAGTCTATGGATAAAATTAACATTGCTGCCATTACACATCTCCTCCCAAATTACATATTTCCTTCCTCTGTTACACGTCTGCCTTTTGGTCTCTCTCCCCTAATGACATACCTGCCTTTTTGTGCCCCCTCTCCAATACAGTTCCCCCTCCCTGCACCCCCTCCGTTCACCTGGTCCCCCTTATATTTACATATCTCCCTCCCTGTCCCTTTACATTACACATCTCTCCCTACCCTCCTCCCTTCCATTACACATCCCCCTTCCTGTCTCTCTTACATTACACATCAATGACCATTACACACTATATAAAGCCCATGTGGAGTATGTTAGGGGTCTGGGAATAACACATACTATAATATGTGGTTTATATTAGGGTTTGGGAATAACACAGTATATACAGTATATAATGTATTATTCCCAGACCCCTAATATACCCCTCATATATTATATATGTCATTCCAAGAACCCTAATACAGCCCACATGTTATATATGTCATTCCCAGACCCCTAATACACCCCACATATATTATATGTGTATTCACAGACCCCTAATGCACCCCACATATATTATATGTGTATTCACAGACCCCTAATATACCCCACATATAATATACGGTATGTCGTTCTCAGACCCGTGATATTCCCCTCTTGTACATTATATAATGTGTCATACCCCTAATATGACCCCACATGAAATACTAGTATATTAAGGACCTGGGGATGGCGTTTGGTTCTGCTCTGTTGCGCCCCTTTGGTATTCTAGCGCCTGGAGCACAAGCTCCACCCTCGCTACTCCTCTGCTGGGACCTCCCCTATGGAAAGTAGATTGTGGTGCGAATCCTTTTAATACACATAAAATACAGACTTGTGTAGATACGCCCCTAGGACTGATCCAGCAGCAAAGACCATGGGAGAAGCTATTCCAGATGGAGTCAGACTCATTTATTTTCATTCATTATTCAGAATAACTGGCAGGTGAGAGAATACGTCATGTATAATTAAGCACGTGGCGACTTTATTCAGTACAGGTAATAACAATCATGAATAAATAAGACGTCTGTGGGATTTGGCTGGCAGTACATGGCCAATACAATGAACATTTCTATTATTAGCGAGATCATTCATGTCCTAGGAGGCGGCCATGCCAGCAAAACTCCACCTCTTGGAGTCACCCCTAAAGTTAATTTAAAAGCCTTTAAATTTCTCTATGACCCCAGAATAAACGATGAGCCCCTGCATTTAATGATACACAAATTGGTAATAGCCCCATTTTTTTGGGGGGTATACTGTGAAGAAAAAGGTAGCATCAAACATTAGGGGATATTCAATGCCGTCTCACCGTGAAGATGAAAGATAGACTAAAACTTATGACATCCCATAAGGAAAGATCAGAAATACAGATTCTCAGTACTGGGAATACAGGAACTGCTTGGTCTTAGCACTGGAGACTCTGTTGGTACTGGGTATACTGGGATAACTATGAGCACTGAGATTTGACAGTCTTTACAGGGAATAATGAGAGTATAGGAGTAAAAGTACTTGGGCCAGATTCACTAAGTTGCAGGTTTGTAAAAGTGGAGATGTTGCCCATAGCAACCAATTAGATTTTAGCTCTCACTTTCCTATTACATACTAGAATGGATGCTAGAATCTGATTGGTTGCTATGGTTGCTTTTCCAAACCCGCAGCTTAGTAAATTTGGCCCCTGGAGTCAGCAGTGGGAATAGTGGAAGTAAGCATTGAGAGCCTGCACTGGGGATACTGGGAGTAATGTATTCTGTACTGGGGATACTGAGAGAAATGGTCAGCATTGGGAATACTGGAAGTACTCGGAGCACTGGGTTTATGTATAGGGGATTCTGGGAGCTGGAGTCTATAGTGTAGATACAGGGAGCCTGTACTTTGGATACTGGGAGTCAGTACTGGTGATACTGGAAGCACTAGTATGTGTGTGTGTTTTGGATACCAGGAGCACTGGTACACACTAGGGATACTGGGAGCACTGGTGTGTGTGCTGGGGATACTGGGAGTGGACATTTGTGATGCTAAGAATCACTACTGGTGATACTGGAAGCAGGCCCTGGAGATACTAGGAATCACATCTGGTGATACTGGGAGTGCTGGTGTGTGTACAGGGGATACTGGGACCAGCATTGGAGATACTGGGAGTGCTGGGAATCACTTCTGGTGATACTGGGAATGCTGGTGTGTGTATAGGGGATACTGGGACCAGGCATTGGAGATACTGGGAATCACTTCTGGTGATACTGGGAGTGCTGGTGTGTGTACAGGGATACTGGGAGTACTGGGAATAACTTCTGGTAATACTGGGAGTGCTGGTGTGTGTACAGGGGATACTGGGACCAGGCATTGGAGATACTGGGAGTGCTGGTGTCTGTACAGGGGATACTGGGACCAGGCATTGGAGATACTGGGAGTTCTGGTGTGTGTACAGGGGATACTGGGACCAGGCATTGGAGATACTGGGAGTTCTGGTGTGTGTACAGGGGATACTGGGACCAGGCATTGGAGATACTGGGAGTTCTGGTGTGTGTACAGGGGATACTGGGACCAGGCATTGGAGATACTGGGAGTTCTGGTGTGTGTACAGGGGATACTGGGACCAGGCATTGGAGATACTGGGAGTTCTGGTGTGTGTACAGGGGATACTGGGACCAGGCATTGGAGATACTGGGAGTTCTGGTGTGTGTACAGGGGATACTGGGACCAGGCATTGGAGATACTGGGAGTTCTGGTGTGTGTACAGGGGATACTGGGACCAGGCATTGGAGATACTGGGAGTTCTGGTGTGTGTACAGGGGATACTGGGACCAGGCATTGGAGATACTGGGAGTTCTGGTGTGTGTACAGGGGATACTGGGACCAGGCATTGGAGATACTGGGAGTTCTGGTGTGTGTACAGGGGATACTGGGACCAGGCATTGGAGATACTGGGAGTTCTGGTGTGTGTACAGGGGATACTGGGACCAGGCATTGGAGATACTGGGAGTTCTGGTGTGTGTACAGGGGATACTGGGACCAGGCATTGGAGATACTGGGAGTTCTGGTGTGTGTACAGGGGATACTGGGACCAGGCATTGGAGATACTGGGAGTTCTGGTGTGTGTACAGGGGATACTGGGACCAGGCATTGGAGATACTGGGAGTTCTGGTGTGTGTACAGGGGATACTGGGACCAGGCATTGGAGATACTGGGAGTTCTGGTGTGTGTACAGGGGATACTGGGACCAGGCATTGGAGATACTGGGAGTTCTGGTGTGTGTACAGGGGATACTGGGACCAGGCATTGGAGATACTGGGAGTTCTGGTGTGTGTACAGGGGATACTGGGACCAGGCATTGGAGATACTGGGAGTTCTGGTGTGTGTACAGGGGATACTGGGACCAGGCATTGGAGATACTGGGAGTTCTGGTGTGTGTACAGGGGATACTGGGACCAGGCATTGGAGATACTGGGAGTTCTGGTGTGTGTACAGGGGATACTGGGACCAGGCATTGGAGATACTGGGAGTTCTGGTGTGTGTACAGGGGATACTGGGACCAGGCATTGGAGATACTGGGAGTTCTGGTGTGTGTACAGGGGATACTGGGACCAGGCATTGGAGATACTGGGAGTTCTGGTGTGTGTACAGGGGATACTGGGACCAGGCATTGGAGATACTGGGAGTTCTGGTGTGTGTACAGGGGATACTGGGACCAGGCATTGGAGATACTGGGAGTTCTGGTGTGTGTACAGGGGATACTGGGACCAGGCATTGGAGATACTGGGAGTTCTGGTGTGTGTACAGGGGATACTGGGACCAGGCATTGGAGATACTGGGAGTTCTGGTGTGTGTACAGGGGATACTGGGACCAGGCATTGGAGATACTGGGAGTTCTGGTGTGTGTACAGGGGATACTGGGACCAGGCATTGGAGATACTGGGAGTTCTGGTGTGTGTACAGGGGATACTGGGACCAGGCATTGGAGATACTGGGAGTTCTGGTGTGTGTACAGGGGATACTGGGACCAGGCATTGGAGATACTGGGAGTTCTGGTGTGTGTACAGGGGATACTGGGACCAGGCATTGGAGATACTGGGAGTTCTGGTGTGTGTACAGGGGATACTGGGACCAGGCATTGGAGATACTGGGAGTTCTGGTGTGTGTACAGGGGATACTGGGACCAGGCATTGGAGATACTGGGAGTTCTGGTGTGTGTACAGGGGATACTGGGACCAGGCATTGGAGATACTGGGAGTTCTGGTGTGTGTACAGGGGATACTGGGACCAGGCATTGGAGATACTGGGAGTTCTGGTGTGTGTACAGGGGATACTGGGACCAGGCATTGGAGATACTGGGAGTTCTGGTGTGTGTACAGGGGATACTGGGACCAGGCATTGGAGATACTGGGAGTTCTGGTGTGTGTACAGGGGATACTGGGACCAGGCATTGGAGATACTGGGAGTTCTGGTGTGTGTACAGGGGATACTGGGACCAGGCATTGGAGATACTGGGAGTTCTGGTGTGTGTACAGGGGATACTGGGACCAGGCATTGGAGATACTGGGAGTTCTGGTGTGTGTACAGGGGATACTGGGACCAGGCATTGGAGATACTGGGAGTTCTGGTGTGTGTACAGGGGATACTGGGACCAGGCATTGGAGATACTGGGAGTTCTGGTGTGTGTACAGGGGATACTGGGACCAGGCATTGGAGATACTGGGAGTTCTGGTGTGTGTACAGGGGATACTGGGACCAGGCATTGGAGATACTGGGAGTTCTGGTGTGTGTACAGGGGATACTGGGACCAGGCATTGGAGATACTGGGAGTTCTGGTGTGTGTACAGGGGATACTGGGACCAGGCATTGGAGATACTGGGAGTTCTGGTGTGTGTACAGGGGATACTGGGACCAGGCATTGGAGATACTGGGAGTTCTGGTGTGTGTACAGGGGATACTGGGACCAGGCATTGGAGATACTGGGAGTTCTGGTGTGTGTACAGGGGATACTGGGACCAGGCATTGGAGATACTGGGAGTTCTGGTGTGTGTACAGGGGATACTGGGACCAGGCATTGGAGATACTGGGAGTTCTGGTGTGTGTACAGGGGATACTGGGACCAGGCATTGGAGATACTGGGAGTTCTGGTGTGTGTACAGGGGATACTGGGACCAGGCATTGGAGATACTGGGAGTTCTGGTGTGTGTACAGGGGATACTGGGACCAGGCATTGGAGATACTGGGAGTTCTGGTGTGTGTACAGGGGATACTGGGACCAGGCATTGGAGATACTGGGAGTTCTGGTGTGTGTACAGGGGATACTGGGACCAGGCATTGGAGATACTGGGAGTTCTGGTGTGTGTACAGGGGATACTGGGACCAGGCATTGGAGATACTGGGAGTTCTGGTGTGTGTACAGGGGATACTGGGACCAGGCATTGGAGATACTGGGAGTTCTGGTGTGTGTACAGGGGATACTGGGACCAGGCATTGGAGATACTGGGAGTTCTGGTGTGTGTACAGGGGATACTGGGACCAGGCATTGGAGATACTGGGAGTTCTGGTGTGTGTACAGGGGATACTGGGACCAGGCATTGGAGATACTGGGAGTTCTGGTGTGTGTACAGGGGATACTGGGACCAGGCATTGGAGATACTGGGAGTTCTGGTGTGTGTACAGGGGATACTGGGACCAGGCATTGGAGATACTGGGAGTTCTGGTGTGTGTACAGGGGATACTGGGACCAGGCATTGGAGATACTGGGAGTTCTGGTGTGTGTACAGGGGATACTGGGACCAGGCATTGGAGATACTGGGAGTTCTGGTGTGTGTACAGGGGATACTGGGACCAGGCATTGGAGATACTGGGAGTTCTGGTGTGTGTACAGGGGATACTGGGACCAGGCATTGGAGATACTGGGAGTTCTGGTGTGTGTACAGGGGATACTGGGACCAGGCATTGGAGATACTGGGAGTTCTGGTGTGTGTACAGGGGATACTGGGACCAGGCATTGGAGATACTGGGAGTTCTGGTGTGTGTACAGGGGATACTGGGACCAGGCATTGGAGATACTGGGAGTTCTGGTGTGTGTACAGGGGATACTGGGACCAGGCATTGGAGATACTGGGAGTTCTGGTGTGTGTACAGGGGATACTGGGACCAGGCATTGGAGATACTGGGAGTTCTGGTGTGTGTACAGGGGATACTGGGACCAGGCATTGGAGATACTGGGAGTTCTGGTGTGTGTACAGGGGATACTGGGACCAGGCATTGGAGATACTGGGAGTTCTGGTGTGTGTACAGGGGATACTGGGACCAGGCATTGGAGATACTGGGAGTTCTGGTGTGTGTACAGGGGATACTGGGACCAGGCATTGGAGATACTGGGAGTTCTGGTGTGTGTACAGGGGATACTGGGACCAGGCATTGGAGATACTGGGAGTTCTGGTGTGTGTACAGGGGATACTGGGACCAGGCATTGGAGATACTGGGAGTTCTGGTGTGTGTACAGGGGATACTGGGACCAGGCATTGGAGATACTGGGAGTTCTGGATATTTGTGCCCTAAAAGGCTGAGGCCCAAAGTATTCCAGAACATAAAGTCCTAAAAAGGAAACATTTGTAATAAAAGCGTTTTATTACAACATAAGAAAATGAGAGTTAAAAGAATCCTTCAAAAACACCCACAGCATCAAAGTTCTGAATGCTTCCCGTGAACATACATCCTTTAATCTTTTCCGCTCGCCATTCGCTGGGCTTTTTACGGATGCTTTATTGACCGGTTTCGTTTTGATGCCAGTTCTTCTTATCTGCCATTCCGCTGTCTCCCTCTCTCCCTTTGTGGCCGGGGTGACAGCGGACGACTGAGGAATTGTCAGAACTTGCGTATATACATTTTGTGGCATGTTCTGAGTCTTTTCATGCTGCATATAGGCCGTGTTCTTAATGATAACCAATTCAGGCGTTGTTTGGCTGAAGGGGGTGTGGCTCAGTACAGCTTGGATGCGGATTATTAAAGTTGAAATATACGCAATGGTGGCCGCTTTAGGCATGTTGATCTGCCCGTAGACCGGGTACTAATATCCAATCAGCATTAGGGAAACCCCAACCATCGCTCTCTCAACGTCCCGAGAGCTTGACCCCACCTTAATATTTCAAAACCGCCCCCACTTACCATGACCGCGGATTAAATGTCAGGATTCTGCGCCTCCTCACTTGTGGCAATTCATATTTTTGCATAGATCGGATTTGTGCTCCATTCGCAGCTGTCAGGGCATGCGCAAATAGCAAAAATGATCGGTAGGAAAACATCTGCATTTGCTTGTGCGCTCCCTCTGGACGCGACGTCCGTTTGTAAAATGGTGACTTTGGGCCTGATACAGACCTACGCTCATGAAACGCTCTTGTGCGTGGCGTATTTACGCTTGCGTGCCTACAATGCATTCCGCACGGCACTCCCTACCCTAACTTTTCTGAGCATAACCGCGGACGCCCGTAAGCTGCTTGCTTAGTTAAGACACTTAGCACGCCCATACTGTATTTAAATGCCTCTGGATGCGCAGTAAGTACAAATGGACAATTATACGCTTGCGCAAAGCATAAAAACGCGGCCGAGCGTAGGTCTGGAATCTGGTTTAATGATGATGATGCGATATTAGCAATTCTGTTCCTGCGCTTATTTTCCACACCATTCAGAATCCATTCTACAGGCATTAAAATAAAGACCTAAAACATCCACGTATATATCCACGGCCTTATTCAATTTGTTGCTGATAGGACGTGTCCAGAATTAATTACGTTAGCTGACTTGCACAAGTGGTGTGTGTAAGTTGGCCTTTGCACTGTGCATGCATGCAGCGGATGTTACACTATAACTGAATGTACGAGACGCAGTCCCATACGTTCAGAGCTCCACACGTTATGGGCTCCAATGGGCTGCCTTTAGAAATGGAGACAGCCAAAAGTTCTCTATTTCGTATAGGCAGCCATTTTAGATATTTTTTTTATGAATGACTGAGTGAGC
>WWET01000029.1:1250830-1270884 GCA_011038615.1 Limnodynastes dumerilii
TAGGGAAAAAAAACCCTTTCAATAATAATACTATATTGTGCCTATTGTGATAATTGTGGTGATCTCGGTGACGCGGAATCGGGTTGCCAGTCGTTATTAAAACGTTTTACAAGTGTGGCCTTGTTTTGACACTTGATACTGAAATTATTTTTATAAGCTTGCATTAACAGCGTAAATTTATTTTTTCATATACATATATTTCATTCACAAATAAATTCACTAAACAGAGCTGTTTTTTTTTTCTTTTTACTACAATGTTTAGCATTTTTGGTGTTATTGACGGTCTGTACGCCAAAATTCGCAACAATATTTGCACATTTATAGCCTATTTTACCGACTGTTTGGTTAAAGACATTTTAAAATGAATTCTAAGTGCTTTAGCTTGTCTCTAATAGTATTAATACTATATAATAATAAATATAATAATAGTACAATAGTATACCCTCAGGACAATGCCAGTTACTTTGTAACACTTTAACAATCAGAACTCATCTTATACTAGACGGATCAAAGTTGACATGTAATTTGTTGCTATTGGTTGCAGCACGATGTTAAATAACAAGTTGCAGAAGGGGAGATTTCACAGCCCAAATAAACGTTTCTGGGCCGATTGGTGGCTGAGATTATTTTACCTTAATATTCTAAATATGTTAAAATATATGTTAGGACGTATGCTAAAAAGTGCTTTAAAACGTTTCCCGTATGAATCACAGTGTAACCTGTAAATCACCACCATGATTATTTATTATATTTTCCTTTACCTTCACAGAAAATAACATTAGAGATGAAAATATTGAGGTATGGACTCCGGAAATAAGCAATTTATGACAGTTATGCTGTTTTGGTTTTATTAAAGCGTTATGAATGCATTTAAGTCTTTACTATTATCTATAGTAAAGATTTACACCCTAAGGGCCGAAATTCACAGCCCCGGACGTATTGCAGATATGTCCTTAATTTACCGATAATAGCTACGACGCATGAGTAGTAACTATTTTACCTAATCTACGTATCTTTCGTTACGTAGGTTCTGTATATATGGTCTTTAAGACCGCATTTCCGCAATCTACGTAACGAAACAATATGTAGATTATGTAAAATAGTTACTACTCATTTGTAGTAGCTATTATCTGTAAATTAAGGACGTATCTGCGATGCGTCCAGGGCTGTGAATCCAGCCCTAAATTGCCATTTTTTGGAAAGCAGAACTTTTTTCTTTTTAATCTGAACAGATAATCGTTTCAGTCTATCCAAATTGCACCCATCGCTATCACACTTGCTTTGCCAGTGATTATCACGATTTACAAACTCTACAATTTTTTTTAACTAGAATTACACTTATTTTTCCTGGAATGAGGATAATCTTTTATACTTTTATTCCGCATGATAATATGTATTTATTGCTAGGAGAAACAAATGAAAATAGTTCTGTTTTCTATGACTCACGTTGTTCAGAAGAGTAGAAGCAGCCATTTTCTTGTCGTACATTACGAATACTCCAACCAATCGAGTCACGTATATAAGCATAACATGACCCATTCCATGAGGTACAAAACACTCGCTTCCAGCATTTAATTAATTATAACCAGATGTAGCTCAGGAGTGGAGTTGTGTACCTAGTGGAATGGGTTATTTTGGAGGGTTCTGTGTACCATACTTACCTAGTCTTGGAAAATAAATGGAGACTGGTGAATTGTGGGTAGTAGTCGTGCAGCAGAAAGACACCTCAGGAGGTCCGCCTCTTTTTCACAATAAATTGGTGTTACGGCATCATTCGTGTCCAGTATTTCACATTCCAAATACCATTAAAATGGGATCAAAATGAAGATTCTTGTTTGTGTTATGAAATAAAGGCTTTATATTCCATCTTCTTGTGGGTTAATGTCCAAGGCAATCTGAACAGGAAGTTGTGCAGGGACCAATGTTGTGACAAAATGGCCACTGTCAGAAAATGGCTGAATCTTTCCTGCCTGTAATGTTTAATGAAGAATTGCTGTACGCAACTTGTGAGGTATTGTTTGCATTGAGATGGGACCGGCTTTGCACATTTGTATTGCTATGTTGCCATAAGTATGTTGAAAAACTATAACAAATTATATTTCTACCTTGGTATCACGTGATATGTTTGTTATTTCACTCAAAATAAAAAAAACTATTCATTGATGATGTTTGTAGTGTTTGATGTCAAGGGGATCTTGGTAAGGAATCATAAGGACTATGAAAATGTCTAATGAAGTAACTTTGACTTGAAATGTTGGTTTTTGGCAGCTAAATTAACGTGGGTTGCGCTGACGTCGATAGTCGCTGGTTCTACCCCTATACTAATGACATCAAAATTGTTTGATATTTCTTCTGCTCAAAAGAGAGCCCCTTGCACTATCTGTTGATTGCAAGGGCTTTATTTAATATAGCTTCTATACAGAAAAAGCCAAGCTGTTGCCCTTAGCAACCAATTAAATCCCACCGATCGTTCTCCTTAAGGCACTTAGTTAATGGACAACACCTTAACTTTTTAGTAGATTCAGAAACTCTAACCCCAGATGTTGGCTGGTGAGATAGAGGGGTTTGAAGAGAATGAAGGTCTTGCTTAGTAGAAGATAGGTGAAACGCGTTAGACCTGTTTACAATACAATGAAATGACATTTTTTATGCTATGCCAATACTTTGTGTCACCTTTTATACTGGCCACGTGCCCACCTGTATATTACATCTTGTATGATAATAATAATAGAAGGGTACAGTGTTCATGTAACTATTTGTAGTGGAGATAAGAATTCTACCGTAACATGAGCCCCAGATGATCTTATTCAGTGTTCTACACAATTCTCCATTACAGGATTCCTTACAAACGCTCCCTGTGCTGTCCTTATATTCTCCATAAGGCTCTATCCCTCTCCAAATGATAGAAGGATGATAATACAAAGGGGAACTACTCAAGAAGTATTTAGAATAACAAAACAGTAGAGATTATATCCTGCTATATAGACATTAGGAGACAGAGGGGAGCAGGTAAGTGTCATTTTCTTCTTCTCCTTATAATAACTAATTTCCCCGAAACTAATTATAATTATTGGTGTTTTGATTTATTTAAATTTTTTATTAACAAGGTAAACTTTTTTTTTTTAAACGTGATTGAAGGTGAATTATAAAACTTAAAAGAAAAATGTACACAAAAGAAAAAGAGAGCGTTCCACGTTTAGAGATGAGACCTCGTCCTCATCTAATAAATAATAACGATTGTGAACGTAAGGAGAGGTCCCCAATGCATTGCGCAGAATCAGCCGTCATTAAATACTGCACGTGCGCAGTGTTCCGCATATCCCAGGGTTCTGGGCGTGCAGAATGCGGAACTCCTCCTTACACTGACACAATCCGCTAGTAGATGAGGATCCAGTCCATGATTTACTCCACTTGTCTCTAACAATCTACCTGTGCTCTGAAGATCCCAGCGGACCGTAATTATCCCATCGTAGAATCTTCGCATCCCCCTTTACAATCCCCTGTAACAGACTTTGGCAGACAGACAAATGTTATGTTCCTTTTACTTTCATGCAACAATGATGCAAGTCTGTGTAACGCATCTCGGCTACACAGGAGATCGTGTGTCCACATACACGGTACCATTCTCCGAGGTGCTGGCTGAGGTCATAGAAAGAAAGGTTCCCAGGAGCTGTGTTTGAGCTCAGACAGAATATTTTATGCATAGAAGAACATAGAGGTGGCCGGGAAGCTGGGGAATCAGAGGAGGGGGCTGTAAGCGCTGGGTGGGTGATGGATATTTATAGACAGGCTTGCAGCAATCAAGACAACCCTCAGACTGGAGCAGATGTAGACGCAGTCAGGTCCAGGAGATGTCTGGATGTCCCGTGGGATGCAGTTGGCGGTACGATAGCCCGGACTTTGATAAATTCGATGATTTTTACTGTTGATTTGACTATTTTTACGATTTTACTATTAGTAATGTGTACTTATAGCAAATGGCCCTACTTCACTAAAGCACCTGTTCCCAAAAGTGAAATGTGCTCTCCCCAACACCGCAGAGAGAACGAGGACGAGCTCCTAGAAGGAGGAGATTGGGGTTAGGCTTCGGAATGTGGAGGGTTAATGTTAGGCTGTGGATGATAGAGGGTTAAAGTAAGGGTTAGGATGCGGGATATGGGGGGTTAATGTTAGGCTGTGGATGATAGAGGGTTAAAGTAAGGGTTAGGATGCGGGTTATGGAGGGTTAATGTTAGGCTGTGGATGATAGAGGGTTAAAGTAAGGGTTAGGATGCGGGATATGGGGGGTTAATGTTAGGCTGTGGATGATAGAGGGTTAAAGTAAGGGTTAGGATGCGGGTTATAGAGGGTTAATGTTAGGCTGTGGATGATAGAGGGTTAAAGTAAGGGTTAGGATGTGGGATATGGAGGGTTAATGTTAGGATGAGGATGATAGAGGGTTAAAGTAAGGGTTAGAATGCAGGATATGGGGGGTTAATGTTAGGCTGTGGATGATAGAGGGTTAAAGTAAGGGTTAGGATGTGGGATATGGAGGGTTAAGTTTAGGCAAATTAAAGGGGATGGTTAGGGGGAAATCTTACCTGTCGCTGTTGGAGCATTCGGATCTTCACTCATCTCTGGGTCCACGCCGTCTTCTTTTGCAGCAGTCGTAAAGTGATTTCTGTTGCTACTTTAATACGATGTGTCGAAAATAGACGGCGAACCACATTTATGTGCCGCAATCCTCCCTTCCGGGTCCTTTGTCCGCCTCTAACCCCATAACCCCAGCGCCTGCCGAGGACCAGGACAAATATATTTACCCTCTCTCTTTCATGTCTTATACCGTGGAACATCATATTTTCTTTAGTTTTAGTGATTATATTTAGGTTAAAATCTTTCATGAGAAGTCCCAGGTATCCCCCATGGAGGAAGAACCGAGGCTGACATCTGCGCAGCCTGAGACGTCCTGTTCCGTCATGCCCGGTTTGCAGAGCCTGATACGAAGCCAATTCCAGCGGAGCAGTTCTGAACCAGCGCCAGTATACACAGCTTTAATGCCTTACTTGGTGCGTGCGTACAGGTTACTGCAAGAGGAAGCCGGATTCTGCAATAATAATCCCTAGGAAGAGAAATACAGGCATCAGGACCGGAGCCAGACCTCTCATTCGTTCACGATCGGATCGACAATTGAAAGATCCGCCATCGCTGGGCCGCTACACCCACGTAACTATCACTAACCACATCCCCCAGCTAAACCCTGCCAGAATTTTGTATTCCATATGTAAAATGGTGGGATTTCGGAAGAACGGACCGGTCTGCAATGCGCCTATACTGTACTGTGTAATACCAAGTCCGTCCCGCTCGCGAGCACAAGCCGGCCCCTTGTGGCAAGTATCATTGGCGTTCTGACCCAATCCATGTTTATTGTCTCATAGGCGAAATGGTCACATGACACAGAGCGGCAAAGCAGGTGTTTCCTGTAGCAACCAATCACATTGTAGCTGCACGATCCTAGAACGTACTAGATACGTTTTAGTAAATATCTGTTACTGTCTGTTTTCTGGGTTAGCTGCATACGGCCAGCGCTGCGCATGGTGGTTTGGTCAGTTTAATGAGCCGAGGTCTGTTCCAGACTCCGTAAATACAAACGCAAATAACGGGAGAGTTAAGCGCAATCTGTACACGAACGCAACTGCAGGTTTAGAACATGAGGACGCGTGTATACACTGGAGGCTGGGGGTTTCAGAGGAAATGTGCAGGAAAATGAGGCCACTGAAAAGGTGGCTGATATGTGGAATGGGAAAAAGAGCGCTTGGAGATTGTAGATATATATCAGGGCTGTATATATCTATATATATATTTTAGCGCTGACTATTTCTTGATATGTGGAATAACCTCCCACCTGAGGGGGTAGAGGTAACACAGGAGAACGGTGTAAACGTGCTGGGGATAAATATATAGGGATACTTTAAATCTTACACTAAATGGAGGGTCAGAAAGGGTCTAGGATCAGTGTGGTGTTTATTTTTCTTAAATGGTCAGACGGGAAGGGCCACTTGGCTCTTATCTGCCACCACTTTCTGGGCGCACACAACCGCAGCTCTGGAGGGCTATGCTAATGGGACAAGCTTAATGCAGCTATGTGACCACACCCATTGCGCAAGTCCAGGGTAGTACAAGTAATGTGCACGAGGAAAAAGAGGAAGTGCGAGCGCTTCAATCGCCATGTATATAGAAAATATTTCACGCTGGCATAATACTGCAGCATTTCAGGACTTTAGTATTGCATTATAGTGGGGGCAGCACTGGTGTCATCCGTGATCTGTGTGGAGTTTGTATGTTCTCCCCGTGTCTGTGTGGGTTTCCTCTAGGTGCTCCGGTTTCCTCCCACATACTGGTAGGATCATTTGCAGATGAATAAATGAACAATAGTGTGTGTGTGTATATATATATATATATATATATATATAGTGTGTGTGTCAGGGGCCTTAGAATGTAGCTCCAATGGACCAGGGATTGATGTGAATGTGAAATATTCTCTGTAAAGTGCTATATAAAAACCTGTTAGCCTCCGGATCAGCCAATCTATTTATCTCTATCGTGAACAGACCCCTAACAGCCAATCACAATGCGGCTGCGTTCTATTCCCCAGCGGATTAACCACACACAATCCTTATACATGTATTTGCTAAGATGGTAAAAACAAGGATTTGGGAAACAGTGAACCTTACAAAGGTCTGATGCTTACAGAAATATACAAGCTAAGAATTCCAAGTAAACCTAACAGATCGTTATCTCCCCAGATGTGTCCTTATAGCAAAGCTTGCTCGAGACATAGCTGCACAAATAGTAAAGCCGTCCAAATGTCAGGCTGACTCAGTTTCCGTAGCAGATCACGCACAATAACATGATAACGGGCTCCCGCGCTGTAACGTACATAGAGTCCTTGGACTGGATTCACACTTGCGAGTGTGATCCGTGGGTGTGGATACACATGTATCCACACCTACTTCTCCCCTCCCCTCCCCTGTCCCTATTTTTTAGGTACCTTATGCCGAATGTCATAGGACTACCTTATCTAACCGTGCGGAGTTTCCTTCTTAAGAAGACAATGCCTCTCCGCGCCTCCTTCCGATTTCCCCGCCTAGTCCAAATCCCTCCCACTTCCCTGCCTCTTCCCGACTTCCCCGCCTAGTCTAAATCCCTCCCACTTCCCTGCCTCTTCCCGACTTCCCCGCCTAGTCTCAATCCCTCCCACTTCCCTGCCTCTTCCCCATTACTCTCACTTATCTCCTGCTATACTCTGTGCTGCTGTGACCCTGCTCTCCCACAATATAACTCTCACTTATCTCCTGCTATACTCTGTGCTGCTGTGACCCTGCTCTCCCACAATATAACTCTCACTTATCTCCTGCTATACTCTGTGCTGCTGTGACCCTGCTCTCCCACAATATAACTCTCACTTATCTCCTGCTATACTCTGTGCTGCTGTGACCCTGCTCCTCCCACTATATAACACACCCTCATCTCCTGATATACTCTGTGCTGCTGTGACCCTGCTCTCCCACAATATAACTCTCACTTATCTCCTGCTATACTCTGTGCTGCTGTGACCCTGCTCTCCCACAATATAACTCTCACTTATCTCCTGCTATACTCTGTGCTGCTGTGACCCTGCTCTCCCACAATATAACTCTCACTTATCTCCTGCTATACTCTGTGCTGCTGTGACCCTGCTCTCCCACAATATAACTCTCACTTATCTCCTGCTATACTCTGTGCTGCTGTGACCCTGCTCCTCCCACTATATAACACACCCTCATCTCCTGATATACTCTGTGCTGCTGTGACCCTGCTCTCCCACAATATAACTCTCACTTATCTCCTGCTATACTCTGTGCTGCTGTGACCCTGCTCTCCCACAATATAACTCTCACTTATCTCCTGCTATACTCTGTGCTGCTGTGACCCTGCTCTCCCACAATATAACTCTCACTTATCTCCTGCTATACTCTGTGCTGCTGTGACCCTGCTCTCCCACAATATAACTCTCACTTATCTCCTGCTATACTCTGTGCTGCTGTGACCCTGCTCCTCCCACTATATAACACACCCTCATCTCCTGATATACTCTGTGCTGCTGTGACCCTGCTCTCCCACAATATAACTCTCACTTATCTCCTGCTATACTCTGTGCTGCTGTGACCCTGCTCTCCCACAATATAACTCTCACTTATCTCCTGCTATACTCTGTGCTGCTGTGACCCTGCTCTCCCACAATATAACTCTCACTTATCTCCTGCTATACTCTGTGCTGCTGTGACCCTGCTCTCCCACAATATAACTCTCACTTATCTCCTGCTATACTCTGTGCTGCTGTGACCCTGCTCCTCCCACTATATAACACACCCTCATCTCCTGATATACTCTGTGCTGCTGTGACCCTGCTCTCCCACAATATAACTCTCACTTATCTCCTGCTATACTCTGTGCTGCTGTGACCCTGCTCTCCCACAATATAACTCTCACTTATCTCCTGCTATACTCTGTGCTGCTGTGACCCTGCTCTCCCACAATATAACTCTCACTTATCTCCTGCTATACTCTGTGCTGCTGTGACCCTGCTCTCCCACAATATAACTCTCACTTATCTCCTGCTATACTCTGTGCTGCTGTGACCCTGCTCCTCCCACTATATAACACACCCTCATCTCCTGATATACTCTGTGCTGCTGTGACCCTGCTCTCCCACAATATAACTCTCACTTATCTCCTGCTATACTCTGTGCTGCTGTGACCCTGCTCTCCCACAATATAACTCTCACTTATCTCCTGCTATACTCTGTGCTGCTGTGACCCTGCTCTCCCACAATATAACTCTCACTTATCTCCTGCTATACTCTGTGCTGCTGTGACCCTGCTCTCCCACAATATAACTCTCACTTATCTCCTGCTATACTCTGTGCTGCTGTGACCCTGCTCCTCCCACTATATAACTCTCACTCATCTCCTGATATACTCTGTGCTGCTGTGACCCTGCTCCTTCCACTATATAACTCTCACTCATCTCCTGATATACTCTGTGCTGCTGGGACCCTGCTCCTTCCACTATATATCTCTCACTCATCTCCTGATATACTCTGTGCTGCTGTGACCCTGCTTCTTACACTATATAACACATCACCCATCTCCTGATATACTCTGTGCTGCTGTGACCCTGCTCCTCTCACTATATAACTCTCACTCCTCTGTGCTGCTGGGACCCTGCTCCTTCCACTATATAACTCTCCCTTATCTCCTGATATACTCTGTGCTGCTGGAACCCTGCTCCTTCCACTATATAACTCTCCCTCATCTCCTGATATACTCTGTGCTGCTGTGACCCTGCTCCTTCCTCTATATAACTGTCACTCATCTCCTGATATACTCTGTGCTGCTGTGACCCTGCTCCCTCCACTATATAACTCTCACTCATCTCCTGATACACTCTATGCTGCTGGGACCCAGCTCCTTCCACTATATAAAATTCAGTTAGTTTTGTTTGTTTGTTTGTTTTAATAAGCTTTGATTTATACTTGTAATTTTATTGTGCTTTTTTAAACATAATACCCCTCTTGTGTTACAGATTTTACCAGCCTCACCCCTGCCCACACAACATTGTTTGTATCCTTTTGAATGTAGTTGTTGTGGATCTTTTTGTTGAAGTTTATTATAGCAAACATTGAATTGCTTTTGTAATCTGCTAATTGCTTCCAATCAAAATATTCCAAAAATGAAAGAAACGGCAAGATTATATTCAGGTGGAGAGCGCGATAATTTACCAACACAAGCACTTCATGAATTATGGATTAATGATTAAGCCACTCGTGTGACGGCAGAAGACTGGGCCGATGGGAACATCTGTGGAATTTCACAGGCCCTGTGTGCCTCCTGTAATTATTGTCCAAACCTAGACCCACTTATTCCACACAAACAAAACAGCTATAAGCACTTTCTTTTTTTACATATTCATGTGTAAATAAGCCTATACATCGGAGTAAGTATTTACACGTCTGCAATAACAGGAGACGCTCACAATAGCCTCACACATTGTATTGCATTATTTACATGGGCTATGCCAAATGAGAGAGAGAGAGAGAGAGAGAGAGAGAGAGATGCAGAGGAGAGAGAGAGAGAGAGATGCAGAGGAGAGAGAGAGAGAGAAAGGGGTGCAGAGGAGAAAGAGAGGTGCAGAGGAGAAAGAGGAGAGATTCCGAAGGGAGCCAAAACACCCTAAAATGAAGTGAAGGTTTATTTTAGGGGGCACTGAGACTGAGGTGTTATGAGGCAGCTTACACCAATGTGTGGTTTAGTAATTGTTTTAAAGTAGTTGGCTTTTTTTTTTCTTGCAAGTTCTTTAAATTGACTATTTGCACTACTCGTAATGTTCAATTTATTTTATTTGTTCAGAGACCAAAGATCTATACAGAGTACATTTCAAATCAAGCAGATGTTTCAGATAATAACACAAGTATGAACAGATTATAAACAGAAATCTGGTTACCAAGAGTAGACATTACAATCCTTTACAATAGAATATATAGGCTTAGCGGTCCAATCCTTAACCGACTAAGAGAGAATATTAGTGCCAGGGCTGGCGCGACGCAATAAGCGGGTGGATACGGTGCAGGACTGTGCCAGGCTGGACAGATGCTCATTCCCCTGCTCCATAGCGCCGGTCCACCGCCTATGATGGACGCCGCTGTTAAACAATGTAAGGTGCTCTCACCGCTCTGGTGCCTTACAGCGTTTACCAGCGCCGGCCATCCACTTTTGTGCCTGTGTGAGAGGCTGAGGCAGAGGGAACCAGCGCTTCCCCGCTGTATAATCCCTAAATGACACTGGAGTGACCTAAGGTCACATCAGCGTCATCCACATCAGAGCCTGCCGCGGACGGAGGGAAGACTTCAAAGGTAAGTATAGGAGTCCAAAGGGGAATATTATGGCGCTGGAGTGACATGATGGGGAATACTGGGAGCTGGAGTGACACGATGGGAGATACTGGGGGCTGGAGACACATGATGTATGGGGAATACTGTGGAGGCTGGAGACAAATTATATGGGAGGCTGGAGACACATGATGGGGAATACTGGGAGGCTGGAGACATATGATAGGGGATACTGGGAGCTGGAGACCCATGATGGGGAATACTGGAAGGCTGGAGACCCATGATGGGGAAGACTGGAAGGCTGGAGACACATGATGGGGAATACTGGGAGCTGGGGATACATGATAGGGAATATTGGGAGGCTCGAGACATGATGTGGAACACTTGGAGGCTAGAGATACATGAATTTTAATATATGGATGAAGTGGGAATTGTATATTGTTGTTTTGTGGTTAAAAGATTGTGTGTTATGATGCTTGCATGCTATAATCTAGGATGGTAACTGGTGTTAAATAATTTAAAACGAACACAAATTTAAAGTTCGCAGGGGGGCCCAGAACATCCTAGCATTGGCCCTGATTAGTGCTTTGTAACAACTGAACTCATAACTATCTCTACAATTAAAAGAAGAAATACAGTATACTGAACCTTTGTGCCTGACAGACCTTGGGGTGTCTTTGTTTTTTGTTTTTTATTTACACTTTTTCTAAGCCCATGCAGGCTATTTCCCAACCAGTGTAAAACACCACTGGAGCTAGATAATTCCCATACAACACCAGAGAACGTAAAATCCAAAAAGACCTGAGAATAAACATAATTTTTATAATAACAGATACATCAGTAATAAAGAGAATAGAGTGTGTGTCAGGTCACTGCAGTGTCGCCATGTTGCCCTGCAATAGCACTGCCCTCTAGAGGTGTGGAAGTGCAGTGCAGCAATATCTATCTGTAGCAGTTATCAGTCTGTGTCTCTTACATATAATGCTGGATGTCCATGGCCTGTGTTGGAAAGTCTTCAGGTTGTGTAGAACAGTCGGCATCTCCTGTGTACACTCCTCTGATATCGCTGGCAGAAGACTGACTTGCAAATCCACAACTCATGATATAGGCTTCCTGTGTACAGCAGTCAGCTTCTGTCAGCATTAAACGGTTACTTGGCAGCTGCGGGGAACATATTAAATGGCGCTCGCAGATGAGAAAACAATCTATTTGTGTGCTGGTATGTTTAAACCTCTCTGTTCTTGGTTTTCCTCTGGAGTTGAGAGAGTTCAGACCTTATTTGTTTGGATAATGATGTCCTAATTGCATGACGTGAAATGTGACCTGTCCGTTATAATACAGTCACAAAGTTTTTCTACAGGATATGAGTTAAAGACGGCGGTTTCCACACACTGTGAGAATATGCGTCTATAAAGTGATCCCCTCATCCTGTTTCCAGGCATATTGCTCTCTGACTCGTTTATATCGTGATCCCTTCTTCCTTACTAGGGAATACTGACAGCGCTTGATTAGTACGTTGTAAGCTCCAAAAATGCTCAACAACTCCTTACAGAGAGCCTACTGCTAAACGGTAAATAATTCTATTATATAATATACCGATTATAGTGCTTAAAGGAGCCAATAAGAAGCTGCAATATTCTGCAACGTAGAAAATGCCACTTTCTATAAAACCCGACTCTGCGAAAAACTTGGGTATTTGGTGGTGATGTGAACTCATGGGAAAAAAGAAGGGTTTCTCCTGTGTTTGGTGGTGATGTGTGTTCTGACTGGGGTGTTTCAACCTGGGTCTCACCTAATACACCTGATTGGAGTGATTTGTTAACTGTTGCTATGCACGCAGCCTCTACACAATGTCAGGGCAGAACCGGGACCCTGATTTTCCCAGGTCCACCATGGATTGTTTTAAGGGAACCTTGAGTTCATGATTTAATGGCAGTGTAACTGCATTTATATACAGCACAGTGCACCGAGCCGGTCTGTGTTGTAATAGTTACAGAAGGTAATTTACAGGCTGAAAGGTTATTCTTATATAAACAGCAACTTAATGGTGTACAGTGCAGTATAGGTGTTCTGCATTAGTATAATGGACAGTATAAGGGTTCCCTCTTAGTTGGTGGAGTATGCAGGCTTTGCTCTTAGTCATTGTCCTGTAAAGGTGTTGCCTCTTAGTCAATGTCCAGTGTTGGCGTTTCCTCTTAGTCATTGTACATAGTAGTAGGCGTTCCTTCTTAGTCATTGTCCAGTGTTGGCGTTCCCTCATTGGATAGTATAAACAGTCCCTCTTAGTCATTGGATAGTATAAATGTTCCCTCTTAGTCATTGTACACAGTAGTAGGCATTCCCTCTTAGTCATTGGATAGTATAAATGTTCTCTCTTAGTCATTGGATAGTATAAATGTTCCCTCTTAGTCATTGGATAGTATAAATGTTCCCTCTTAGTCATTGGATAGTATAAAGTTCCCTCTTAGTCATTGGATAGTATAAACGTTCCCTCTTACTCATTGGGTAGTATAAATGTTCCCTCTTACTCATTGGATAGTATAAATGTTCCTGCTTAGTCATTGGATAGTATAAACGTTCCATCTTAGTTATTGGATAGTATAAACGTTCCCTTTTAGTCATTGGATAGTATAAACGTTGCCTCTTAATCATTGGATAGTATAAGCGTTGCCTCTTAATCATTGGATAGTATAAGTGTTGCCTCTTAATCATTGGATAGTATAAGCATTACCTTTTAGTCATTGGATAGTATAAACGTTGCCTCTTAATCATTGGATAGTATTAGCAGAGGAGAGCAACGGGAGAGACACAGGAGCAGGACAGACAGAGGAGAGAAGCGAAGAAAGACACAGGAGCAGGACAGACAGAGGAGAGCAGCGGAGAAAGACACAAGAGCATGACAGACAGAGGAGAGCAAGGGGAGAGACACAGGAGCAGGACAGACAGAGGAGAGAAGCAGAGAAAGACACAGGAGCAGGACAGACAAGAGAGCGGCGGAAAAGACACAAGAGCAGGACAGACAGAAGAGAGCGGCGGAGAAAGACACAGGAGCAGGACAGACAGAGGAGAGAAGCAGAGAAAGACACAGGAGCAGGACAGACAGAGGAGAGCAGCGGAGAAAGACACAAGAGCAGGACAGACAGAGGAGAGCAAGGGGAGAGACACAGGAACAGGACAGACAGAGGAGAGCAACGGGAGAGACACAGGAGCAGGACAGACAGTGGACAGCAGTGGAAGAGACACAGGAGCAGGACAAAGAGGAGAGAAACAGGAGAGAAACAGGAGCAAGATAGACAGAGCATAACAGCGGGAGAAACACAGGAGCTAGATAGATAGAGGAGAGCAGTGGGAGATACACTGGAGCAGGACAGACAGAGGAGAGCAATGGGAAAGACACAGGAGCAGGACAGACACAGGAGAGCAACAGGAGAGACACAGGAGCAGGACAGAGTAGAACAACGGGAGAGATAGAGGGGCAGAATAGACAGTGGAGAGTTGTGGGAGAGACACAGGAGCCGGACAGACAGGAGAGCAGTGGGAGAGACACAGGAGCAAGTTAGACAGAGGAGAGCAGTGGGAGATACACTGGAGAAGGACAGACAGAGGAGAGCAATGGGAAAGACACAGGAGCAGGACAGACAGAGGAGAGCAGTGGGAGAGACACAGGAGCAAGTTAGACAGAGGAGAGCAGTGGTAGAGACACAGGAGCAGGAGAGCAGTGGACAGCAGTGGAAGAGACACAGGAGCAGGACAAAGAGGAGAGAAACAGGAGAGACACAGGAGCAGGATAGACAGAGGAGAGCAGTGGAGAGAGACACAGGAGCAGGACAGACAGAGGAGAGCAGTGGGAGAGACACAGGAGCAGGATAGACAGAGGAGAACAGTGAATAGAGAGACACAGGAGCAGGACAGACAGAGGAGAACAGTGAAGAGAGACACAGGAGCAGGACAGACAGAGGAGAGCAGTAGGAGAGACACAGGAGCAGACAGGATAGAGTAAAGGGATAGAGAGAGGAGAGCGGAGCAGGAGTAAGGACAGGGTAATGAAGTGATGTGATTTTATTAGATGTCAGCATTTTATTTGTTTTAATACTAAACTAAAGTAATATTTATGTAGTTAAGTTTATTTGCAGCGTGTACAGAAAATTCATTATTTAAAAAAGTTATATTTAAATTAAGTATTTAGGCATTTCCACAAAACAATAGTGCCCACAGCATTTATAAGAAGCACAAATCATTTGCCAAAGGAGAAAGCTTAGAGGGCAATGTTTAGGCCTGGCCTGGCTCTGCGGGTTTAAGTTAAACCTTCTGAAGAACATGAACGGTTAAACTTCCCCACAAACAATGTTTTGAGATTGTCTCAGAGCCAGGAAGATTAATGAGATGTTCATGAGAATATTTGGAGAAGGGCCACATTCCTATGGGAACATGGCTGCACTGGAGGTTTAATGGCGCTGAAGGGCCATTTAGAAAGCAATGTGTGGGAGACTCAGGCTGGGCTGTAGATGATCAAGGATTCTGTAGAAATGAACAACGTGTCACAGTTGTATAAATAGTATGTTTAGGGCTATGAACTTTGGAAGGGGGAAATATCAGTGCTGAAAACATGTGTTTAAAACCAGACTTTTGATGAGGGATTTGGGACTCCCCACAGTCAGACACCATCATGGTGTAAAGTACACTTGATTCTTGGTCACAGGGAAGGGACCTGAGGCAAAGCCTCCTCTTCCTCTAGCAAATGCAGATGATGGTTAAAGGGAGTAGTAGTGGTGCCAAGTGCCATATTACCAAATAGGCAGAGTAGGCACCGGCCTAGGGGCTCTTCAACAACAGATAGAGATAGTGTTGATTCGATCTTGGAAAAAAAATGACAATGAAGCTTTCTTACAACGTTTCCAAGAGATAGAAAAAGAATAATCAACTCAAAGATACAAAAACGTTACATTATAGAGAAAATCCTGTATTAATGTAATGTGCTCAGTCACAACTTACAGTATGTAATCCATAGACTGAGTCACATGACAGGTCCTCTTCTGTCAGCTTGTAAAAAATTTCGGCAAGTGCGACCAACGTGAGTGTAATGTGCAGGTGTGATGTCATCTCCATCTAGAAGCCGACGTGCTCACTGCTTCGTTCAATGTCTGCCCGCTAGGATCCGCGTGAGAGAGGCCCCTGAGATTTCTGTTGCCTAGGGGCCTTTACAGGGTTTAATCCAGCACTGGCAGCAGCGGTCGTCCAGAGATGCTATCTGTGAGTATGCCCAGCAGCGACACATAGAGAGCTGAGGCACGCTAATAATATTCTGTAATAGATGGCCTTGGCCCTGTAACTGAAGCTGGTTCAAATGCCCTAGAGGCTGTACTGCCCGGTCATGTTATAATGAAATTATAATAAAATGGAACGCCGATCCATTGGCAAAGGGGTGAAAAGACGACTGATGGGGTGTAGTGTGTGAGCTCAGTGTTTAGAGCATTGACAGTTAAAGGGCAGTGAGAGAGAGCGGAGGAGAGAGTCAGGACAGAGGGAAGAAGGCAGCGTGTAGGTGGTTGTACAGGGGGGAATTTTTTTCACCTGGGCCAACAAATCGCAAGTTCCACCCCTAGTTCTGTGTGTTGAGCCCAATCAGAACGCATTACTTCCTATCCAATCTTAGGAGGAATGACACTTCTGACAATGGGTCTGGATTGCGCTGGGCATAGGGGCGTGGCTTGGCATTACGATGAACGATAGAGACGCGTGCTGACACACTGCGTATCGATCCAGACATCCATATGGCAGCCATTTTATGTTTGCATACCTTATGATGGTAAGGTATGCTATGTCTATCAGATGCCGGTCTGCGTGAGGGGATTGGGGTATTGGTGTCATCACGTGGATACGTGAATACGGTGGACCTGCAAATGCCGACCTCCATGTATCCATTACTCAGAGATCTGATTGCTTAAGGATAGGTGACTGGATCCAGCTCAAAATGGACGTTTTCCAGCCACAAGGAACGTAAACCAACCGCGTTTTATGTGCACACACTGCACTTCCATTATGGATCCTCCCGCTCCAGAAGTGTTTCCAACAGTGATTGTGAACATCGTGTGCGCAACGTGTGAGGGGGAAGGTATGTAAATGGTACAGTAAAGCCTGGATAGGGAGCACGTACGGGAGATAGAATACAGCAGGGATCCAGTATCGGATACGGTGAGGTCTGTATCCGGCCTCGGGTCTTTGGATCTATATTACAGGACAAGACGGAGATGCAGGTACAAAATGGCCTATTTAGAAGTAAAGACAGCCGAAAGCTAATTTTTGCCTGTCTCTATTTAGTTTTTTTTTTTAGTATGGGTAAGTATTCCGATCATAACTTACCCATTCTTTTTTTGGAAACGGCGCCACAGACCCGTCGCATCCACCGCACTGACCAGAGACTGCAGCATCGACCGGAGAGGTGAATGACACTCTCCGGGGAGTTTTAGGATTAGGCTGTGGGGAAGCGTGGGTTAGGGCAGGGGTGGCCAAGCTCGGGCCTCGTGAGCTACCAACGGTCCATGTCTCTTAGGGTCATTTTGTAGGGAAGGGAGGGTCAGGGTCAGGCTTCGGGGAGGGGACTCTTAGGATTAGGCTGTGGGAAAGGGAGTCTTAAGGTCATTCTTCAGGGAAGTGAGGATTAGGGTAATGGAAGGGGAAGGTTAGGGTTAGGGTGTGGGAAAGGGAGTCTTAGGGTCAGTCTACGGGATGGGAGGGTAAGGGTTAGAGTAGTGGAAGGGGAGGGTAAGAGTTGATTAATACTTACCATTTGGTGCATAGTCTTCATTCCCAGGAAGTTTAATTGCTCCTCCTCCTCCTCCTAGACAGAAGCAATCGATTTGTGAACCTCTTCCGAATTGAGTGATATGAAATGGCCCTTAAGAGAAAGGACCCATACCCCATATTACCAATTCTACTTTTTAAGATCCATCACTGCTAAAGGCAGGACTATAACCAGGACGATGCGACTGGTGCCTTCACCCAGGGCGCAAGGAGATGGGTGGGCAGAGGTTAGCCGACTGCTTAAAAAAATGTAATGACAAGTTCCCTGGTGCCCACCCCCCGTGCGTCTTATACCGTGTGTTGAACGATGCTGAGGCTTGTCAGTAGCACAATGGGGGTGGAAATGCCAAAATAGCAAGTTACGGCCCTGCCTAACGGTCCAGTGTGACCACTGCAGCATCTTCATGAACCCTCTCCACCGAGGGGGCCAACCTCCACCTAAAACATCTGCTGCACTCTAGTAAATGCAAATTCCTTTGCAATCCATTTATCTGACATCCAGAGCTGTTAATGGCTGACCAACAGGGATCCCGGCAGGAGATGCTGAATCCTGTATATCCCGAGGGCAAGTTAGAGGAACACTGCGGCAATTGTTTCTCCATGTACAACCCTATTCCAGAGCTCAGGTTCTGCGTCGCAGCCCCCTAAACACTAAGTCGCTGTAGAGCACAGTCAGTTGCTTGTGAGAGAGTTGTTTGGCCGGCTTAAGCTATAAATACATTAATCTTAAGTGGCCTTTTTTCCCTCAGAGAGTCTTTTCAAATGAAAATGAAGCACTTCACGGCATCCTATATAAAGAGCGTGACTTGGGCTCTTGTTTGAGCATGCTGTCAGCTTGATTGTACAGGCTATACAGTAAATGCTGGCTACGCATGCCAGATCTGAAATGCAGACAACTAGCCCGTAATTTTCAGCCAGCGCAAACAAGATTACAGACTCGGTAATGTACTTGTCCGCTCTCTACATGTCATAATGATTCATGCCGGAGGAACTCGCTGAAATGGAATCTGTACCCTAGAATGCGTATTCAAATTTTGTTCATTGACCTAAACCCTCTGAATAGATCAATGTTTACAGTCGGCATTGATGCTCATTTAATTTCACTTTTTCACCCTCTGCTTTAGACATCTTGAATAAACAACCGATGTTCAGGGATTGACTTATTTTTTTTCTGTGGCATTACAGTATAGTTTATGATATTGTTGTAGGTATTACATATGTCATAACATTTTGCACATGATAAAAGAGGAGGGGCCTGGCAGGGAACGCCGTTATCACCACAGTTGCCCTGACAGGCTAGGGCTTGTTATTTGGGTGGGTGGTATATTTTATAATATAGGGGGGAGCAAATTTGAGTTTAGCGGTGGTTTTGTTACTCTAATTTAGAGATTAAACCTAGAATAATGTTTTATGTGAGTTCTTTGTGCAAGACCAAAGTATTTACCTTTATGCAAAAAACAAAAAAGTCAATTGACTTGCACCCCTGACATTAACACGTGGATTTGCTTAGATCTGCACTTGCCCTTGTTAATGCACTGAAGCAGGGCACACACTGAGAAGTAACAGTAATGAGCCGACATCGTTACTGTTTAGCAAACGACTACGTTCCCCATGTTTGAGAATACACACTGAAACAACCCCCCAGCACCCTGCTGGATCGTCCTTCTTTTCTTCCCATCATGCAGTTCTGCTACTGTCCGGAGAAAGACATTGTGCATTATTAATCTGAAATATCAAATCAAATGATCACAGGATGTTTAAACCATTCTAGAGCATCGTTGGGCAGTACACACTGGTAAGATGTCCTCTTAAACCGTTGTGTATTGTGTGATTTGCACTATAATTGGCAGAAAAAAGCCCCAGTGTGTACCCCACTTTACTCTCACACTCTGGATCCATAATGTTACACGGGTAAATCAGTCTCTAGGCCAACAAACAGGTGCATGCAAGGCTGGGAGAAGCACAGGACAAATGCCTTATTACCCAATTGCTGCCATTCTATCTGTCAACTAAAATGTAGCAATATCAGTCACACATAATTATAAAAAAAAATTATTAAATGAAGATGTTATACATGTGTGTTTAAAACTGAGTCATTGGGCCTGATCCAGAGGTACGCCGATGCGCTGTGCTTACTAAAGCACAGCGTATCGGCGTTCACTTACCTTGACACTCCCCCTGTGCGGGCGTATGGCCCCTTCCTTACGCCGGCTGAAGGCTACCCTAACTTCAGCCGGCGTAAGGAAGGGGCCATACGCGCGCACAGGGGGAGTGTCAAGGTAAGTGAACGCCGATACGCTGTGCTTTAGTAAGCACAGCGCATCGGCGTACCTCTGGATCAGGCCC
>WWET01000029.1:1288336-1304422 GCA_011038615.1 Limnodynastes dumerilii
TCCTCAGCCGGCCCGGGTAAGTTGTGTGTGGGGGAAGCAGGGGGGGAGGGGGGCTCTCTCTGTCAGATGTGGGGGGGCTGTCTGGAGGAGGGGGGTGTCACCATGGCTTGGGGGGGTAACAGGCCAGAGAGTTCAGGGGTTTTGCAGTGTTGGGGTAAAGGCCATGGAAGTAGAGTTTGAGGGGGGTGGGCTTCTGTAATGTTGGGGTACCCTTTGAGGGGGGGCCCATGATGGGGCTGCCACCTTTGGAAGTAGTTGTGAAGTGATCTGAAGAGCGGCAGGCTCCTGACTCACTCCCTCAGCAGCTCTGACATGAGCGCACACCAAAAAAAATGGACATTTTTCACATTTTTCCAGAAGAAGGAAGAACTTAGCAACGCCTGATCCGCCTGGGAAAGGGAAACCAGCCCCCTGCTGCAGACAATCCCCCCCAGTCTGCATAATGTGCTCCCTGCTTGCATGGGGGGGGGTGACATGAAAGTCAAAGATGTTTTCTTTTCCCCTCTCTCCAGGGCTGTTCCTCTCTCCTCCAAGTGGAAGTGGGAAAGTGCCTGGAGTCAGCGGAATCCCAGTGCACCGACAGCCCGTGCCGCCAACCCGACAGGATTCCTCCCTGCAAACTTCCCTTCTGGTAGGAAAAAAAAAAAAACCCAGCCTTGCACCACCTCTTCCCATCTGTTGCTCCCCTCGCTGCCTGTGTCCTGGAGGTGCTGCCTTGGTGATGTCTGCCATCATCTGTCCTTTTATTTGTGAAGTGCAAACATATTCTGCAGTCATGTCCCCACTTACAAACACTAGTGCAAAAAACAATACACACAGACAAAATGCCCATTCCAGCATCCTCCTTTGAATGCCGTCCTTTTAGATTGCAAGCTCTTCAGAACACACTGTTGAAGACTTTGCAAACAAAATTGTATAAACCCTTATTTAAGCAATTTCCTTAGCTTTGCCGGACTTCTGTAGCAAGCGCTGCATTGTTTATTCCCTAGCCCGGCCGCTCTTGTGCCCTGCCACATTGGCGTCCATAAAATGCCAGGTGTCGCTTGTCTGACAGCCTTAGAGGTTTTATGGAGGTCACTGACCTGGCTTGAAGCGCGAGTTCCCTAATTCTTCATTTGCCACCGGTAAATACTACATTTTATCCTCCTTAAGCAGAAAGAGTTAAATATAAAATGTAATCTCTAAAAATGTTATGGTTTAATTGTAAAATCCACTGTTTGGATCGTGCATATAGAGTATAATTAAGTCTGTATATGACTGAATGAATGTCTTGTCATAGGCTCTGCGTGATTACATCTCTGTTCGGCTACTTCATTTGGAAACGGTTAAATGCTTTGTGCTGCAGTTCGGGAGTTTTGACAAGAGGGTAATTCAATTTCTAGATCAGGTCACTCTATGGCACCTGCAGGAGGGTGCTGAAATGGTTAGGGGGGGGATGCAGATGACTGCTTTCCACATGTTGCTGCTTGTTCAGTACGCTCCGTGTCGTCCTAAAAATGAAAAGAAAGGGGTGTAATCTCCAGCACCCTCCTGGCTCACTCCTCCTCTGGAGATATTACATCCTACCTTTCCTGTAAATGGGTTTTCATTTTTTTGCTGCTGGGGTGGAATGGGAATATTGACATCATTTATATTCAGATTTTTCTCCCTATGTGTGAGGGGGATCTTTAGTGCGTTTAGCCGGCTACACGCTATTAATTACATGTGTGTGGAATGTATGAGGATGAAGCTTTTATTTAGCTTGTCTGATGCTTGCTTTTCCTGAGGGACATTGGAAGCTATTTTAATGATGAAATGATGTGTGTGAATCCCATAAGAATATGGCCTAAGGGGCTAGTATTCCTGTATAACAAATAACATAAAATAACTGCGTTTGCTTTGAAGCTGTACAGGCGTATGACAGGGTGTTGTAGGGATTCAAACAAGTTGTTTTTTTGCCCAGGAATTGTATCTTCTGTGTTTTTGTTTTGTTTTTTTCCCCCCCTAAATGTGTTTTATAACAATACGTCAGGGAATGACGACACTCGCCGTTGGTTTTGTCCATATGTATGGTTAGATTTTTCTGTTCGGAGCTTCTTTGCATCTTCTCTTCTAGTTTTGTGCGACCCATTTATGAAACACATCTTTGTGTCCTTGTCTCACAAATAGCTAAACTGTGGGCTTGCAGGCTGTCCGTCCGGCGTACTGCGCACCTTCCAGCGATAAGTCCTGCAGCACGGTTCTCACACGTTATACAATATCTAAAGTATGTAATATGCCCATTAAATGCGTGTGAACGCTCGTTATGCACCCCACAAAGATCATTAGCCATAAAGCAAACGTTGCCCAAATAAAATATGTGATTTGTAGAAATGTTTGTGCACCGTCATAGTACTCCCGGGGTATTGAGGCCCTAATAAACGGAGTTTGTGTGAGCCTTGAGTGCAGGTTGCAGAGAGGTTCTGCTCTTTCCTTTGTGTGCATTTAGCTTTGTGGAAACTGAATTGCTGTAAAAGAAATGGTGTCTGGATGTTTTTATAGTAACCGGCATCTTCTGTGTGACTCCTCTTCAGAAATGTTTGTAATTGTGGCATGTGACTGGCGTGGGCTGGAGCAGGGTCCACGGACCATGGTGACACTCACTGAAATAATCATTTCTGAAATAGTTTTCTATACTTGCAGTGGTAAATATTACAACTTCAGTGACCTATTTATAGTCCGAATGCTATATCCTTATATATTTAAACCTGATGTGTAATAATCATTATAGGGTTTTCAACCCCCCCCGTAACTTTTTATTTTTGGCTGTAATGCCAATTATGTTACTGGTTCGATCTATTGTTGGGGTCTGAATAGCGCGTCTGGGAGAATGCTTTGAGTGTACTTTTTCAGGAGGGCTGCTTTCAGCTCAGAATGTGGGTTGTCTGATCAAATGTAGACTCTGTTTTGTCTTTTTTTTTGTCCCCCATTTTCATTCCATTGGAAAACAAAACATTAACTCCCTGAATACAGGCTGAAATGTTTAATGGCGCCGGGGCAAGATGCCTGCGTTAGAGAAGTATATTTGCGGTGCACACTGATCTCTGCTGCTTCCATGTTATCAGGTCGAGGTGTTTTGCTTTTCCCTTTGCAGTCATCAAATTGTGAGAATGCCCTAAAATCTCCACACTGCCTGAAACGTGCAGCGTCCACCACCTCAGTACCCGGCACAGCAGCACATCGCGTCCTATCACGTCACACACTCTGCAGATGTATTCATATTTGTGACAACAACTTTAATAATAAAATATAAAATATGTCTTATTTACTTAGTTGGTGCAAAAGGTGCAGTTAGTGCTTTATCTCTGTGCCTTGGCTGTCATCCAGCGTTACTTCTGAACTAAATCAGGAAAGCTCTTGTTTATTAATGATCCCTACTATAATTGCTTAAATAACACTGACATTTCCGTATTGTCATGTCCAGGTCTGTACTGCGCCAGGCAGTGTAATTAATGTGGCAATGTCGTCTTGTGTAACCGTTTCAATTTATTCATTTTTTTTTTTTTTACCTGAATAGTGTTATTTTCCCTCCTGTATTTTATGTAATCCGCCATGTTCTGGAATTACCTCTGCAGCGTAGGACATTTGCTGTTTCTTTATTTTTTTAGGAGATAGCATAAAAAAACAAAAACTTATTGTCACTTTGAGCGAGCAGGAAAAAAGACCAGGTGCTGTGCAGCAAACCCCCTCCCAGCAGTCATGCTCATTGTATACAAGCAAACTCTGGCAGGGCAGCGAAATCTATCAACGCTTTCATGGCCGGGATCCTCTCCCATGTCTAGTGTTTAGCAGGCTCCTGGAAGCCATGTTTTTTTAGGGACCTCTATGGCGTTACAATGTGTCTCCATGTTTATAGTTTAAGTATTTACAATATGATCATTTTGCTACTTGAAGCTGGGTTTGTGGGTGGGTATCCATGAAGCTGTCTTGTTTCACAGGAGGAGGAATAACGGGCAGAGTTTGGCCTGATAAATCCCCATACACTAGATAACAAAGGATTTTCTGCCAGCCCCTTGTTAACATTGTGACTCAAACATTCTGTCTAGCAAGACAATCGCTGTAATTGTGTACTTTATTAGAATGCATTGCCGCCTGGCAAACTTGTCTCAAAGGGCTTACAGGCGGATTGTAACCCTTCCCGGCCTGGGTGACAGTGTGTTGAAAGGCCGGGCTGTTCTCACACCTAGAGTGGACACTCTGGCTTTATGGCCAAACTTTATCTCTTTATTAACTGTTCTGCTGCCAAAGGCATTCTCTGCAGGCTGCGTGTCAGATGATTGCATTGCATGACTGGACTGGGGCCAGGCCAGGGCTCAGCTGCGAGATCACCTTCACTCTCGGCCATGCAATGAGTTAAATCTACCCTAGTGGACAACTCCATTCTGAGACAGACATCTGCTTTTTTCTTTCTTCACCTGTAAAAGAAAGAAAATGCAAATAGCCCCAGCACTCTGCAGAAATGCCGAGGACTGCAAGTCAAACAAGGCTCCTGGTGCACAGATCTGGCCGGCCATTGTTAGGCTAGCAACAGGCTTCTGACACTCTGTCACCATATGCTCTGTATATGCTGTTGATAACTTATCGGCTAATTATGGCCTTTCTGATAGGTGCATTGTTGTATCACCAGCGGCTGACTGCTGTGTGTGTTACTTCTTCTTCAAGTGTGTTTTCTTTTATTTATTATTTTTTACAATTCAAACAAACAAACAAAGAAACTGCATTTATTTATTTTTTTTCTGCGTTTTTCATTTCTAATAGCTTGTTTACTGTTGAATTGCCGGTATCTTGTACACAGAACAGTGCTTCAGGGATTTGTATTGGCTGCATTTAGGTTTTACCATATTTATCTTCAATAAAAGAAAAAACAGAATATTTCTAGATTTTTTACCTGGTATAATTAGTCCCTTTTTTTTAAACAAGATACCTAAGTGAGAACGCTGCTGCCACATATTGATTTCCTATTAAAATACTAGGATATTGTAACCATGCAAACCTGGAGGAGCGACAAGGCTTCACGTTGCGGCCGCGACCCTCTAATTTTGCTGCTGTTTTGCGCGGTGCCACCGTCTCCCAGCATTGAACTGGGTGTGTGTTGGCGCAGCGCATTATCATTCTCTATTCATGTGTTGCACAGGCTTCCAGGGTTTTAGGGTTTTGTATGTCTTCTGGTAATAACATGAATTGCTTGTGATACTCATAAGGGGCAAACGAATATTTCTTAGCACAAGAATGACTGTAATTCAGTGCTGGGTGGCTTCTGGCTGCCTGAGGTTCCCGCTAGTTTTCGGTGTCACTCTGTGATTTAAACAGAATCTTTTCCTTTCCGCCCCCTCTGTAACCCAGCCCAGCTTTCCACCAGTGTGAAATCTTCTTTTCTTGTGTGTTTGTATGAAATCGTTTCCCATTTCTGGGCATAGACTCCAGAGCGGTGACATCTGTTTTACAAGAATTCCATGTATCCTTCAGGTCTCTCCTCTGTGTCTCCTGGGGACATTTTACTGCCTGCTGATGTCTGTTCCTCTCCCTCAGTGTCCACCGCTATATAAAATTGTATGTGACAGCATCTCCCACATCTGTTCAGTCATTGCCCCCCTTCTGCTTTTAAATGATATATAATCAGCGTATAATTCTGAAGTATAATAAATAACCGAGAGATGGGAAAAATAGAGTTATTGTTACTGGGCATTATGTTTGACTGTTTCCATTACTAACTGCTGTAAGAAATTAAAAAAACAAATGGTTGACAGCATTGTCTGTGCTGACCCCGAAAACCTGTGCCGAGGGTCCCTGAGACGGGCTGCTCTTTATTTTTCTCTGCTAGGAGACCTGTTTGGCCTGTGTGGGCAGGCATCTCTGTACATATGTCTGTTACTAGTGTAATGTCCGCATCTGCTTGCATTTCTAATCATGTATTTAAAATCATCTTTGTGCTGTTCGTGGTTATTGTGCATTGAACGTGCAATCTCTATATATCATGTGCAAATATCTAATATGACATGCGTATCGGATCATGTCCTCTCCTAGCCAGCCAATACATATGGTAGAAGTCCTAATGCAACTTTTCTATCCGTGTTTATTCACTGTATAGATAGCGGCCATTAATGCAGTTAATTAGCCACAATTCTCGTGTGTCTTTTACTATGCATTAACTCTTAAATGCAACTTCAGTGTGATAGATAAGTGACTTTATTGCTTGATTTCATGAACACAGATAGTAGTTTGTGTAGTTTGTTCAGTAATGATACTGAAGAATCATGCAAGGACAAACTAATATAATCACTGGAGCAGGCCGTAGCAGCACATATTGATAATGAGACTATAAATATTTGGAATTATTATTTTTTTAGATCTGTTTTGCAGGGAATAAACCCGCGGAGTGCAAACTGCTCCAGATTTCTATAAAGTGTCTCCATCTTGTAGGTTTTACGTCACTTTATAGCCAGACGTTTGATGATTACAATATTCTGGAGACTTTGCAGTGTGCAATGGAAGTTTAAAACTAGGATTGTTCTGCAAACAAAAATGCAATATAAGTACTATAACTATGGAATAAATGCTGGAAACCAAGCCATCCTAATGGGTCATTTAGATGTACTAGATACCTTCTTATCTTGTTTATTTTGTCTCTGTTTGTGGACGTGAGCTATCAGAGGTGCTGTATGTATACAGTCCAGTCTTATGCAACACTTGTTTCCTTTTTCCCAGCAGTGTTGTTCTGGAAGCCTTAGCGCTCGTGGAATGAAACTGATGATATGTGTGTAACGGGCATATTTTTTTGGTTGCACTGATTACTGTTATCTTGTATGTTGGGATGTGCATTAGAATTGTAAGCTCTGCTGCCTCTCCCTCCCCCGCACTTACCAGTCACTGAGGTCTTCTGATGTGTACAGTTGTTGTTAAACTCGCCCTCGGCTCCATGTGATCTGGTTCTGTTGGCAAAGTGGCAGCTTAGTTAACCACATGGCTGCCCACACCGGGCACAGAAACCTCCTAGATTTGCATAAAAGTCAGTTCATGAAGCCTCTTACACAGATGAATTCAGAATTCTCCTTTGTACAGTCAGTGGAACATGTTTGTTCACTTGTGGCATTTGTTTGACTGTATTTCAAGCCTCTGATTTCTCTGCTTCCTCCTGCAGACTGGCGGTGTATACGTTTATGTATTGCCTGTTCAGGTGTATGTCCTAAGAGGCTCCCATTGTCTAAACTTTGACTTTATCTACCCCTGGCTTGGGGGTGGGGGGGATAAGCAATATGTCATCCTCTGCTTTATTTCACGATTAGTCACGTAGATGACGTATTGTTCATATTTATTTTTTGTCCTGGCTGTTGCTTACAATGTTAGTTACCTTTGAACTGCTTGTCTTGCTGCCGGCACACGCATTCTACACAAGGAAGGCTTTATTATACGTCGCCTGCTAATTGCTGCCAGCACTTTTATTTTACTGGTCCACAATAAACCATGTAGATATCACACATGAGGTATCCCAGGATACACAGCCTCACCCAGCAGTGGGAATCCCTGAGTAATGGCAATAGTGGCTGGTCTTGCAAAACATCCGTACATCCAGACCATGCATTAGTCTTCGTGACTTCTATGGCTGTTTGCTTATAGGTGAGGCCTGTAGTCACCAGATGCTCTTGTAGCATTGATTAAAATCCAGCGTTTTAGAGGATTCCGTCTCCGCTCTTGGTCACATCCAGACTGAACGCTTTGAGCTGTGGAAAATGTACTGACACTTTCTAAATTCCTATCACCTCAACTTAAGAGTTTAACCATTCCAAAATCTATACACAGGCCTGGAATATGATTGGATGTTTTACCACAGGTGAGTGCAGGAAGCAATTCACATTCTACGTGTTGCTTCCAACCTTGAGCTGTTCCTGGGACCCTGTACTGGCCATGAAACATTTGCACGGTGTTATTGGGGTCACTGTGATGACGTTCAGGTTAAATATTGCTGTAGGTCACAATTTAAAAGCATTTTTTTTTTTTTATTGCAAAAATGAAATGATTGCTCACACTTATTATATAAATGTATATGCTGATGGATGGGTCACATCGGTCATCTAATCTTTGTCCACGCCTCTGGTTATGACCTGGGTTGTTCCTGGCACTGTATCGGGTTAGCCTGCGGTGAGAAAGTGATTAATTATCAAGTAATTTCATTGATGGATCTGAAGCTCTTTTAATGGGAGCTGATCCGCTTTTAAAGACGTAGCCGTGTTTTGAGGCTCTCCGCAGGGCAGACAGATGGGCAGTGGGAAAGGTGGCATCCTGGGTTATATATAGAACCAGATTGTGGTGGGTAAAGGGTCTAAGTTACAAGGCAGCACAGCGGTCATACGGGCGGATAGAATATTGACCAGTACAAACTGATTCCAGCCCTGATCATTAGTCTCTCTTCCTAGCACGTTACACAGATCTCATATCACTTTATTTTTATGTTCTATGAGCTAAACGCTCTGAGTAAATGATAGCCCAGCGCTGGGGCATATTGATTTCCAGATCTCTCACCCTGACTGCCGGCCAGGCTATGGTGCTAGAAGCCCAAGGAACAAATTCCTTCCTACAAAGGGAATTTTGATGAGTCTGTGGCACTGTGGAACTTTCAGTGGTTACTCGAACCAGAGGAAAGACTGGACTCGAGCCACTGACGTCACAGGCTAGTTACTGCCGCCGGGGGGGACCACGCAGGAGGAGGGCTTGCTGCCAAATGTTTTGACCTATTCCTCTCCTGTTTCAATCCTTTTTCCCCCTTGGTTATGCTGTCCTGAGATTACATAAAGGCTGCTATGTGCTGCTTAGTATGGACAGCAGTTTTATCTTGAACATTTTCCCTTATAGGCTGCTGCTAATGTCATTATTTTATAGAACTTATTTTACATCTAGTTCTATAAAGGAGAATAATCCCCAATACCCTGTTGCTTCCTCATTATGCATACTTACTCTCACCTGGGTCTTAGGCCTAATGGAAAATATGAGTTGTGCATAAGTCCTATGGCGGGGAAAAGATTTTATAGGACGGCCAATCAGAAGCTGCTTCCAAAGTCTGGCTTCTGATTGGTCCCTCTCCTCTATGCCATTTTAATATTGTGAACTGCTGTGGTTGGCTGCTTTGTAATACAGATCTCAATACCATTGGCGGACAAAATAAAATGGAAATTAGGAACTGCTTATGGCAAAAGCCATAGCTATGAAGAGATAAATACATGTCCTTCGTATTAAGAAGTGGGGGTGGGGGGTCATTTTATGTTGCATAATAGGCAGTAGATACTGTAACTGACTGCCAAGATCTGGCAATTTCTTCTTCTTTAAAAGTAAAGTAATATTGTGTTCGGATCTTCAGGTAAATCTGTAGGCTTATTGTGTAATTGTGCTTAGGATTCCCTGTTAATTTAGGAAAAAATGAAAGCCACTGAAGGAGTATTTTCCCTTTTATATCGCTGCATTCTGCGTTCCTCTATTATGGGTAATTAGTAGAAATTGCAAACACAAATATGCAGACGCTGGGAACATTGCTATCATTTGTCAGACAAATGTACAATCTGTCAGTATTTTAGCTGCGCGCAATGTACACATTCCCTTATTTGTCACAGCTGCCATCAAATTATACATTAATTTCCAAATAATGGAGATAAACAACCCCAACTTAACACTCGGCTGTTGATTAAAACATTGCCAGTGTTTCTTGTGTGCGGAAGGCTGTCATTACAGCACAGAGAGGCGACCCTCCTGCTATGCCATTGTACCAATTTCAGCTCTGCCAGGTCTGCGGGAGATAATGTTAATGCTCCCTGATAATACCTATTTTATGCCTTTCTTACAGCTCTGTCTCTCAAGCCATTACTTACATCTGAAGCACAGCCATTGTAAGTGACCTGTAACTTCCTTATCCTGACCTGTGACCCGCCGTTACAGAATGACAATATCCCATTACATTTATGGACTTGACTTCCAATAGAAAAATAGATGGCAGCCAAGCAAGTCACTTGTAACTGACTGTGTTTCATGCCTCTGCTTTCTCTGGCTGCAGATTGCATGCATTTATATATAATATATATAATATTTATTTTCTTTACATAAACTGGTCATGGGCTTGTGCTAGAATTAATAAATTCCCACTTTCTCAACCACAAGTATACTGTTCCGAGATGATCTTCATATAGTGTACAAGTGGCATATGTCAAGTCTATACTGTTTCCTGGTGATGGGCTGGATCCAGGATTACGCTGATTGAGCACATCCGCTCGCTGCTGGGTCGGGCCTTCTCTGCAGGCTTATGAGAACACCTTCAAATTTCTGATCTGTCTTCACTTAAGATTGGGCTGAATTGGAAGTTTTAGATAGGGCAGCAAATATACTGATTTAACACACACTCACTCACTCACTCACTCACACTCACTAGTGCCTGCACCAACCCCAGAACAAGAGGGAAAAAAACAGGGTTACTTGAGAGGTCGCCAAGGGTTCCCCATGTTCCTACATAGCAGCGGTGATGAGTAGGCCCAGGCTTCAGCAGTGAGTTCTGCTGTCAGCGTTTGCGTCACCTCCTTTGCGCATTCGTGGTGGCATTTCAAGGTGAGAAGGGGCTGCGAGGAGCGTTTTTGGAGGTATTTATAGGTAACGGGTCTGTGAGTCGCATAAAGGTGAGAGGGGACATGTTACTATCCTTGCACTAAGTGTCTGCCTCCTATGTAACGCTCTATTATTGAAATATTTAGAGTTTTTTTTTGCAATGGTATCCCTATCATCTAGTGACTTTTTTTTTTTAATTATATTTTGTAGCATGGTCGTGCACATTGCTTCTTCTTTCACCTTCAAGCTATAATCTTTTAGTACTATGCCTGTGCGTGCAATTTAGACATATATTTAGTAACAGGTGTTTATATAGCGCCATCAGATTATATAGCGCTTTACAGAGAATATTTCACATTCACATCAGTCCCTGTCCCATTGGAGCTACATTCCAAGGTCCCGAATACATACACACAAATGGTAATGTTAATTGGCTGCTGACTAATTGAAAACACACACACACACACACACACACACACACACACACACGGCAAACTCCACACAGGTAAGGCCTAGTCCGGGAATTGAACTCATGACCTCAGTATTGTCAGGTTTGCTGACCCCATAGAGTAGGGCTAAAGTACACCTTGATTTGAATTTTTAGTTGCACCTTTCACCAATGGTCCTGTATTTGCAGCAATTTGTCCGTTCATAGAAACGGCCTCTGATCAGAAGTGAGTTGCCCGTGAATCGCTGTGAGTCAGTTCCTGCAACCACTGCTCGTCTTGAAGTTCTTGGCTGAGCCCTGAATCAGGAAATCCAGGATTCAATGACTTCCTTTTGGAGAACTGCTTATGGAAATGCTAGTGGTTGGTGTATAGGCAGCTGTTCAAAGAAAAATAGACCTATATGCACTTAGTATAACAAAGGCATATAAATCCGTTCCTATACGGCAGCCGCTATCAGCTGTGGATCTGCGCCAACTCGCTTCTCAGTGCTGGCCATTCATGTTCTGTTGCGTGGTGGAAATTCTCATTGTTTACCTGTGTGTAGCAATCTTATGTCTATGTATTGGGGCAGAGTTGGCCATTACCAGTTGGTTGCCATAGACAAACCTTGAGCTGCTGCCCCTCTAAAAAACAAACAAAAAATACTTATTTAAGTTTTAATCTTAAAATGTTATTCTTTAACTCCTACAACGCTGTCACACTGCCATTGCTCTGCCGGGACAGGACCTAGCACTTCTGGTGTGCCTCAGGGCCAGTGATTGCAGTAAGTGACCCTATGGGCCTATGAGATACAGTGGCCGGTTAATGCGGCCTTTTTTACAATCCTGATACATTGGCCAGCTGCTGGGCCGCAGTTTCGTTGTCTGAAAAACTGTGTAAATAAAAATTGGAATCTATTTCCGCGTTCCCAATGGCTACAGGCTCTGATGTGTAGGTTAGGGTTAGGCTACGGGGCATGTAAAGCTAGGAGGTGGGGCATGAAATGCTAGTGTTGGGGCTGAAGAAGGGGAGGGTTAGGGTTGGCTGCAGGAAAGGGGGGGTTAGGGCTAGTAAAGGCTTAAGGGCAGGGTTAGGTTAAGCTCTTAACTTTCGGCGGAGGACTTTTTCGCATCTGTTGCATCTATGTTGCTTTCTAAAATGCATATAGCTGTATCGCCAGACTCCTGGTTCCTACCCTTGGTCTGACACTGTGCTGGCGCTCCCAACCCCCCCCCCCTCCCTTCAGAAGCCTTTGCACCCTAGTTGTTTGCCTATGTGACCAATGCCTAGGGCCAACTCTGCATCGACGCCCACAACAGGAAAATCTTCTGCAAGCAGTTGAAGGTGAGGTGACAATGGGCGGTGTGTAATCATCGCTTACAGCAGTGTTTCCTGCAGGTGAGCCACTGGGGGGTATGAGGAAGGAGTCACCGGTCTGTTGAAAATAACTGTGGCTGGGCTTCTAATGTAATCTTTTTCTTTTCCCTTAATGCTTTCTTTCGATGAGGGGTCATAGAAGGCTCTTTAATCATTGTTTTCCTTAAGTCTGTTTTTGGAAAAATAGAAAATGATAAAAATAATTTCCTTTACTTGGAATCTTGTCGTCGTGGTTTGGGGCCATTTAAAACACAACTTGCAGGTCTTGGTTATCCCTTGTTATCCTTGTCGTTTTGGGGGACAGTGCTGTAGTATAGCACCGATAATATTGCTCGACTTGTCCTCTTATAAAGCAAATGTTTGTCTCATTGTAAAAACCTTCCTTGTTGTTCCGTTGTATAAGAAGCTGGAGAGAGAGGTCTGCCTGTCATCTGCTGCATGTGGATGCATTCTGCTAATACCTAATCCTTGACTAGATCTGCTTCCTAGAGACCTCAGGCCTCACCTCCATTGTACGAGACTTCTTGGGTAACCAGGGCCATGATTCTGTCCCGTGGTCTTAGGGAGGTGGTTGAGTCTGTTAGAAATCCCTAGTACGGAATTACTGCTCCTGTGTAATGTTCTTGCCAATAACTTTACTTATTGTGTAATAAAACAACACATGAGACCATTACTGGTTTCATTTCTGCTCTTGACTGCTGCATGTTACATATATACATATTTTAGGACACCTGTACAGGTGTGTTCATACCTGTTTGACTAGTAGTAGTCTGCTGCAGGGATTGTTGTGCATGTCCATCTCTCATACACTTGTCTCAGCCAAGGTGCGTCTTATGATTGATTGATTATCTTCATATTTTTTGTGTCCTTTTCCCCATGAAGAGTCCCACAACTATGACTGACATCCAATTAGAAATGACCTTCAGTACTTTCACGTCTGCTCCGTCGTGCATTCTGGTGTCCTGGAAAGTAACTGATCATGCCGCTTAATGATGCATACACGCGGAACACAAATGTCATTAATAATGCCATGTATTTGGTTACGTATACTGTCGTTTTTGATTTTGTTTTATTGTTATAAGCTAAGGAATATTTAGCCTTAATTAGAATGGATCATTCCATGTTTGGAGATAAGTGGTGGGACAGTATTAAGCCTATAGAAATAAATAAAGGCCTTTGTTCTACACTGTTACCATCCAGCCCAATTAACAAAACTATAAGAAAGACGCTGTTAATACACACAGCAATAGTTTGCCTTGTGACTGAATAATGAATAGTCTTGAATCTAGAGACAATTTAAATACACTTGGAAGCTGTCATGTTTGGAAATGATTTTGTTTACAGCATAATTAGGAGTATAAATTAGCATAAATAGAGGGAGAATGCCTTTCATCGCCCATAACCCTTTTTTAATTGAATGTTGGCAATTTTGGTTTTCTTGTTTTATAAGTGACTGCATCGTGTGTATAATGGAAGTGGACATTGTCTTCTGATTCATGACACATATATATTGCATAAGGTGATTTTTATTTAGTATTTTATGTTTTCAAAAAAACCCTCAATCTTCCAAAAGATGAGCAAAAACATAGCTGTATATTAGTGATGCTTTTATTCTTAGTTAGTCGCCTGCGGATTAGTTAATGTACGATAAGCCCATAGAAATGCATGGGCCATTGTAAGGAAATTCCTCCCTTCCATTAATAGATGTTCCTGCTCACTACAAAGGGGTATCCCTGAGAGACTTGGAATCAGACCCTGGGTTGACCAGTGCTGTTCACGCTTACTGGGTATTTGCAGAGAAATAATATAGGGAAATGTCAGTAAAGTCTTAAGTTCAGTAATAATGTTACATGGTAAGTTATAAAAATGAGGGTACACAGTATATACATCTGTTTTGACAGATGCGTCCAAGCTTTTCTATATTGTGAGGGGGCATCGGCAGTGGATCAGTTATTTTATTTTTAGAAGACGTTTGTAAAAAAAAACAAAAAAAAAACAACCAAAAACTTTCTTGTAATATATTGCGAATTTAAAGAGTTGGTTTTTGGATTTATAGTCACAGCTCCGTTGTCCTGGGTTCTTCTGTCTAGGCTCTATCTCATGGTAAATTTATTTATAAACGTTATTTTAGCGGTCACCCATTATAGACATTCACATCACATGGGTACGTGAACTTATTATTGACATCGTCAGCAAATATATATTCATCTTTGTACATCTCACAAAGACAATTGAATGTTTCTATAACTATGAATTCTCTACTCTCTCTATTTCTACATCACGTTTCCACGATATAAACTCCAGGCGATTATCCATCCTGAATGAATGGAGCAGGGAGATTTTCTGGGGGAAAGTAGATGTATATAGAGGAAGGGAAGCAGCTTGTTAGTAATACATCGGAGTTTGGCGTCTCGCAGCATAGACTGAGGAGTGATTCATAACATTAGAAGGGACAGGAAAACCCTGGAAATGTCTTGCGCTATTAACCCATTCCTTTAGTCTAAGAAACGTAAAGCAAAAGTCCTTCATCGCACATTTTAAAAGCCACCACCAGACAGCGGTAAATTACTGGAATGATTTCACCGTTCTATCTGGGATTCGTGAGTCACTGACATAGGTACAAATGTTAACAATCTGCTTCTGCAGCGAGGTTTGTGGTTTGTATGAAGAGATTCCATCAGTAAAGAGGTGATGATCGTATTTTCAGCTGGAAAATGTACAACAAAAGTCTAACCTTTCATTTGTATCTGACAAGAATTGGAACTTGCATCCGGTGCCTTACATCCAGTATGAAAACTGTAAGGGATCCGTGGGATTCAATTGCTCAACCACAAGCGGCACCCAGTCAGTTGGGTACAAGTCTAGATTGCATGTAATCATGTGCACGATTTTTTTTTTTGGGTGGGCCAGCACTGCGCGATGTCACGCTGATATACACTACGCCACCAGAGCTACGCATAGGTCGGTCCCGGGCCCTCAGTGGTGGTGAGAAGATCTCGGATGTGTAGCCGTCTTTTGGAAATTGCGTAGCTTTCGTTGAAATACAAAATACTTCCGTGAATTTCTGATACCGATTTGCAGCTGTGTTGTTAGTTTTCCTAAGCTGGTAAAAATCGTTTCCTAAAACTTCTGCTGACTTCCTTGTTAAGTGAAACGGCTCCGTCTAGAAAGTAAATAACCATTAAGCGCATATTTGGAAGGACTGGTTAAATAAACATGTCACATTCCACAACGGGTGCTGGGAAGTGCACAGGATTTGCTTCAAATACCGGTGACGTCACTTCTCACTCGAACGGCAAAGCTCCTCCGGGACTGATGACGTAACTGCGATGAGAATATAATATTACTGCTCGTCTGATCACTGAGAAATACTGGGATGCTTGTAGGAAAATGCAGATTCCTTGTTTTCATGTTATAAATAGCTCTTTCTGCAGAAGATATTACAGATTGCATCAGACCATTAAATCTGAAAGACACAAAAATGACTATTGAGCCATTAAATATCAATCTCCCAAGAGGCTGTTACTTACATGTTTAAGAACATTAAAGGAATCATTTTTTTTTTATACAAAATGTTAAATTTATTATGACTAAAATTATATTATTCAAATAGATATTTTGCATATGACGATACACCCCAACATGACCCAACCACTGGACATGATCATAATACAATTCTATTACA
>WWET01000029.1:1311306-1331099 GCA_011038615.1 Limnodynastes dumerilii
TCTCATTGCTTTGTTACATTGATTGGCTACCTTTAAGTCACTGGAAATAATGACTCCTAGATCCCTTTCCTCCTCGGTAGATTCTAATGCAGTGATGTTCTATGCTTGGTGGCTGTAATCCGGGCTTTTCGCCACTGTGTGTGGGCACTATTGTGCAAGTACCAGATAACCTCTAACGTTTCCTGCTTGGTGAGGATTGCCAGGAGAACCCCACGTGGTCATTATTCTTTATATGGTCTCTATATTCCCTGTTTGTAATAAAATGAACTAGATTCAGACACCTTTTTCAGTCAATGTTGAAGCACAATCAGACGTCTTTAAACCAGTGTATTGGATACAAAGCCTTAGTCTGTGTCCTTGTATTTTTCTTGTGGCCCGGGATGGATTTCTAGACAGTCCCTTGGCAGTGATGGTGAGTGCCTTTGGGCACAGCCATCATTATGACATCTGCTCTGTAACCAGCGGGTGACTCTACTACACAGATCACTGACCACTTTAATTACCATCTAAGGCTCTTGACAGTGTTTAATACCCCATTATGCTGACACCGGAAGTGTCTGTGTTGGATTTGTTTGTGTGTAGGCTTCAGTGTGATGCACACACATAGTGTACACATGTGTAGGTGTATTCCTGCACAAGGAGGTTGTGTTGTGTACTGGCAGCGTGACAAGGTGAGTGTGGAACGCTGCTTACAAAAATATTTTGCTATTTCGTTGCTTCGTCCAGGGTCACATTTATCCTTAGTGCGGGATGGATCCGCTGTGGACGCCTGACTCTTCACAAGTCCCTGCGATGTGGAACGATGACATCAGAAGCTGCTAAGATGAAATAAATCATTTTCCTCCATTGAATATTAAGACGCTCCCGGCGTGCTGTTTACACGTGTTAAATATGCTGACGTGTGGAGTAATGTAAATAAATGGCAGCCAGGTGGTGTTAAAATTCAGTAAAATGAGCTTATTCAGAATGTAAGGACAGCGTTCCATGACCTGCGGTGCGGTTTCCTATCTGCGGCAGCTTCCTGGCTTTCTTTGGAAAGAGGATCAATTTTTCCCCCTCACCTTTCCCGTGTCTAACGCTGTACAAGCAAAATCACTTGTCTGTGTCCCAAAATAATTGCTGAGCAATAATCACTAAGGCCGGGACTAAGCACTCCTAAGTCTCTGCATGGGAGGGTAGCGGATGCTAAGTGCGCTCCTGAGCCTCTATTCCGTATGTTTGAGGGTAGTACAAACTCTGTGCATGTATGGAGTTTCCATAGCCTGACCCTTACACACACCCGCCTCCTGAGCATAAAGGACTCGTGTAAGGGCTTAGCACAATTTAAATATCTCCCCCTGCCCTTCATGCACACGTGCTGTATGCGTGGCGGTGATCACGCCCTTCCGTTGTTAGGGATTACTTTGTGTAATTGAGAATTGTTTGCAGTGCATTTTGAAGCATAACTGGCAATTTTACACGTGCAGAATGCGTAAGCGTTCTGAATGCATTCATGGCCTTTCCTATGCATTTCTGATCCGTCTTAAATGGATGGCGCAACTCCTTTAGAGAAGGTCATGAATGTAGTTTTGCTGTAATATCAGTTTCATGGGAATTGTGTAGCTTCCCTATTGGAGAAGACTTTCGGTCACTTAGTGACGAAGTTCCTTTGCTCATAACGCGTTTCGCTGTTAGCAGATGAATCACCGGCATTGCCTGGATGCATGCTTATTATAACTGCACGTTCTGCAATTTCCATTTCTCACACTATGAGACCTGACTGGGAGTTGTGACGTCCCAAAGCCGATGGATAGATTAATACGATCCAGCAAATGGAATAACAGCCTGTTCTCCTTCAGTGGTTCTGTATGACAGGGGATTACTGCTGTAACAGAGCTAATTTAATAATGCCCATCACTTGTACTTGTACTAAGCACTATGCAGCCAAGTCTTGACTAAAATAATTTGTATTCCACTGTGACTTCCCCTAGGATAATTCACTCCAGCCTTAACTACACTTTGTTTTTATTGTCCCAAATCAGTATTTTCCACCCGTGTTCCCCCTCGTTTTTGTGTGTGGATAGTGTCGTCAGAGCAGCCACCTTTTATTATGTGCTGTACCTCAGGCCTGGCCAACCTGTGGCTCTCCAGGTGTTTCAGAACTACCAGTTTCTGCATGAGCTAAGCCAAGACCTGACAAAGCATGTTGGATTTACCGGCAGAAGGAATGTATGCAGATTGGGACTGGATGGTTTGGTTATTGCCATAGTAGATTTTTCTCAATGGATTTCCTGGTCTAATGTTTATTTTACTTGTAACATACTAGAAAAAAAATAAAATATTTACCACTTTCTGCAAGAAATAAAGCAAAGTCCTCCCAGTATAGGTCTGTTTTTCTATTCTGTGGCACCCAGATGTTTTAGAAACGTGTCTGTTTATCAGTAGAGTGGGAGAAACGCGTTGTATCAGGTATGATTTATGCTGCTCAGATTTACCTGGCTGCCAAAATAAACTCCTCTTATCAGGATTATGCTGCTTGTGAAAGCGCCCATTGTGTTGCTCCAGATCCTTCAAATAAAGGGTTTCCCCATATATATGGCCGCACAGGCCCTGTCACATGGGTACTGTGGGGGGCCCATCCCATAACTAAACTCTAATGTTACATGCTGCTCCAGTAATTCTCTCCTCTTGGGTTCTGCTAAAGGTCATATGAAGGATTTGCAATGACAGAGAACATGTTGTTAGCAGCGACAAATTTTACAGCAAGGTTTCTCCACCTGTCTATGCGTTACACTTGTTAAAGACAAATGTTTGGGCTCATTGTTTTAGCTGTGGATAGTCCGTCATACACTAGGCATAGTTGTGTGCTTTCCTCCTGTACTGGGCATCAGAAGACTTAGGGATTTGTGTTTTTGGCTGAAAAGGATCACCAGACCAGAATCTCCACATCACAAGAATGACAAAAAATCGTTAGGACCCTACATGAACCTAAAACCGCAAAATGTTTTATTAATAATAACACAAGTATTTCCGATGTGTGATTTTATTAGTAAAATAGACCCAATTCTCCCTAAATAAAATATCCACCAAACCCTATCGTGCAGGCAGTAAATCATTTCACTTGTATTGGGGCAGAAGCATTTTATTCTCTCCGTGTCTATGGGGTAGATCCAGAACAACGTCTGCAAGTGAATTTACGCTAGCCGCTAGTACTTATGGCGCATGGCAAATGTTACACCACGTAAGGCATAGCGTAAGGGGCAGTCACGTATCGGTAGCGTGTTAACATACGAAGGGGCGTGCCAACCATACGCCGCTAGTATTTACGCTTCAAAGGCGGGGTGACGCATTTAAATCGTACAGTATGGGCGCGCTTAGCAGCGTAGCTACGTGTGGGAAGTACGTCCGCTAGTGGTTACGCAGCGTAAAGTTATGGTAGGGTATGGAAAGCGTACACGAGAGGGGTGTAGCGAGGAGAGTGCGTAGAGGGCACGCTAGTGTAAGAACGCAGCATAGAAAAGCCTCGCTCTGGGTCTCGCCCTATGTTTGTTTGTCATTTTGGCAGAAATCTGCTCATAGTCCCAAACACAAAGGGAGAATTATTTAGGCGGGGGTCCGGCTCGGACACATTTTAAGAGCGTTTTGTTTATTGTCCAGAGCAGAAAAGTATTTCCAGAATGCGTTATTTGGACACCTATAATATAAGATCTCTCTCCTATATGTGTATGACCCCAGTCCCCCATATAATAATGAATAGCGGTAACCTCACCGGTGCATTTGCAAATGAATTAGACACCAATGATTGTTCTTTGACTTCATTCCAATTTGTCCCTCAGCGCTGGCTCTTTATCTTGGCATGAATTGCATCGAGTACTCCCAAACTTTTCTTTTTTACCTCCCCTTTTTAATATTGTGTCTGAGAGCACCTACTGCTAATAACTTAAGTCTAAGTAATCATTTTTTCGTTGTTATAGTTGCCTAGAATGGTAGTTATTTTGCTTTCCTGCCGGGTTAATACATTTGGTGGATAAATTCCAGGACCGTGCTTAATCCATAGCCTGCCATTAAAACCAGAGAGGCAAGGAAATTAAAATAAGGTTTGCATAATGACAAGTGGGGTGTCTGCTGCTCTAATCATCCACCGCATACTTTCTCTTTTACTGGTCTCTCTTCACTTCTGTCTCAAGATAAAAGCCAAACGTTTCCATGTGACCGGGAAGATGTTTCAGATGTTTCATTGTTTTAATAAAAATGCCCAATACAACTTGTTGGTCATTCTTGCATTGTGTCTAATGTAACATTTGATTTGTGCTGTGGCAATTCCTATGAATTGAGATATTTTATGCACTATTGGGCCACATATACACAATCTACGTTACGAAACGATACATAGCTTACGTAAATTAGTTACTTCGCAGCTATCGACAATTTTCGTCCGTATGTGGAAGACGGACCTATGTTTCCTCTTACCTGTGTAGGCTGACATGTTGTACGAGGTGTTTGGTGAATATATATTTACAGCGCAGATAATGTGGAAAACTATAGATTATAAAGAAAGCCAGGCAGGGGATATAAATACACATTAGCAATGGATTCCTTTCACACGTGTGTTTTACATTGTGTTACGTGAATTGGATAACGCTTGGTGGGATTTTTATGGGTTATGCTAAATATCTTTTTTGAGAATGAATACTCCTTTAATAGTTGTTGAAATTGGCATTAAATGCAGAAAAGACCCCTCGATTTTCAAAGTATACCACCCATGAATACGGTTATAGGTTTGTTTGATCTTTCAGCTGCTGAACATTCGTTTGTTTGTTACTTGCACAGAGAATAAACCTCTTTGATTTCAGTCTCTAATCTCTTGTGATATTTTTAGCTGCCAGGTCTGTAGTTCTTTGGTCATTAAAGACCTTTTCAGCACTCAAGGTGTTAATGAACCCTCTTCAGTCTTGTTCATAAGCCAGGAAATCAGATGTGTTAATTAAAATACCAATGTCCTATTTACCTGCTTATCATTCTTTGCAGGGCACAGTGTTTTTTTGTGCTAATTTGCTAAAATCGTTTGCTGGGTTTAGAGCGTTGACTTGGAAACATCCTCTCTGCCCCATACTCCTGTGCATCCTACATACACCGCTACTGCTGTGACTCCTACATACACCGCTACTCCTGTGCATCCTACATACACCGCTACTGCTGTGACTCCTACATACACCGCTACTCCTGTGCATCCTACATACACTGCTACTGCTGTGCATCCTACATACACCGCTACTCCTGTGCATCCTACATACACCGCTACTGCTGTGACATGGCAATTATGTGTACGCTGTGCCCAACAAGGACATTGTCCCTTTCAACTCTTATGTTGTTATATGTGCAGTGAAATCCCTTTGGCTTTATCACTAATCGTAAATAGAAAATATCAGCTTGTATTTGACATGTGGGTAATAATATATAGTGCTGTACTTATATTTTTTTGTATATTGGTTATGTGGGTAATATTGCACATTTTTATTGCATATTTTACTGATGACACAAATGTATGTAACGCAGCAGACACCGGGAGGGTTTTACCAACAGAACTGATCTCAATAGACCGGAGGAATGGTCAAAAACATGCAAAACACGGAGGTCTGGTAGTCCACACGGGAGAGGGGAATGGACTCCGCTGTCGCTGCCCTCTAACCCTACCCTACCTTATCTTAACCAGCCCTTACTGTCTGCTACACCACCTCCTGACATTAATTACCCCCCTTCCCCCTTGCCAGTCTTTCTGCTACATCTCTTAGTATAGAGCATGGCAGGAAGTTATCACTGTTTAAAAGTTTCTCCTGGATAGACTTCTTTAGACGGTGTATAAGTGGCCTGTGATACAATGATACAATGGTGTTGTCAGTGTTATAGCTGCTTGCAGTTTTCTATCCGTGTTTGCTCTCGGTTGGAAGAGGTTTTGTATGAGTGGTTTCAGCTTGGCCGACGGTCAGTAGCGTGGAGGCCCCTGCTCCCAGAGCAGATTGGTGCTGTTCACACACCATGCTGTACGCAGCATATGCTGCCAACTGCAGTTGATTGTCTTGCTTGTCAGCGGCTGTGACAGTGACCCTCACAACTGTTTGAGGACGCCTGTGTGATAAAGGATTATTTACTGGACTCCGAGGCCGCGCTTTATGGCATAGAATGCCCCCCCCCCGGTCCCCCTGTTGCAGTGAGAACATCTCATTCTGCACTTGTGGCTTTCTTTCATGGTGTGTAACCAGATGCTGAGCATTCAGGAGAAATCTTTTCTGCAGCTTCTATTGATGAATAAGAGAAGTGTCTTCCATGTGACAGACCCTGTTTAGCCACAAATCAAGTTTGTTTCCATGTGGTGGAATAATTTGGCCACTGTATCGGTGATAATGTCCAATTGATCTCCGAGAAATCAATACGGTTGTTTAATAGATGCTAATATGAAGAGAAAGCTGTTCTCAGGGGCTGAAGGGGTATAAAGGAGATCATGTAAAATGTGCAGTGGGATTAGAGCCGTGACGTCGGCCCAGTTATAGAATTGTCATTTTATTATTATTTAGGGTCATAGGACCTGATTCAGACTTAAGAAGAAACTTAAAATTAGGAGAGAAAAGTTATACATGGGCAAAACCATTTTGATTTCAGGGGGGTCAAGGTAATTGTATTCTTTGCATGCAGGGATATATCTTTAAATTGTTTACTGCACACAGATACTGACCAGCTTTACTATCACACTGTTATTTATCACCTCTCATCTCTAATACTATAATATTATTATATTATTACACAGATACTGACCAGCGTTACTATCACACTGTTATTTATCACCTCTCATCTCTAATACTATGGTAGATGACGGTGCAGGCGATAGTGTGTATTACTTGGTAGATGACGGTGCAGGCGATAGTGTGTATTACTTGGTAGATGACGGTGCAGGCGATAGTGTGTATTACTTGGTAGATGACGGTGCAGGCGATAGTGTGTATTACTTGGTAGATGACGGTGCAGGCGATAGTGTGTATTACTTGGTAGATGACGGTGCAGGCGATAGTGTGTATTACTTGGTAGATGACGGTGCAGGCGATAGTGTGTATTACTTGGTAGATGACGGTGCAGGCGATAGTGTGTATTACTTGGTAGATGACGGTGCAGGCGATAGTGTGTATTACTTGGTAGATGACGGTGCAGGCGATAGTGTGTATTACTTGGTAGATGACGGTGCAGGCGATAGTGTGTATTACTTGGTAGATGACGGTGCAGGCGATAGTGTGTATTACTTGGTAGATGACGGTGCAGGCGATAGTGTGTATTACTTGGTAGATGACGGTGCAGGCGATAGTGTGTATTACTTGGTAGATGACGGTGCAGGCGATAGTGTGTATTACTTGGTAGATGACGGTGCAGGCGATAGTGTGTATTACTTGGTAGATGACGGTGCAGGCGATAGTGTGTATTACTTGGTAGATGACGGTGCAGGCGATAGTGTGTATTACTTGGTAGATGACGGTGCAGGCGATAGTGTGTATTACTTGGTAGATGACGGTGCAGGCGATAGTGTGTATTACTTGGTAGATGACGGTGCAGGCGATAGTGTGTATTACTTGGTAGATGACGGTGCAGGCGATAGTGTGTATTACTTGGTAGATGACGGTGCAGGCGATAGTGTGTATTACTTGGTAGATGACGGTGCAGGCGATAGTGTGTATTACTTGGTAGATGACGGTGCAGGCGATAGTGTGTATTACTTGGTAGATGACGGTGCAGGCGATAGTGTGTATTACTTGGTAGATGACGGTGCAGGCGATAGTGTGTATTACTTGGTAGATGACGGTGCAGGCGATAGTGTGTATTACTTGGTAGATGACGGTGCAGGCGATAGTGTGTATTACTTGGTAGATGACGGTGCAGGCGATAGTGTGTATTACTTGGTAGATGACGGTGCAGGCGATAGTGTGTATTACTTGGTAGATGACGGTGCAGGCGATAGTGTGTATTACTTGGTAGATGACGGTGCAGGCGATAGTGTGTATTACTTGGTAGATGACGGTGCAGGCGATAGTGTGTATTACTTGGTAGATGACGGTGCAGGCGATAGTGTGTATTACTTGGTAGATGACGGTGCAGGCGATAGTGTGTATTACTTGGTAGATGACGGTGCAGGCGATAGTGTGTATTACTTGGTAGATGACGGTGCAGGCGATAGTGTGTATTACTTGGTAGATGACGGTGCAGGCGATAGTGTGTATTACTTGGTAGATGACGGTGCAGGCGATAGTGTGTATTACTTGGTAGATGACGGTGCAGGCGATAGTGTGTATTACTTGGTAGATGACGGTGCAGGCGATAGTGTGTATTACTTGGTAGATGACGGTGCAGGCGATAGTGTGTATTACTTGGTAGATGACGGTGCAGGCGATAGTGTGTATTACTTGGTAGATGACGGTGCAGGCGATAGTGTGTATTACTTGGTAGATGACGGTGCAGGCGATAGTGTGTATTACTTGGTAGATGACGGTGCAGGCGATAGTGTGTATTACTTGGTAGATGACGGTGCAGGCGATAGTGTGTATTACTTGGTAGATGACGGTGCAGGCGATAGTGTGTATTACTTGGTAGATGACGGTGCAGGCGATAGTGTGTATTACTTGGTAGATGACGGTGCAGGCGATAGTGTGTATTACTTGGTAGATGACGGTGCAGGCGATAGTGTGTATTACTTGGTAGATGACGGTGCAGGCGATAGTGTGTATTACTTGGTAGATGACGGTGCAGGCGATAGTGTGTATTACTTGGTAGATGACGGTGCAGGCGATAGTGTGTATTACTTGGTAGATGACGGTGCAGGCGATAGTGTGTATTACTTGGTAGATGACGGTGCAGGCGATAGTGTGTATTACTTGGTAGATGACGGTGCAGGCGATAGTGTGTATTACTTGGTAGATGACGGTGCAGGCGATAGTGTGTATTACTTGGTAGATGACGGTGCAGGCGATAGTGTGTATTACTTGGTAGATGACGGTGCAGGCGATAGTGTGTATTACTTGGTAGATGACGGTGCAGGCGATAGTGTGTATTACTTGGTAGATGACGGTGCAGGCGATAGTGTGTATTACTTGGTAGATGACGGTGCAGGCGATAGTGTGTATTACTTGGTAGATGACGGTGCAGGCGATAGTGTGTATTACTTGGTAGATGACGGTGCAGGCGATAGTGTGTATTACTTGGTAGATGACGGTGCAGGCGATAGTGTGTATTACTTGGTAGATGACGGTGCAGGCGATAGTGTGTATTACTTGGTAGATGACGGTGCAGGCGATAGTGTGTATTACTTGGTAGATGACGGTGCAGGCGATAGTGTGTATTACTTGGTAGATGACGGTGCAGGCGATAGTGTGTATTACTTGGTAGATGACGGTGCAGGCGATAGTGTGTATTACTTGGTAGATGACGGTGCAGGCGATAGTGTGTATTACTTGGTAGATGACGGTGCAGGCGATAGTGTGTATTACTTGGTAGATGACGGTGCAGGCGATAGTGTGTATTACTTGGTAGATGACGGTGCAGGCGATAGTGTGTATTACTTGGTAGATGACGGTGCAGGCGATAGTGTGTATTACTTGGTAGATGACGGTGCAGGCGATAGTGTGTATTACTTGGTAGATGACGGTGCAGGCGATAGTGTGTATTACTTGGTAGATGGCGGTGCAGGCGATAGTGTGTGTTACTTGGTAGATGGAGGTGCAGGCCATAGTGCGTATTACTTGCTAGATGGCGGTGCAGGCCATAGTGTGTATTACTTGGTAGATGGCGGTGCAGGCGATAGTGTGTATGACTTGGTAGATGGCGGAGCAGGCGATAGTGCGTATTACTTGGTAGATGGCGGAGCAGGCGATAGTGCGTATTACTTGGTAGATGGCGGTGCAGGCGATAGTGTGTGTTACTTGCTAGATGGAGGAGCAGGCCATAGTGTGTGTTACTTGGTAGATGGCGGAGCAGGCCATAGTGCGTATTACTTGCTAGATGGCGGTGCAGGCGATAGTGCGTATTACTTGGTAGATGGCGGAGCAGGCCATAGTGCGTATTACTTGCTAGATGGCGGTGCAGACCATAGTGTGTATTACTTGGTAGATGGCGGTGCAGGCCATAGTGCGTATTACTTGGTAGATGGCGGAGCAGGCGATAGTGCGTATTACTTGGTAGATGGCGGTGCAGGCCATAGTGTGTGTTACTTGGTAGATGGCGGAGCAGGCCATAGTGTGTATTACTTGGTAGATGGCGGTGCAGGCCATAGTGTGTGTTACTTGCTAGATGGCGGAGCAGGCCATAGTGCGTATTACTTGGTAGATGACGGTGCAGGCCATAGTGCGTATTACTTGCTAGATGGAGGTGCAGGCCATAGTGTGTATTACTTGCTAGATGGCGGAGCAGGCCATAGTGCGTATTACTTGGTAGATGGCGGTGCAGGCGATAGTGTGTATTACTTGCTAGATGGCGGTGCAGGCCATAGTGCGTATTACTTGGTAGATGACGGTGCAGGCGATAGTGCGTATTATTTGGTAGATGGCGGAGCAGGCCATAGTGTGTATTACTTGCTAGATGGCGGTGCAGGCCATAGTGTGTGTTACTTGCTAGATGGCGGAGCAGGCCATAGCGTGTATTACTTGCTAGATGGCGGTGCTGTGTATGTAGAGTGCTTACAATTAATTCATTTTAATGAAACCATACACTTGGTTTACTTTTAAATGTTAATAAATGTAACTTGTTGTGTTATATCGGTCATTAGTTATTCTTTGGGGCCTATAGAATTTTTTGGCGCTTATACAGTTAATTGTTTTGAATAATAGGTTTTTTTCTTGAATACAATATCTGTAACTTTACTAACTACCCCACAGGAGCATTCATAGTAATCGCGCTTCTTATATATCCGCTGCTTGGGCTTCTTCTGTTTTCCGGTCATACTTCTATACACTGTAGACCAGTTTATTGAACTTACCTCTCAGACGCCAGACAAAGTCTCCTCAGCGGTTCTTTAGTTATGGATAAACCCTTCATATATCTGTAGTGATTTGTGGCTGTTTTGCTATAATCATTTACAGGTGGGTTTTGCTGCAATCTGTTCTGACAGATTGGTCTATAGATGATACAGTTATGAACCCCGGTCTGTGTTAGTAATATGTCACACATGGTGGTGTATATTCACATGTTGTTCTGCCCTAGTTTTGATCTTCTGGAGTAGTTTTGGACAATGGGTCACCTTATAGAGGGTGTCTAGTCCACACTGGCTGATAAGACGACAGAGCCTTCTCTTACGTGAAGGGTTTTAAGGATACTGTAACATGTGCATCCTAAAATTACTGCATTGAGTAATCGTGCTTATAAATAGATAACCTGGTTTCTGTTTCCAAACCGGTTCCAAAGTCAAATAGTCAGTATTAGAAATTCACTCTCTAGATACTGCTGTGATTTGTGTTTAATGTCTCTGCTTCCAGTGGTTGTTGTTAGTTTGTGTTTGTGATTTGTCTGTTGTTGTATTGTCCCCAGTCCTGGCATATTGGCAATTACAGAAAATATTTATCTATAGGATACATTCTATAAATGATATAGCCACCTGGTGATTCTTTGCAGCCACAGACGCTTCAGGTCATTAGACATAGCGGAGATGTAAATCTATAATATCGACGTTCCTGTTTTTTATGGACGTAGGAGACGGATGTACAATGTACAGAGACACAAAGAATGAAACTCGCTGTTTACTGAACGTTTATGTAGATTATTCAGATACTTCAGTTTCAAAGGTGTTCCTGCAGATTAACATAAAACCTAAATTGTGAGTCCAGGAACCCAAAAAGTAATAAAATGGTGAATAAATGTTTCTAGCGGTCAGCGTGCTATGGAGTGTGATAAAGGAAATGCATTATATAATGTCCCCGCATTCTATTCTATTGGCCAGTGTGTGTGAAGTTGGCTAATAACATGGGACGTATAGGAAACCTTCCCCTCGCCAGCATTGATAAACCGTTACATGCGGGGTTATTGCTGTGATAGCTTCTGGTGGCTGTGGCTGGCATTGTACCAGGATCTCTCCACAGCTCCAGTAGAGGCAGCTCGGTCCAGCATATTACACTCTACATGAAGCCGCTTCTCTCCCACTAATTAATTCTGCCGCTCTCACTGAGGACTCGTTGCATCGTGCATGTAGTTTTAGCTCCTCAATAAGTAACAGTAGGAGATTGAAGAGAGAGCTCGCGCGGAGTGCAAGAAGAAAGCAGATGGTACAGCGGCTGCTACCAGCTGTGCTCCCTCCTCCTCCCCCCCTTCAGTCCTGGCTGGATGATGTAATGGAAAGAGAGCCCCCCCCTCCTCCTCCTCTGGTGTATGAGGCTCTTCCAGGCTGTCAGTGTGGACTGGAGGCTGCGGCAATCCTCTAGGCTTTTAGTTTGCAGCTGTCATGTGACCCCAGCAGCCAAATGGAACATAATGTCTGGAAATAAAATAAATAAAAAATAGCATAGACTTTCTACTGATGCTCCTCAGCTGCTCTTGGCAGAGAGTCTGCAGGCCCCGGTCTCCTCCTGCTGGATTGTGAGGTCTGGAGATTAACTGATCTCTGCTCATCCACATTTTCATCTGTGGTTTAAAGTCTAGTTGATGCGGATGGCACAATACTGGCAAAACACTGCTCCGATATGTGTCCCCACTCGGCAACACTAAGCATTAGATCTACTGGTTCGGCCACCAGGCTGCCCCTTGTGTCTTGTTAGAGCAGCATCAATGCTTGTATATAATTGTAGTAAGGCCTGACATTCAGAGGAGAGAGCTATGTGGACATGGAAAGAACAAACCAGCAGTTGATGCCCAGGAAATTATCCTTTGGCTCTGATGTTATTGCAGAGTTGTGTACAGTTCTCATCAGTCTTTAATGCATTGATAGTGCACATGCCTTGCCCGCTGGTGCTATCCCTGGTAGTGCTGCCTGAGTGGATGCACACCATGACAAATGTGCACTCTTTCATGTGATCAGACTGAGCCAATGAGCTGCAAGCTGGCAGTCCTCCTACAGTGGGCTCCTCAGGAGTACACTGAGCATGCTCCTGCCAGCACAGGGGAGGATCACACTCCGTAATACCTATGAACATGTGTATTTACCAGGTATGTGGCTAGCTAAATGCCGATCTGCAATACAATAAACAGAGGAGAGCATGTGAAATAATAATTTTCTGGTTTACTCGATTGTCCAGATGTGTCTTTAGTGTAGTTGTGTGAGTGTGTGCTGGGTATTTTCAGATGCGTCCATGGGTCTGACACATTATTGAGCGCTTTATCCAAATGAAGAATGCAGGACGGGTCCAGTCTCTCTCACCCAGGGGCAGCAGTGATTGGCCTGTCCCATGTATGAAACAAAGCGTTGTATTGGCCGAGCAGCCATCCAGTAGGAATGCAAGAAATCAGACGTATTTAAGCTTTGTCAGATGAGAGAATGGTCCATGCAGCCAGTGCTGCTCATGTGGGATTCTCCAAATAGTTTATGCACTTCAGCAATGCATGAAAACCATTTATCTCCTGCAGTATTACAGGATATTGAGCATGAACGATGCCTTTCTCAGCGAGCAAATCTCAGATGTCTGGTATCGTGTTGCATGCACCTTAGTGGGTGATTGTCATGATTGTATGTGGCGTTCTCTATTGTCTTTCCTGTGTTTCTCAGCTACATCTACAAGTTGTGTCTGACACCTGATCAGGGCAGGGAGCAGCCATCGTAAGCTGATATTTCTATAAAGAAATAAATAAGCGTCCTAGGCATGTTTATCAGAGCTGGGAACATACAGGAGGAGCGTAATAATACTAAATATAAAGGTGCAGAGGATTAGAGGTAACAGGAGAGGAGCGAAGGCTGTGTCCACTGCGGATATCGGGAGCATTCCATGAACTATCAGACACTTTGAAGTTACTTGGAATGAGGATTCCAGTTATTGTTTAGAGTTTTATTCCTTGTACAGATGGCAGTGTGACTATATAAACTTTACTATCATTTATATGCAGCTCAAAGACATTAACCTGACACCTGAATTCCTTTATTTTTGCAGATAATTTAGTAATATCTACAGCGTTCTGCAGACATTTATGGTCTAATCTGATAGAGACACAAAGATGCAATACTATTCCCACACATCCCAAATGTCAGCATGTTAGTGGAAGATTCCCGATTCATGGATCTCAGACAGGCATTAAATGTTATTTTGCTGCCTTATTCCCCCCCCGTCCCCTTAGCACGAGCAGGTGTAAAGGAATGATGTCCCAGCCATATGTTATTGGGGTCTCTGCTGTATGTCCTGTAACCCTCCTGTTTCTCTTTGATAGACCTTGTATTGTCACCTGCTGAAGTCGCAGTACATGCGCTGTGCTCCTGCAGTCACTCTGCTATTTTCAGGCACGTTATACATTGAATCCAGCCATAAAGACAGGTTTATGCTTTGTTTACCGGCTTGTAAATATCACCTCAGCTACAGACACTGCTCTCTGCCGTATGTTGGCTGAATTGTACTTTGAACTTCTTGGTGAACTTGCAGAAGTCCTTATGGTATAAAGGCATAGTGTGTGTACATTACATTCAGTGCTGTACGGAAAGGGCCTGTTTTTTTTCCTTTTGCACCTAAGTCCAAACTTTCCTAACTCAATGACTGATAATAACCAATCCGATCCTGGCCTATTGTAATCCACTTTACATCAATCACACATGCAACCTATTCTCTGATTGGGGGGCTGGGGGTTGCTGAATTAAATCATTTTGGCCACATAATCCAGTGGTTTTCTTGCATCAAGGCTTAGTGACACGAGGTTTAGAGATGCTCTCGGGAGGCGCAGTATAACGTATTTCTACTGTTTTCTTCCTCCACCCAAATTCTAGCTAAGAAAGGGACACATCGGGAAACCTTTACTAGTGGGCGATAACTTACATTATTATGTCCTCAGGGTCGGCGCAGTGCTTAAAGGAACGTTCCTCGTCGGGTTACATTCCAGCTTTGATGTTGTAGCAGGTAATTCTGCCGTGTTTTGCAGCTCTTTCTTGCACTGATTATTTGTGGGAGAAGTTTCGCAAGTGAAGATTTTTTTCATTTTGTTTGTGTTCAAAAATGAGAGAGATAATATATTTATATTTATTCAATGTCTGGATACTCGTCAGGCTACAGCCGTGTAGAAAACATCCTGAGGATTTCATCACTGCAAAAAGTGTTTTACCTTTGAATGTCACATCATATTTTTTGTGGTGTTTGTTCAGATTTTTGGATGTTTTTAATGGGTTTCCTAAAACATGACTGTTACATCTGAAACTTTCTTTTCAACCCATATTCCCTGTACATGTAATAAACGTCACCTTGACTGCACAAGATCAGCAACGAGCCAAATATCGCCTCCATTTAGAAATAAGAATATGACGGCTCTGTATGTGAGGAGGGGGCTTATCCCGTGGTGACATTATGGGGTCTGTCCTGCACTTTATTCCTTTGCTGTTTTTTTATGGAGAGCTCTGCGATGTATAATGTACCTTTACAGACATCATTACTCGGCCACAGCATGAGCACAGACCTCGCATTACTCTTCAGTTACCTGACTGCACCCCAACTTCCAGGAGACACATTCTAGTCACTCTCCATCATTCTCTCTTATGGGAAGCTGATGCTCTGGGTTTAGGTTTCATTCTCAATCTGTAATAGGATGAGGAGCATGAAGTGGAAGCTGCAGGGATCATAATATGATTTCTCTCTGTTTCTCACTTCTGACATGTGCCTGGTATCTGTGTGAAATACTTTCCTAATATACAAGCTGTGATTCAGAGTGTAACCTCTTACACCTCACTGCACTCTCTACCCCGCACTATGCTGTGTACAGTCATGCCCTTACCTGCGTTACAGTGTCTGCTCACTCCTGTATGTGATTCCAGGTCACCCTCCATATTGTACAACTATTATGGTCCAGGTAAACCCAAACCACCCCCTGACATGAAGCAGAGGAAGAACTGTGTCTTATGTCATGCCTTTAGGTGAAAAAATAATAATTAAATAGACAATTCTAATACACTATACAGACATAGGACACTACACCCCAACATGACCCAACCACTGGACATGATCATAATACAATTCTATTACACTATACAGACATAGGACACTACACCCCAACATGACCCAAACACTGGACATGATCATAATACAATTCTATTACACTCTATACAGACATAGGACACTACACCCCAACATGACCCAACCACTGGACATGATCATAATACAATTCTATTACACTCTATACAGACATAGGACACTACACTTTGCTTTTGTATAAGTAATGGACTCCCAGGTGATAAATATTCACATAGTGGCAGATGGTGATACGTTGTCCTAAGCACAGGATAGTTTTTCATGGTAAATATAAGCAAATACAAAGTATTGTCCCCCTGCACAAAGGGAAGTGACACAATGCAGGTGTCTAAACAAGAACTGATTCCAGTCATGTTACACTTGTGAGATCTGTCAGTAATGTGTGTTTATTTCTGCTGGAGTCCTTACTGTGCCCTTTACTGAGTGACAGAGGTATTAGGAAGGGTTAAGCATTGTGTAACTGATGAGACAGATGGGGAGAATTGTTGTTCCTTCCTTGTGTGAGGTGTGGGTTCTACTAATCTGACATGATCTCAGAATCCATTTTACCTACCTTGCCAGAGGGAATTGCAGCACCTTGTACAGCCCTCCGGCAGCGTGAAGATTAAAGCCGGTTTTAGTATTTTGCAATTTTGGCTCAGGTTACTGAAGGTGTGGGCTTGTCTGATTATTTATTTACTGCACTCACAAAGGCTCTCGCTGCTGCACCCAGCTCCCAGTCTCTACAATGTCTACAAAACAACAAAAAGTGTCCTGTTCCTGAAGGGGATCAGTCTGATTCTGCTCATATATAGAAAGTAAAATGTTCTTCTTTGCATGACCCAGTGATTCCGGTGTACCAGGGCACCCCCTTCCTTTTCTATTTCTAAGCCCTTATCTGTTTGTAGTGAGAAACCTGTTCATGTAAAAGGAATATTTTCTTTCAGCAACAATCAAGTACATTACAGCTGGGAACACACTTGTCCAATGTTACAACAGATACAGAACCCAATCCATGATACACACTGTCCAATGTTACACAGATACAACACCCAATCCATGTACACACTGTCCAATGTTACAACAGATACAGCACCCAATCCATGTACACACTGTCCAATGTTACAACAGACCTCCGACCTCCATCTGTTGAGCATGCTGTCACTGTACTCACTCTTCCAGTCTTCCTTGTCACTCACCTAAAGACAGTGCTGTCAGAAGTAGGAGAATTGCATAAAGCAATCGTAGGAGCGTCACACTTGTAAATTGGTTGGGTGATTGCAGATGAAATCTCCCGATTATAAAGCAGGACTAAAATTCAGTAACTGGACCAGGATTGCATGTTATGAGTGGTGCAGTGAGCATACTAATCCAATGTCTAAGACGTTGGATTCAGTGCTGATTGGATAAGTGTGTACCCAGCTTTGCAATCACCTTAATGGTTTAAATGACCTAATAAAGAGTTGTGTTATCTAGTAGTCAATTGCCAGACCCAGATATTTGATACTATACATATAGAGCTCTACCTGTTCTATAGAGCTGGAGTGTGTGTGTGTGTGTGTGTGTGTGTGTGTGTGTCCTACTCAACCAGTGTTCCCCATACATACCGCCAGGCCACAACCACTGCCTGTCAGTGATATAGAAGCCAGTTTGGGTTGTTAGATTGTTTAGAGATATTTACAAAGGAAGCGTTGGACCAGGATGTTTTTAGGTTTAGTGTAAGCCAGGCCCCTTCATTCTCTGGTCTGCTATAGGAAGCTATAAAGGTTTAAATCAAGATTGAGAATGAGCTTTAGAATCCACAAGGAGTGCCGTAACTCCGGCTTTGGTGCACAGATCTAGAGGTGTGTTTGTGGCTCTGTATGTTATGCTGTCATGCCCTGAGCTGGGTTCTTGTCACTTTGTGCAGAGTGTATAGTTGCAGGAAAGCATCTGTTACATTGTGTTTTTCTCTCTTCATTTGTTTGATTTTGCCAAGATATAAAAAAAAACCCCTGATATTTGGCAGGGTTAAGAAAAGAAATGCAGGAAATCTATCAGAATTGTGAGGGATCAGGACTCAGACTCTTCCTAATCTTATTTGGAACAGACTTATTCCACTGGAAGTCGTATCGAAATGATTCCATTCTGTTTCCTGGAAGGGACAGAGGCCTCTGCTGAATCACTGATGCTATTAAAGAATGTTGCTGGATGAAAATGAATCAGATACGTTGTTGTCTTTCCTGAGGCATTCTGCAAGCTAAGCTAATGCCCAGGTATTCAAGATATGAGAGATGTTTGGAGATTGCATGAAGCATTCGCAGCCGCCTGATCTCAGATCCAGGGCTCCGTCTGCCTCCGGGCTCCTCCATCTCTGAGCTGAATGCAGTTAATTAGCATCTGTCTCTATAGCAACTGCCTCATCGTCCAGAGGACATTGTCCACTTTGTGTGTGCAGTCACTCTGTTTACCTGAAGGGCTTTTGCAGCTCGGACTTGTTCTCTTGACTGGAGAACTTGACCGAAGTCTATTTCATAAGAGAGAGAAAGAAAAAAGCTTCCTGTGTGATCGTTGGACACAATGTGGTTAAATACTAATTGGTACTTAATTTGAAATCACAAAATGAGTTGACAGCGGCGAGTCTGGAGTCAGGTGATGTCCAGGCTGCTCTGGCACCTTTCCTGCACCAGTGAATCCCTTAGTTATCGATATAGAAGTGTTATTTTTTTCATTCTGAATGGTTGTTCTGCACAGTGCAAGTCAATAGAGGTATTAGGCAAGTATATAGGTAACAATCTGAAGACCGGCATGATGTGTACACTGCCTCCTCCCATTAATTGTCACAAAATTACCACCAGGGGCCACATTTACTAAGCTGCGGGTTTGAAAAGTGGAGATGTTGCCCATAGTAACCAATCATATTTTAGCTGACATTCTCCAGTATGTAAAAAGAAAGTGAGAGCTAGAATGTGATTGGTTGCTATAGTCAGAGTGTGTGTGTGTGTGTATACACTGCTCAAAAAATAAAGGGAACACTAAAATAACACATCCTAGATCTGAATAAATGAAATATTCTTATTAAATACTTTGTTCGTTACATAGGTGAATGTGCTGACAACAAAATCACACAAAAATGATCAATGGAAAGCAAATTTATTAACCCACGGAGGTCTGGATTTGGAGTCACCCTTAAAATTAAAGTGGAAAAACACACTACAGGCTGATCCAACTTTGATGTAATGTCCTTAAAGCAAGTGAAAATGAGGCTCAGTAGTGTGTGTGGCCTCCATGTGCCTGTATGACCTCCCTACAGCGCCTGGGCATGCTCCTGATGAGGTGGCGGATGGTCTCCTGAGGGATCTATTAAAGTGGCACACTACAGGCTGATCCAACTTTGATGTAATGTCCTTAAAACAAGTGAAAATGAGGCTCAGTCATGTGTGTGGCCTCCACGTGCCTGTATGACCTCCCTACAACGCCTGGCCTGGCTCCTGATGAGGTGGCGGATGGTCTCCTGAGGGATCTCCTCCCAGACCTGGACTAAAGCATCCGCCAACTCCTGGACAGTCTGTGGTGCAACGTGGCGTTGGTGGATGGAGCGAGACATGATGTCCTTGATGTGCTCAATTGGATTCAGGTCTGGGTAATAGGCGGGCCAGTCCATAGCATCAATGCCTTCGTCTTGCAGGA
>WWET01000029.1:1340322-1382679 GCA_011038615.1 Limnodynastes dumerilii
CTTTCTTAGGCAGTTGCTTACAGGTTCTGATGACTGCAGATCTTTCGCGGAGGATCCCTGCCTATAACTAAAAATGGAAAGGAAGCCGAATAGGTGCATTTTTCAGATGCTCCGGTCTAACCTGTAGGCTACGAGAACCTGTCATCACACGCTGCTGTGTCTTGGCAGTGCTGTAATAACCTTTCTAGTCACACAAGCAGAAAGCACGGGAAGAGCTCCAAAACAACATATTTGTCGGCATGAAAACAAAAATAATTTCTAGGAAAACTGTCTTGTTTCCTCCTCCGTGTTTGGGGAGTGTGCAGCGTCTGGGGCTGTAATAGTCTATTCTCTCTAGTCGTATGGCAGAGATGACGCCGGTCCACCTTACCGGAAGCACTTCCAAGATCATTAATGTTCAGGATGTCGCTCAGGTCATTGCGTTTTGCAAGGGTTTAAATGCCTCCAAATAATTGTGGTTGTCAGATTAAAGGACGGCGCCTCCACAATGATCTCCTGTACATCTAACCTGCACAGGGGGGTGTACAGAAAAACAGGATATGCTTTCTGATATGCAGTGTCTTCCCCTTTAGCCTCCTGGGCCGGATGCTAATCCCTGGACAGAATTATGCAATGCGTTGCTTGTCCTGAAGCAGTCAGGAGCCCCCAGGTTTCCCCTCGTTTTAAACCTTATATCAGATGAGCTGTAGGTGACCCTCAGTCCTTTCAGCTGTAATGTCAGCTGTGCTTGTTATAGCTTGTAACACTTGTAAGATGCGGCTGGTGCACAGTATTACATATAGTTATCTGAGTAAATGCATTGTTAATAGCATTTTTATCTTGATTTATAGATTATCTGGCTCTTCAGTTGGTTAAAGGGCCATTTATTTCCTATTAAGTTGTGTATTTATCTTTAGATAATTTGTGTGGTTTTGTGTAACACATTAAATCACAATATTTTTTTAAAACCTTTTCTACATGTATACGATCTAAAACTCTCCCTCCATAAAAATGACCCTGTGAGTGAAACATCGTCTAGTTAATGCTTTGTGATGATGGGAGGTTGTAGTAAGAACGCGGGGTAGGATACAGAGGATATTTGGCAGGTGATAGCGTGTTGCTCGGAGGTGTGAATATTTATATTGACCAATCTGCACATCAGCCCTCCAGGTATTTGATTCCCATTGACCCCGTTTTCCTGCAGAGGCTGCCACCCCCCTTAAGGGTCTTGTAGCTGCTAAATTGGATTTATCGGTGAATAAAGCTTCAGCTGCTGCAGGACAGGTCTACAAAGGCTGCAGCACTCGTCTTTTGTAGGCAGGGTTTAAATAACAATTGCTGGGTTTTGGAAATTTCAGAGATCATTGTGATTTAGGGGGAAGCATTCAGAGTAATCCAGAGCACACAGCTGGTTAGCAGCATGCCTGCGCTCCAAGGGGAGGTCACATCTAGTTCATCCTGCTGTGTTCCTCCTGATTGACAGCCATGAAACCTTAATATAATCAAACTTTGCTCGCGAAATGAATCTCTGAAATTAAAATAAAAAAAATAAATGAATGGATGGGGGAAGAAATGAGCCATTCAGAGAGCTGCCTTGTTGTGTTCATCAGTGCATGCATAATGCTGCGCTGACACGGTGCAACAGGTGGAGAGAGCCGAGGCTGTGCTGATAGATCCTGCTCTCCGTATATAAAATACTTCCATCCTCTGCACAGCTTCTTCTTACCACTTATTGTTCTTAATCCTCCCCGATCTGCACATATGCTAATCATTACCGGGGTGTGTTTGATGCTCCGCACAGTGTGAATGTCACACCCAGGGTTCTCTGTTTCCGTGACCGCTTCTTCTGGATGAGACCTCCTTTTTTGTGTGTGCTAATCTCTGCGTGTTGTTGTGGGTTGGTTGTTGTGCAGCTTTGCAGAGCTGCTTCCCTTTCACGTTCTGCACAGGGAAGGGTCTAAGGCCAGTCCGGCTGAGCATTTTGTTGTGTGTTTTTTCAGATATTTGAGGCCTGTGAATAGAATGAATTATTCAGCAGTAAGCAGTGCCTTCAGCCGCCCATTTGGGAGCTTTGATCTGCGAATCAGGCGGCCGCTTGAATACCCTTATTGTCATGTTATGTGTACACAGTGTGTGAATTATTGAAAATAGTGAGCCGTGGGCCTCATCTGGTAGAGATTACAGTGCCGGCATGCTGGGTGAAGGCCTGTAATTGCAAGTCCCCAGATGCTGTTTATTGGCCCACGTCACGTGACCTCCTGCTGTAAACTGCTCGCCATAGAATGCTGTTGCTCAGGGAGGCGAAGGCTGTCCACATTGTCCCACCTGTGCCCCTGCCTGCAGCCAGAGAGGTGGTTCTTATAGGTCAAATAGATACAGAAATGCCTTTCCTTACTAAGCGTTTATTACAGGGGAAACATCTGACACAGAGGCTCGTTATAGTGAGATTGCTGCCTTCACAATGGACGTTATTTGTACACTGGACTCGCAACTTCAAAAAGCTCAATATAGTATTAATGCCACTGCATTAGGAGCTACTGAGGAGAGGGATCTAGGAGTCACTGTCATGTGATCTAAAGGCAGCCAAGCAATATAACACAGCAATGAGAAAGGCAAGTCACATGCTGGGTGTATAGGAGGAAGCAGTGATGTCACTTTATAGGTCATTGCTGCGGCCTCACCTGGAATACTGGGGTCAGTGCTGGAGCCGTATCTCCAGAAGGACATCAATACATTAGAGACTGTGCAGAGAAGAGCCACTAAAATGCTGCATGGCCTGTGTCACACACCATACAGAGAGACACACAGCAATGAGAAAGGCAAGTCACATGCTGGGTGTATAGGAGGAAGCAGTGATGTCACTTTATAGGTCATTGCTGCGGCCTCACCTGGAATACTGGGGTCAGTGCTGGAGCCGTATCTCCAGAAGGACATCAATACATTAGAGACTGTGCAGAGAAGAGCATGGTGCATGGCCTGTGTCACACAGCATACAGAGACAAACTAGAGGAAGTAACATGTATAGCTTAGAGCAGAGAAGAGCCACTAAAATGGTGCATGGCCTGTGTCACACACTATACAGTAAACAGCAGAGAATATAGCAGTAGAATAGCCTCCTATCTGAGGTGGTAGAAGATAAGACATCTGAACAATTTAAACTTCCTTGGGATAAAAATAAGAATATCCAAATGTAAACTAAACTATTAAACTAAATGAAAGGTTAAATAGGATTTAGGGTCAGTGTGTGGAATAAATAAAATCTAAATATTGGGCAGTCTGGATTGGCTCTTGGTTGCTGTCACTTCTTATGATTCTTGTTTGTATCATGAAACACTTATCAAACTTTCTACAACCCTGTGTTCTCTACCCTCATATGATGTGTGTGTCTAGCAGTCCTCAGTCCTGCAGGCAGTATGATTCTCTTCTATGCGGTACATTCTATCTGGTATACTCCATAAAGCCAGTACTTTATATATAAGCATTAGACAATTGCATATAAAATGATCTGTCCTGTTACAAGAGAGTGTTGCTGTGTTATGGGGACAGTGTTTGTAGTGCAGGTGTGTTATGTAAATGTAGACGTGTGTCTACAAATCAATGCTGTTTGTATAGTCTACCATGGGAGTCTTCGGCCACTGTGAAGTCCCTTGATATCCTTCTGGCTTGCAGAGCGTGTTGTGTCTGTGGAACAGTCGCCTCTGCGTGCTCTGCATTCCAGGTACACCGCATATGACCAACAAAGGGAAGCTGACCACGTGTGACCTGAACATAGCACAGTGCTACAATGCACAATGATAGCTGCTTGTTATACGTATATATGCGATGCTCTGTATACCTAGTACAGGGACTATAGCTGTTGCTGCTGGTAACGGACGCTTTCTGTTCTTTCTTTCAGGTAGGAATGAATTGATAGCTAGATACATCAAGTTACGGACAGGAAAAACACGCACCAGGAAACAGGTAATGCATTATATTGTGTCTGGGATGGGTCCAGGGGTTTAATGTGGAGCTTGCAGTGTTTATGTTGTGCTACCTCTGATCTGCTCACACAGTGCATAGTCAGGTCCTGATGTTACAGCTGCTGGTGACCACGAGGCCTATTCCTTCACTATTACATGACTGTTATGTGTTATTTCTATTACCCTGCAGTCATTATGTTGCATATTGTCCTTTCCAAAGCTTTGCATTCAGAGTCTATACAATCCTCAAATTACTTCTACAAAGCAACTGAACTACCTAGAAATGTCAGTGTCAGAGAATCTCTGTGCATAGCGTGGTAATGTGTGAGATACACTCGCATAGTATGTACCTGACCCTTCTCTCTCTCTCTGGCCGATACATGAGCAGGTCCGCCAGTATACAAGTGTTCTCCATGTGGCTGTAGAAGCAGGAGAATGCTGCAGTGACAGGAGGGGAATTTGAATACAAAGTGATCTAAGAGTGTATCTGACAAAGGATAACACTGAGGCAGGGAATGCTATTTATCAATAAATAACCTTTTACACAGTGTAAATATAAAATATCGCCGTGTCCTATTAAACAGCTGGAGCCTTTCTATGCACTTGTAGCATTTCTGGGTTCTGCAGCATAATAAGTGAAAGTCGTTCTGTTGGTAAAATGGATGTAAGTGAAAGCTTACTCGCTGTGAAATGCCCTATTAACGGATTAATCTAAAGAACCGGATTAAAAATGTCTGTTTGCATTATGTAAGCGTGCAAAGCCTCAACAGTCCTCTGTCATGCAGGCTACTCTTCATCACACTAACCAATCCCTGCCCTTCACACTACATATTAGTGTCCTTATATAGGATTATACAAACACCGCACGGCCCTGAGACCACATGCAAGAGCAAGGACTTCATCTGTGCTGGAACTGTATCTCTAATAATCAGCACAAAGAATTGGTCACACTCTCTGGGCTACTAGCCCGAGCCACAAGTATCGGTGGCCCAATGTCCCCAGCTGGGCGTGAACTCATTGACATAACAAAGCAGACAGCAAACATGACAGTAGGGCATGTGCATGGTAATGCCCATGTTTCACAATGCCACCTTTACCCATGCGATAAGCACTGGCACATCTACACACTACATGTTACTGGTGTTGTTTTTGCAGGCCTAATTATGACAATCACAGTCACTGCTGAGGCTCTGTCATGGCACTTTTGCAAATTTACTAAATGAAAGACGTTATTGTTTAACCAAATCAGCCTTGTACACCTTGGTGGTGTTTGAGAGGTGCGCGTCTCCGTGCGATGCTGTGTGTGTGCAGGGCCTCCAGAAATGCTGAGTCTTTGCACTGGAAACAATAGCCCCTTACAGTGGCACGCCAAATTGTCACAAGGCCCGCCACAAATCTGCTGATGAGCCGGCATATACAGACGAGTCCTCAGCTCGGCGCTCATTAAGCAATCGTTTAGCCCCTCATTCATTTGCCTGATGTAGGGTTGTTGTGTTTTTTTTTTGTCCTCCCAAAATGCCATTAATTGCACTCACAGCAACTTTTACATGTTCCAATATTCAGATTTATTTCTTTTCAAAAGAAAAGAACAATTTTTCCAGTGTTTTTATTTAAACATCATCCTAATAACTACGATCATTGCGCTTCTGGGGCAGAACATTAGGAAATGTGAATAAAACATAGTGTTGTGTTAAATAGTATTATATTTATATATACCGTGTTGAACATGTGATATTTAGTGCATTGTATAAATGTGTAAACTGCATTTAAATTCTGTGTAGATCAGTTATCCGGCTGGTTATAGTAATTGTGGCTCTATGTATATTATTATATATATATGTGTATCTCCTGTGCCAACGCAGCTTAAATGAAGGTGTAGTGTAGACTATTCAGAATCTAAACTACCAAAGAGCATTTTTTTTTCCTTTTTCTTAAACTTTTTTTTTTGTTGTTTTTTTTTTTAAACTAAAATTTTTTTTACTTGCAAATTTCTCTCCTATTTATTTATTTTTTGGGCTGCTTTTTTCCTTTCTTTTTTTCTTTAGTGCCATAAGCAAACTGTTGCTTGGACTCGCACTATCCCTAAAAATAAACCTTAATTCCGAAATAAATATTTAAAATTTCCCTTTTTTTTTTTTTTTTTTTTTCTTTTTTTTTTTTTTTTCTCTTTTTTCCTAGACATTTACGTATAAGGATTAGGTAGCACCAGAAGTAAGGCTATAAGGGACATTTATCATTCTAGCCATTAAGGTACGTCTGGCTGGCCCAGTAGTGGGGGCTTTTCATCTCCATGGTTACAGGCTTTTTTCCTTTGTTTTCCCTCCCTCCCCCTACCCTGCAGGTGTCTAGTCACATTCAGGTTCTTGCCAGAAGGAAATCTCGTGATTTTCATTCCAAGCTGAAGGTATGCGCTTCTCTGCTTTGGGCTTGTGGTTGCTATGCATCTCACTTCCTGTTTCCCATGGTGACTGGTGATTGCTTTGTGCTGCTATCCTTGTGACCTAGTTTTTCTTGCATGTGAGAGCTGTTTACATTTCTTAATACCCGCTCTACTATTTTTCTGCAAGCAATCACGGCAAACATCGCCCGTAGAGGCCTCACTAGCTGCACGTCTCGTGGTAAAGATGTTCCTCACACCCACAATCCATACCGGGGATTGAATGTACCCAGTCATCTCCTGTACTGCTCCGTAGAGCAAGTCTGGCGTATCAGACCAGTTGCACGTTTTATTGACGATCTTTAGAAGTTGGTCACCCTTCAGATTCCACGTTCTCTCTACATTCATCACTATTACAATTACCAGGATTATAATCCTGCCAGGAGTCTTATCACTTCCTGATGAAGTACACTGTATGGTAACGGCCCTTCTTACTAACCCTTCAGTGCCGTGGGCAGCATGCTGGCTGGTGGGCACTGCTGTTGGGTGGGTGTGTGGGTATAGTAGGCTGCACTGGCAAGGCAGTGAACGTAGCAGACAAGTCTCTGATTAGACAGAGCCGCCCCCCTCTGCTTTATCCATAACTTCGGCCCTGCCTGGAATGCGGCTATTTTGCAGAAGTCGTACTTATAACTTCTTAGCTGTATGGATGCCTGAAGCATGTTGGCTAAAAAAAGAACTAAAAACAAACGGGGGGCTGATGGCACCACCGACTGGCTGCGTTTAACCCTCTCTCACCAGCGACCGGCGGCAGGAATGAATGACTGCTTGTGACACTTTCCTTCTCTCTGCTTGTTCAGCTCTCAGACAGATGGCAGAGTAGATAAACACCAGTTTCTGCTCAAAGATGACTCCGTGGAAATGTTCTAGATTCATAATATGTAACCAAGCAAAAGAAATGTTGATGACAATCAGACGGCTAAATATAGAATTGCTCTTTCTCTTGTCTGTTCAATGAGCCACGGTGAAAGCTTTGCAGAAAGCAAAAAAGAATCTTTTGATGTGGATAAAGTCTTAAACATTTTCAAACACAAAACGATGGATTAATTACTAGTCATTAGGCAGCGAGTCAGGAAACCTCTGAATGTACATTCTTCCCTACGCCCGAACCATTGCCTGGCTGAAATAGTCACCTTTTGTTACTTAAATCAGCCGTCTTATTAAAAGCAAGAATAAGGCAGCATCAGTCAGGGAGAAGGCCTTTTGTGGATCGACGCTGCATTATCTTCCCCCTGATCTCCACAAAGTGATCATTATAGCATGTAAAGTAAAGGTAATTGCAGCAGGGGCTGACACAAAACTGCAATGATCATTAACAGTGTACTTTATGGTCAATATTTCTATACAGTTGCCTTGTGCAGCCTTATTCCCCCCCATCTGCAATATTCTGGAATCTGAAGGGTTAAATCCTATAAATTATCAACCCCTACAATAATGGGCTCTGTGGTATGGGGGCTTTAAATATTTACGATACAGGTATTAAGAAAAGGTTACAGCTCTGTGTGTTTGTGGTGGGTTTTTTCTATCCTTCACAAGTCGTGTGCTGATCATCTTGTCAAGTTGTTATGCCATGTGTTAGAACTGTAGATGTAACCTGTAGCTTTAACTATTCACGAGGAGTATACAAAGCAGTCGTTACTTTACCCATTTTCCATATCTCATTATTTTGTCATCATAAATAACCGTGAAAGGAGATGGAGTAGAAATGCACAGGCTAATTCATGAAGATGGCTGATATTTGATGGGAGAACATCGGGAGGGCTTGTGTCTCTTGTACCATTAACAGCTCTAAATGCAAGAGATGCTCGATACACGAGGGAACTAAACTACCTGTTACCCCCAGACATTGGTTCCCTATTACACCTAACACAGTCAGGAGGACGACTATATGTCTGTACTCCCACAGGGCATTTGTAGAGTGTACCTTGCTTGTAATATGAACAACAAGCGTAATTGGGATATTTACTTAAACAGTTTAGTCTCCACCTTTGATATATAAGAAGCTTTCTTTACGGTTTAATAACTATTTATAATTTGAGGGTTGTTCTCTAAACATATCTTCTTATACAGATGTAATGCCATAGAAGTCTGTTGTGTGCTTCATGTTGAATGATGGACAGGAAGTCCGCCTTGACCATTAAAAGATCCCCCTCCCCCCATATGACCACACAATGCATTTAATTACATACAGAAGATCATGTGATTAGGAGCCATATGAAACGGGGTTTAATGATCTGGTCACGTGATCCACACATGTGACAGCTCTGTGCATTTCTTCCTGTCTCCGATAAATAAATGAACCATTCCAGTCTGTGTTCCGCTGCTTTCTATGTCTTCTGTATGTACTTTTCTGTGCTTTATTTCCCCCAAATGTTTTGGTTTACACCGAACTTTTATATTTGTATTGTATTCAGGTGACAAACATGGTAAGTTTATGCCGCCAGTTCACAGACTGTGTCTCTAGTTTGGCTTGGCACAGTGTTTGGCTATTCGCTTTGTATTCCCGGCTTGTGTTACCGTCCCCTACATATACATATAGAGGAGCAGCTGCTGACCCTATCCTGGCTAGTCTTGTTTGGCAGTGCAATGGCCTGTAACAGCATGAGGTCTTCGCCAGCATGGCTACAGCCTGCCTGTACTGAAACCCTGCTAATGGCTGCTTTATGCGACACAGATCCAGGCGCCAATCACGTTCAGGACAGGGAGAGTGGTATGGGTAGCGGTAGCACAGTGACGCAAGAGCACAAGGTTGTCCCTATACGCAGATAAATTTCACATGCGTGGAGGTTATCTAACAGCTTATAAGCATTAGTGCCCATCACGGCCTACCCTGGAGGCAACAACCAAGAGAACGGGCAATGCCAACGGTATTTCAACAATGAGCTGAGCAGTGGCCAGTCTGTAAATTGGGTAAAATACGTTTTGGTTGGATGTGAACATTAAAGTTTCTCAGAGGTCGCTGCTCTGTGGACCCCTTTGTCTAGTGATGCTCCCACAATGGCTGCATCTATAATGAGCATGTAACACGGACACATTGCCATAGAGAGGCTGTATCGCAGGTCCCTGCATGTGAGTGTCACTACTTCCTAATGTTTAATATCCACGCTCGTAGCTGCATAGAAGCCGACTGTCTGCACAGCGTTCAATAACCGCATGCAAACTGTTATATTAAAGGATCAAACCGCCAAGGACAAAGCACTGCAGCACATGGCGGCCATGTCCTCTGCTCAGATTGTGTCCGCCACCGCCATACACAACAAGCTGGGCCTCCCGGGGATGCCACGACCAGCCTTCCCTGCTGCACCCGGGGTAAGTGTCCGCGTTATACATTACATTCAGAGGCCTTGTAGCTGCTATGACCTTTTATGTGTGATTTATAGACCGCTATAACACATGCATAGACCAGGAATCCCTTGTAACGATACAGCGATATTTATGGGATTGAGACCTGTCCATACGCTTTAGATGCATTGTATGGACTCGCACCAAAACTCATCACTCTGTTTTTATGTTTTGTACGTTTTAAATTTCTGAATAAACGTAGATCTTTATTTGATGGATTAATGGTTGTAATAAAGAATAATTCGGTCTAATAATCAGCATATTGCCACTGCTCTTCCAGAGGCTGGATCCTTATGATACCCCTACACCCTCTGCTATAAAAGCCATATATATCTCTATCTCTATGTATAGATATATATATATCTGCTGTCGTCTGTTGAATATTGTCACGTTTTCTTATAACGCTGCTTAGTGGAGTAAGGATGAGGGGACCCTCCACTTCCCATCCCAGGAGTCCACCTTATTGTATCCATCCTGGTGCTTATAAATAATAATATAAAAAAATAGTCATTTGCTGTTATATCTAAATGTGTTCTGCACTTTTATTTACAATTAAGAAGCAGACATTGGGCCGGATCCAGAACTACGTCCGTCTTTTAGACCGCATATATGCAATCTACGTATTGAAACGCTACGCAGATTACGTACAATAGCTACTACGCCTGCGCAGTAGCTATTCATTGAATTACGCCCTTCTATGGAAGACGGACGTAGTTCTGGATCTACCCCATTGTTTCAATAGTTATAGTTTTAGTAAAAGTCATTTTTATAATGAATGGAAGGACTTGGATGTGTGTAGCAGCAAAGCTGTTGTGTAATGTTGATGTCTTTTTATCCTCAGTACTGGCCAGGAATGCTTCAGACAGGGCAGCCGGGATCTTCACAAGAGTAAGTGTGCAATGATGTGATTACCTGCTTGTCCTCTGATGGGATATAGCAATGTCTGTAATGATCACAGTAGTACTGTTTTGTCTGTGTGGCTCTATAATAAACATATAACTTCCATCATACAGTCACATAGATTAGATCTTCCCAGCAGTCTGTGTCCATTCCCCTCTTGCAGGTAGAGACTCTGGAATTCTGTGTATTAAATGTTTATGCCTCTTGTTTTGCAGCGTCAAGCCATTTGTCCAGCAAGCCTATCCCATCCAGCCGTCAGTCCCAGCACCTCTCACAGGTAAGGCATGAGGCCATCTCTTTGTTACATCTCTTTCTGTTCAATGCATTTATTGCTGAATCTATAAATACGTCTCTTGCGTACATTTCTTTTAAATGTATTCATCCCTCTTCACAAAAAGTGTGAATTTTTGTTTAAAATGACCATAAAGAGGAACATCCAAGGCAGTAAAATGTAAGTCATTAAGGCCTTGTATACAAGAGGTTTTCATCCAGCTGACTGTAAATGTGGCTGGTCCCCATGGGAATTCTTATGAAATATTTTCCATAGAGTGCAGTCATTTCACAAAATGTTAAAATTCCTCCTGGATTCCCCGGAGAAGGTGAGCACAGGTGCGCCTCTAAGAATCTTTAATTAAACCACTGGGGCAAAGCATGGTGTGGAAGGAAGAGACTGTGATCCTGTGTAACGCACAATGAATGGGTCCCTTTGAGACTGCGTCTCGACACCTTGCTCTAGATTTACAGGTTGAATCGGTTGATCGTCTGCACAGAGGTGTTAGCAGGGAAGAGGCCTGGAATCCATTGCGTGTGCTGGTTAGGGTATTGTAGTTCTTCAGTGTAGGACAGCCAGGGAAGACTTTATATGCTATGCAGGATATTCAGTGATGGCTCTTTCAGCTCCTGATACTTGTAGAAAGCTTTGTAGATCTGATACTGACGTAGTCTGGAATCTGCGCGTTTGTGGGGTTAACCCTTAATAGTCAGATATGAGTATATGCAGAAAGTTTCCATGTTTGTAGTCTGAATTGTTCTGTTACTCTATCTAAATCCAGGCTTTGAACCCGCTCCTCCCCCTGCCTCCTCAGCCCCTGCATGGCAAGGCCGCTCCATCGGAACAACCAAACTACGGCTGGTGGAATTTTCTGCGTTTCTTGAACAGCAGCGAGACCCTGATGCAGTAAGTGAAAAATATGAACTGTGAAATCCTGGTGGAAAATAGAGATGTTCTGAGTGTTTATTACATTACTAGATCACACGTTACCATTGTCTTATGATGACAATTCAGCATTATAATAGATATGAGATGTTAGCTGAGTTTTATTATGACTCCTTATATCATGATGATATAAGACCCCTCAGTCTGTGTGTTTTATATAAGGGATGAGAAATGAAGGGGTTTCCTGTCTCCATACTCTCTTCCTCGCCTCGGTCTCTCCTCTGTGATGGGGTCATGATGACTATTTGACTCATTCTTCTTTTCTGAGCGGCCGGATTCCTGCGTGGGCACCTGTCTCTTTGGCAGGCACAGCCGGCAGCTGCAGTGTGAGCTAGGAGCTGTCTTTAGGTTAGTGTACATGACATATAGAATATCTCATTCCAGTAACATTCCTGAGCGCTCTGTCCATCTCCTGACACGTCTCTTCTTGTTGCTGCAGATTCTATGTATCTCATACTCTGCATATACCTGTAGTCTAATGAAGGCGATGTCCCACCCAGGGGTTTTGTGTTTTTGGGTGTAGCTCCCTTATACCAGTACATGTAGCAAAAGCCCCCGGCATTGTACCATGTGCCTGATGTCTCCTGAATTGTTAAGGGAAAGGGCAGAAGGCGATATCATGGTCAGCAAGTGTAGAGTTCTAGGTCAGGGATGAGTTCCCTGCGTGGTAAATTCCTGGGTCCAGACAGAGGATACTCGGAGCCTGATTACTATGCTCCCATTCCAGTCACACATAAGGCCAGCTTTAGTTTTGTAGCATCTTTCTATTCATGTTCCATGTATCTCTGTCAGCACAGGTAATGTCATTATTTCTGCTCACCCTCATACGCTCCATATGCCTATTTAGGTTTAAACCCCCAGGTGGCGCCCTCTGCCGCATTCCTCGGCTTGGCAGCCATGGTGTAAATTGAGCCCTCATTACTCCTTCAGACAGTGGCCGGGACAGGAGGCGCGGACCCTCGCAGGGCCATAGTAGGGCAAGTCTGCCTTTTTATAACTTATTTTAAATGGCCTGCACTCATGCACAGCTATTTTGAGAGAGGTGGGATTAGTCACATGCAAGGCTGGGATATCTGACACTCGTTACTTCTCTGTCAGGGTCACAGATCTGTTGTCTCATTCTGGAATTGTATAGAGGCACAGCGCTTGTCTGGATTATTATGTTCCACTGGTGGCAGAAAGATGGCAACATGACAGGAAAATGCATTTATTCCTAACACATTGCACAATGGTGCCTGTTACATGTTACAGGAGTGTATCTTATGATGGGTTGATATTGTATCTTAATAACACATACTTGTGACCCGTTGTATACATTTATATTATTGAGATGCACAGATTAGCTGTGCACAGGCTGCAGTTATTCTTCACTTATGACTTTACAAATGTTCTGACCAGTTCTCGGATAGAGGCTGAGAATCTGTGACTATACCGGCAAGATCTTCGTTCCTGCTTTAAATACGTCATATGCCATCACAATGATAAACTCTGCTACCATAAAGTAGACAGCGAGTCCATATCTTGTCATTCATGCTGTGACAGACTGGTCGGGCTATTAGTCTATCAATGATAAGACCATTGGACATCACGGCAGAACACACGATCATCGTCATGTACGTTAATGAGGGAATTGCCTTTAAAGCCGTCTTCTTCCTTTTTGACTTGAATAAGGTTTGCCGCTGGATGAACAAGTGTTTGGGAATTCTGAGGATGCTAAACTTAATTCTTCAATTCATGGTGAATAAAAGCAACCGCTCCATTATCTATGGAGCATAACAGCTCTCTATATGCTTCTGTAGACATTACAGAGAATACAGTCAATTCTTTCAGTACGTCCAATCTTCTTTGTTACAATATGTGCGATTTCCTTGCTATGCATTTTAGCTTAAACAAAGGACGCATGGATTTTCCTGGTCACAGATGATGATAAACTGAATTTTATTTCTGTTACTGTATAACTGGAGTGTTAGATGGCGGAGGAGCGGAGAAAATGGCTCATTTAGGTTCCAGTAATGCATTGGACACCGTTCCCCACAGCGGCTAATCTATGAATGACAAGGATTTGTACTGGATTCCTGGGCAGTCCTGTGTGCGGAGAATGGATAGATTGCAGATGGCAGACCTTCATGTACTAGCCTAATTCAGCTGGTAGACATGTATTCAGTAGTGAGCAGTCAGTCTGTGAAACCTAAGGGCTGTGGTGGTTATAACTCGCTGGTAACACAACTCCATGCACAATAGTATTCTATTTAATAGTGTCCTTTATCAGTGTGATGGTCACCAGCCTACCTGCAGTAACTGGCAGCTTTGAGGTCATTGGGTTATACCTCTGCAGATACAATCAGGGAGAGTAAGAGTCATAGGTGACCTGGCTGCACATTAATTTACCCCCACACCTATAATCATCCTCAGCAGTGTAAGGATTATTCCAGATCCATCTCCCATCAGTTCCTCATAACGCGCTCTGATTATTGGCTTATGCATCCGCAATCACAGTCCCAGTTGGACGGAAGGGCAGCTCGATAATGCTTCTGCCTTGTGGAGCTTTGCATCAATGTGTTCAGTACCTGGATTTATTTTCTCTGTTTATGACAACTCTGTACATACTTGATTGCCTTCCAGGATACGGATTGATTTCTGCATGTCTGCCAAGAGGTGTAGTAACCGGATTGGTATAGTCCGCTTCAGATGACAGTGCTGTGGTTTTATTTTCTATTGGTCTGTTATATTGCAGTGTCCCCAGGTTTGGATAGAGGGCCACTGAAATGTTAAGCAGCGCATAAGGCATTCTGGTAGTTACACATCTTTATGATGAGACGGCTATATTGCGCTGTGCGGTTTTCTAGTCTTATTTTGTGTGTGACGGCAATTCCTGCCATTTGTGGTTTTAGATATGAGAGATAACTTGCTAAAGACATATGCCTTATTATTATTATTATTGTTACTTTCCCTATATTTACATTTTTACTTCCTTTATAGATGATTCATTTTGCCATAAGGATATGGAGACTTTCTGTCCCTTATTGGTTGGGAAGTGAAGCAGGTTTTAAACCTTTACCACTAAATGTTTCATTACGGTCCAGTATAATATTTATTTATTAATGAACAGGTTTTTTTTTATAGAGCTATTAGATTATGTATCGCCTTACAGAGAATATTTCACGCTCCTCAGTCCCTGTCCCAGTGGACAGACACACGCACGCACACGGTTGCATTCTCTGGCCAGAAACTCTGAATTGCGAAAAAGGGACATCCAAAAGTTCCTTTTTCAGATGTCCCTTTTTGGAATACTTACCATTTTGTATGCTTTTTTTTTTTTCTGATTGGGTGATTATGCCGTTCGGCAAACTTCACCCGTTCACCTTCGCAATTGAAGATATCCCATCGCCGCTATCGCCAGACCGGGGGACAGGTGAGTAAACTCTCTGTGCGGGTTAGAATTAGGGAAAGGAGTGGGGGACTATTTTTACTTACCATTTTGGAGAGGACGGAGCTTTTGGTGCTCCACGGATTGATTGCTATGCCTCATCAAGAGGAAACGGCCATTTCGAAATAGCAGCCAAATGACCTTCCAGCATGTTTTTGGAGTGTGGGAGGACACCGGAGCACCTGGAGGAAACCCACATAGATAAGGCCTAGTCCGGGAATCAAATTTATGACCTCAGCGCTGTGAGACACAATGCTATTCACTGAGCCACCGTGCTGTAGCTTTATTTATACAACACCACTTCTATGAAGCAAATAGTATTCAGACAGAGAACATACTGTCCATGGAATTATGATTAATAAACATTTCTCCATTCTAGTTAAAAATAAATAGTTATTTAGAACATTATTTGTTCTGTATTCCATACATAGAGGTTGGATTTACAACCCCTTAAAACCTTACAATTTCCCGGCTAATGATAAAACAGTCTGGTAGCGGGAGAAATCGTGAGAAGCGAGCAAGAGGAACAACCAACCAGGGCACACGGCTGAAGAGGGCACCATTACATTCATATTCAAGGTTACATTGGCTTTAGGCGCTAGTTTTTCTATTTGCCTATAAAGTTCAGCGTAGACAGACATGGTTTTGGCATTCCGCGCTCTGTCCTGTTTCAGTGTCTATTCCCTGGTGGTTCATTCTTGGCTGCTGTTTGTTACTTTTATATACTATTTTATATATGATGCTGTGATTGGTCAGTTACACCACAGCTGTGATTGTTCCACCAGCCATTACTGGTATCAATGACTTATACGCACATTTCCACAGCAATGATATTTTTAAGCAGACACTTGGATTCCTCTGTTGTAATACACTAATAAAAATAATGAAACATTTGACAGTGCATTTTTCTTATAGAGCTTCTGCGCTCTTATTCCCCTGATCTTATGCTGTTTGTAGCGCAGACTATTTTCTGGTGGCTGCTGCTTGACAAGTCTCCATTTCTCACATGAAACACATTCAGTCACTTGCTTTTTTCTCTGTAGTCCTGACGCTCTTTAGATTCATCTGTTTTATGTGGTCTTTGACAAACTCCACTAAGAGCACTGAATGTAATGCAGGGTCATCTCGTCCTACACGATTATTATTTTCCACCCGTGTCTGTAGTGCTTTTACATAACTTTTTGGCCACGTTTCATTTCTTTTGGCTGTGAATAAATTCTGACTAGTGAATCCTGCAGTTTGCTGCCTCAGTGCTGGATATGAAGTTGTGTAGCTGGTAATTATTCTTTTACAGCTTTGCAGTGTCTGATGCATTTTAAAAGATGGTTAATGTCTTTCTGACTATTCCAACAATCTGATTTATAGCTCTGAGGACTGTGCTACAGTACAATAGTGTTATGGCTGTAATATAAGGCAGTGAATCCAGTACACAGTTTTGTAGATTATGTTGACTTTAGATTTGGAGATTTGAACACTTTTTGTATTTGAATGTCTTAATTCCATTATGCTTACCTTGCCTAAGTGTATGTTAATTATCTAGCTCAAGTATAAGCAACCTGTTGCACATCAGGTGTTGACACTACAAATCCCAGCATGTCCCAGCAGCATACCTGTGAAAGCATGATGGGACCGTTAGTTTCACAATCCCTGGATAGCCCCAGGTTGCCTGTGCCTGGTCTAGCAGATATAATCTGATGACTGAAGTATTAGATCAATCGTGTTTTCTATTCTTACAGTACAACAAACACCTCTTTGTGCATATCGGACAGGCCAATCACTCATACAGCGACCCGGTGCTGGAATCCGTAGACATACGTCAAATTTACGACAAATTTCCAGAAAAGAAAGGAGGATTAAAGGAACTCTTTGGAAAGGGACCGCAAAATGCCTTCTTCTTAGTGAAGTTCTGGGTGAGTTGCCTATATTTATATTTCTATGTATTATGCAATACAGAGGAGAGAAGTCATCAAATTACTTATATAGAAACATGAATTCTATCATTCTTCTATTACCAACTGTTGCTCAGCGGCACCTGGATAACTGGCTACAGAGGGATTCCATATACAGGGAATATGAGGGAACATCTGATTGATTCGCAGCACTGCAAAAAAATGACAGATCTTTTCTCTGTAGGGTTATGCTGCTGTTTATATTACAGATTAAACTATGAAAGTAAAAGCTCTCCAGCTTACCAGGTATCGACTTGATATAAACAAACATGTCACCTTGGCTTAATGTGAAGCGGTCAGGCATTAATGCGACGGCTGCACTACAGGACACTGTATAACCACGACTGATCCAGCTGATTCCATGGAAGATGTGACTTATGACAATGTCTTCTGTCCTGTGTTATAGTTGTTGCAGCGTTTCCTTGTTGTTTGCTGCCCCCTTGTGGAAGTTTTGTTTCATGGTCTGTCTAGTTGTAAACACAGGAGGGATTTTACATGTGTAGCATAAGCTGCCAATATCTGTCTTGCTTCAGCTGCTAATTTTCCACTAATATATAAAAATATTGGGCCGTATTCCTGGATACGTTTTTGCGGCGGATTGCATGCGTATTTTTAGGAGTGGATTAACTGCACGTGCATAGTTACTTTTTCCACGCACGTTACGTAATATTTACGAACGGGTTTTTTTTACGTACGGTAGACGTCACGTGAAAGTGGACGGGGAGGCATTTAAATGGGCATTTGAGGGCGCGGTTAGATAAATACGCACATACGTTAGTAACGTATGCGCGTAAGTATACACGTAGAGAGAAGGGTGCCCTATGGAGGCGTAAGTCTGGCCGAGGAGAGTGTCATGGGTGTTGCCTTCCTGTGCGCACACATAGTAAATACTTATCTGTGAATCTGGACCATTAGCTTTAAAATCTTGGAGCGTTAATAGTGTGCAATACACATAAATGGCCGTTTCGTTATTTTGTATTATTTGGCAGTAGTATAATGCTGCTGTTATTGTATGTGTGTATGTGCTGGGGACACAGCTCTCTATACATCATTGTAATAAATGGACAAGATCAGAGCGGTAAATGTCTTTGTTCTGCAGGAATTTGCATGGGAAAGAGGCGGCTGGCGACAGTGCGGCCTCTTCTAATCAGACGCGTTTGATGTAGCGATCCTTGTTTATGAGACGAGGAGTTTTTTCAATTGGTGATTGCAGTATCTGCTGCTATAGTTGGCAAGGAGATTGCATTGTGTGTCTGACAGCAGAATGTGACCGGTCTACAGAGATATTCAAAGAATGCATAAAACCCAAAGCAATAAAATGACCCTTTATAAGTGTACAGCATCTCCGCGTCTGCTGTATTATTCTGACAATACGGATAATTACAGGGGTGTTAAATTCAGTAAAATATCATTGTATAACCCATGTCAAAACATCTCATTGGTTGCTATGGACAATCTCACCCTGTCCCCTCTCTTACATGACATGTAATGTGGTTTGTCTCTCTTTTAAGCATGTTCAGTGGCAGCAGCAGATCTGCTCTTCTGTCCTCTCCCTGTAAATGGCTGAAGCGCTATTTCAGACACAATAAGTTGTGGCGCCCGAGGCCTGTTATGTCCTGTTTCTCTCTGTTAGAATAGTCATTATCACCTGATTCTTCCTGCTCCGCCACGCTCTACAGGTGCCCATATGTCTGTTTTCCTAGCTCCATAGGCAGCCCCAGCAATCAATATGTCTTAAGCATGGAAGAATCTGACACATTTTAAATGGTGTTCCATTTCTCTCTGTATAAATTGCCCATCGCCAATCCTTGCGTAAAGTGTCTTGGTATCAAAAGAAATGGGAGATTACCCAGCAGTCACTGAGGACGGTAATTGGACCATAGGTGAGAAATACAGCATTGGTCCTGGGCATTTGCGCGGTGCTCACGCTCTCTGCCTCTTGGCGCAGCAGGAACAATCCCACAAACTACCTGTCTGCAAGTCCGCAGACTTCTAACCCAGTTCAGCTTTTGTGTCTGGTAAAATCGCTTTTTATGTGTTTTTGTTTAACCTGGGGGAAAATAAGATTTAGTTGGCAGTATGGAGCTGTCACTATTATCTAAACAAAAAGCAGCAATTTACATATCTCCCAATCAATGATCCATGAATACATGCTACAGGTATACCGTAGTGTAAACATGAATATACATCACACTGTGTATTTTCTATCCTATCACCAATGTCTCGTTTAACAATGGCCTGCTCAGAGCGCCATTCATCAGCACAGTCCCTGGGCTTATATCACAGTAACTCAGGACCTCAATGATACATCTGGGTCTCTATAGACTAGATCTCACACTTGTTATGCTGATTGTCTAATTCTCCTGTTGTACTTTTCCCTTTGTTGTCTGCATTATATTAACAAAAATCTGAATTCTAAGTAGCCATTGGATAAAAGGACTCTTATTGCACTCAAACGCCTACCGCCGCAAAAAAACCCTTGGATATGAGCATCACTGAGCTGTGAATCACTTGATGATGAGCACTAAACATATAAAAATGTATCCCTGCAAACGTGTTATGGGTTCTGTTTTGTTGTTTTTGCGTTTCATGCATCGGCTTTCTCAAATGTGGGACGGATACAAATCTGTGCAATGTGCCTTCGGAGACGTCTACATCACGGCTTATATCTCGCACAATTCTTTAGTGAGAAATAAAATGTTTAATGTTCATCTGCCGTAATAGAAGGAAATAATTCTGTCCGTGCAGGGAATTTAGTCGGCCCCTCTGGGTAACAATGATTGTTATATACAGTATGCTTGGTGGTGGGGGCTCGCATCAGTTTTGTTTTTTCTTAAACCACCACAGAAGACAAAATGGTAATATCTATAAAAAGAACAGGTTCTAATGTGCGCCGGTAGTTATACGGGGAATGAGAAATACAGAGAATTAGTCCTGTCTGATCAGTGTCATTGTACCTCCACAGGCCGACCTCAACTGCAACATACACGACGACGCGGGCGCGTTCTATGGCGTAACTAGTCAGTATGAAAGCTCAGAGAATATGACCATCACCTGCTCCACTAAAGTCTGCTCATTCGGGAAACAAGTGGTAGAGAAAGTGGAGGTAGGTCACTGTTACACAATGCTGCCATTTCCAAAAACTCCACCCAACAAGAGGCGATGGCCTGCAGGAAGTGGTCTTATGGTGGACAAGTAATTCAACGACTTGTTAATTATTATAATAGCCGGTTGAACGTTTCAGTGAATAAACACATTTCTCTACTTCATACTTTACTAATCTCTCTCTCTCTCTCTTTTTCTCTCTCTCTCTCTCTTTTTCTCTCTCTCTCTCTCTTTTTCTCTCTCTCTCTCTCTTTTTCTCTCTCTCTCTCTCTTTTTCTCTCTCTCTCTCTCTTTTTCTCTCTCTCTCTCTCTTTTTCTCTCTCTCTCTCTCTTTTTCTCTCTCTCTCTCTCTTTTTCTCTCTCTCTCTCTCTTTTTCTCTCTCTCTCTCTCTTTTTCTCTCTCTCTCTCTCTTTTTCTCTCTCTCTCTCTCTTTTTCTCTCTCTCTCTCTCTTTTTCTCTCTCTCTCTCTCTTTTTCTCTCTCTCTCTCTCTTTTTCTCTCTCTCTCTCTCTTTTTCTCTCTTTTTCTCTCTTTTTCTCTCTTTTTCTCTCTCTCTCTCTCTTTTTCTCTCTCTCTCTCTCTTTTTCTCTCTCTCTCTCTCTCTCTTATTTCAGGCGTAGTCAACTCGTGTCCCTCTACACTTCCCATCCTGCTTTGCCAGGTATCCAATATGATTACTGTTGGAGCATGCTGGGAGCTGTAGTTTCACCTGGAGTGCTGAAGGTTGTCCATGCCTGATTTATGCCCTGTGCCTAAAACTACACACTAACAAGAATAAAATGTGCTTTACAAAACCTTGCACCCCAGGAACAATAACCAAACTGCGGCCTCTGTGTCCTGCATCCACAGACTACACACTCCAGACACTAATGAGACATGAGTGAGCACAGCACTATTTAAAGTGATGGTTCAGCTTGATCCATTCATAAAAATGTAAAGACAATCAAATAAAAACACCACAGCGGCTGCAGCCAATCACCACAGGGGACACTAGCCTTAAGCCACAGCTCCAGTAAGAAGACGGCCAGTTTGCTCTTTCTGCTGTCAAACTGAAACCACATTCACTCCGCCACCAAACATCCAGGTGTTTGGCTAAAAACCTGGGTGTTTGGTGGTGGTGTGAGGCACCGGGGTCCTGGTCCCAGTTCTAATGACCCGGGACTCAGGTTTTTTTTCCCATGTCTGGTAGTGTGAAGGGTGCTTCAATCCAGCCTCATCTAATACACCCAATTGGAGGGATTTGTATACTGTTGTTATGCAAGTCCCTCCCCAGAAGTCGCACACAGCCCCTTCACAATGTCGGGGCAGACCTGGGACCCAGAATTTCCCAGCTCTACCCTGGAGTGTTTTAAGAGAAAAACACAAAAAGCCATGGCAATAACCTGGGTTGAAAAACCTGAGTTATTGCCAGTGTGGCGCTGTGAAAGCGGCATGAAGGGGATATAAGGCGCACTATGGTTTTTAAGATGATCTGACATCTTTGCAAATCTATAGTAATAATTTAAGCCCTAAACTGCTTAGCAATGTCCTCTGTACACGCTGCTCGTTTCCTGTGGATCATTTCAATAACTGTTCAAATGAACCTTTGCTGCAATGATATGATCGCCCACAAGGTGGCGCTGTGCACATTTTAAATGGGAATCCTTTCAGTTGTGACATCATTGAACTTTTAAAATTAGAAATGGCTAAAAACTAAATCAGATTATGTGACCGTATATTCCAAGCCTGTAGCGCTGTCTCACACTACACACGGGCAAGATTTTGGAGCCATCTGCCAATTATCGTGTAATTGGAATGATAACCCACCAGCGTGTGCCCTGCTTTAGTGTCCCTATTAGACTGTCAGCAGCTGCTGGGAGAGTGCATTGGTCGGCTTATGTTTCTGCAAGTCCCCTATAGAAGAAGTATTGTTGTTTCTGTGTGTGATACAGATACCACATAGTATTACTACTATAGGGACCTGCAACCTCAGGGGATGGGAGGTATCTATCTCTGTGGAAATGTGCGTGGCTTTGCAAGTGGGGTTTTATAGACTCTCTCCATCTCTCTCTCTCTCTCTCTCTCTCCCTCTCCATCTCTCCATCTCTCTCTCTCTCCATCTCCATCTCCATCTCTCCCTCTCCATCTCTCCATCTCTCTCTCTCCCTCTCCATCTCTCCATCTCTCTCTCTCCATCTCCATCTCTCTCTCCATCTCTCTCTTCATCTCTCTCTCTCTCTTCATCTCTCTCTCTCACTCTCTCTCTTCATCTCTCTCTCTCTCTCTCTTATCTCTCTCATTTCAGGCGTAGTCAACTCGTGTCCCTCTACACTTCCCATCCTGCTTTCTGCTGTCAAACTGAAACCACATTCACTCCACCACCAAACATCCGGGTGTTTGGCTAAAAACCTGGGTATTTGGTGGTGGTGTGAGGCACCGGGGTCCTGGTCCCAGTTCTAATGACCCGGGACTCAGGTTTTTTTTCCCATGTCTGGTAGTGTGAAGGGTGCTTCAATCCAGCCTCATCTAATACACCCAATTGGAGGGATTTGTATACTGTTGTTATGCAAGTCCCTCCCCAGAAGTCGCACACAGCCCCTTCACAATGTCGGGGCAGACCTGGGACCCAGAATTTCCCAGCTCTACCCTGGAGTGTTTTAAGAGAAAAACACAAAAAGCCATGGCAATAACCTGGGTTGAAAAACCTGAGTTATTGCCAGTGTGGCGCTGTGAAAGCGGCATGAAGGGGATATAAGGCGCACTATGGTTTTTAAGATGATCTGACATCTTTGCAAATCTATAGTAATAATTTAAGCCCTAAACTGCTTAGCAATGTCCTCTGTACACGCTGCTCGTTTCCTGTGGATCATTTCAATAACTGTTCAAATGAACCTTTGCTGCAATGATATGATCGCCCACAAGGTGGCGATGTGCGCATTTTAAATGGGAATCCTTTCAGTTGTGACATCATTGAACTTTTAAAATTAGAAATGGCTAAAAACTAAATCAGATTATGTGACCGTATATTCCGAGCCTGTAGCGCTGTCTCACACTACACACGGGCAAGATTTTGGAGCCGTCTGCCAATTATCGTGTAATTGGAATGATAACCCACCAGGGTGTGCTCTGCTTTAGTGTCCCTATTAGACTGTCAGCAGCTGCTGGGAGAGAGAAAGTGCATTGGTCGGCTTATGTTTCTGCAAGTCCCCTATAGAAGAAGTATTGTTGTTTCTGTGTGTGATACAGATGCCACATAGTATTACTACTATAGGGACCTGCAACCTCAGGGGATGGGAGGTATCTATCTCTGTGGAAATGTGCGTGGCTTTGCAAGTGGGGTTTTATAGACATGTCTGATGGACCGACAAGGAGGAACTCCCACCACAGAGCAGGAACCGCTGTCACACACAGTACAAGGCATAATACTGTTACCATAGAAAGTCACCAAGTTCCCCAAATCTTATTGTTTCAGACATTTTACAGGAACTTTTTGGGTTATGATTTGATGTGGACATTATTATAATAGCCCCAATCACAATGCCACATTAAAAAACCTGATTACTGCCCATTTTATTGGGTTATTAGGATGTGGACATGAGGAGTTATTTGATGTGGGCATTATTAAATAATATGGTAAATGGGAGGTCTTTACTTAGAGCACTTCACTTGCAGCCACTGGGTTAGGAGTTGAAGTCTTGCAGCTGTAGTTATATTTATTTTTGTCTTATCTGGGAGACGGAAGAGTAATGTTATACATCGCCCAATAGCTCACAGTGGACTGGATGCATACCGTAAGGATATTATTAGTGTTTCTAAATAGGATAAGGGCCTAACAATAAGCAGACACGTGAAGGAAACCACAATACCTTAAATAGACCATATCATCATAATATTTGTATAGGGCGCTGATATCTAAATAAATTAATGAAGGTGTATAAATATTTAAGTGCTATTAACCTAAAAAGGCTACACCAATGATGTACCAATCTCCTAAAAGTTCATAATCTCCTAAACAATACTTATAAAACAGAAAGAAAAAAATGATCTGCCCACCTACCAATCAAAAGTGCAGATAACACCTCCTAGATACCTAAAAATAATTTAGAAATATCCTATAGTAAAACATAAAAATAATTGATTCAATAAAAAGAGGGTGGAGGAAGATCTTAATACATTTTGTGAATTTTTTTTTAAATATAAACAATTTTAATATTTAAATTTAAGATAAGTTGAGCGGAATCATGGAGAACACTCCCCTGAAAGGCTGGATCTAGCCGGAATCTGAGCTCAGCGTATTATTGCCAAATATTACACTACCCCCCCCAACCAGCTACTAGTACCACCTGGCTGGCCAAATATTCTAGGGAGACCACTGTGGAATGTCTGCACTAAATGCTTCCTGAACCTTTTTAGTAGCTATCGGGGAGAGTTAATAAACTATTTCATACATTTCTGTCTGCTGTTTGACCTTTATATTACATTTGGTCACCCCTGGGTGATATGTCTTTCACTCCGTTGAGTCCACCACTATATTACTTTAGAAATCTCTTAATTGTTAGTTGCCTACAATCATAATGGGGAAGACATTTGCATTGATGACTATTGAAGTAAAATGTTAACTTTACTGGTTCCAAAGAAATGAAGTTACACAACAGCTTTGCACTCTCTCTTGATCAATTGTATTTCTCTTCTACAGACAGAATATGCAAGATTTGAAAATGGGAGATTTGTGTACAGGATAAACCGTTCTCCAATGTGTGAATATATGATCAACTTTATCCACAAGTTAAAACATTTACCGGAGAAGTACATGATGAACAGCGTATTGGAAAACTTCACTATTTTGTTGGTAGGTATATTGAGCTGTCTGATGCATGCAGTGCTGGTAGCCATTGATATCCATGCCTGTGATAGGCTGCAGTCATGAATGTTGGCTCCGTCACAAGTAGATATCAGTTGCAAGTGACGTGGGATGATTGTGTGGCGATGTGGTAGAGAATGGCGAATCCACATGAAAATACCATCTCTCCTTTTGTGTTTTTAAGGTGGTAACAAACAGAGATACACAAGAAACGTTGCTATGCATGGCGTGTGTATTCGAAGTTTCGAATAGCGAGCACGGAGCACAACATCACATCTACAGACTCGTCAAGGAATGAATGTAAATCCACCACTCGCTCTGTATCCTATGTCTGCACACACTAAAAACTTCACAATGGACACTGACTAAACCTCAACACTAGTGGCAACGCCGGCTTACCCCAGCGATTCTCTGCTCTGTTTATTTCAGTGACGTCGTTTCTAATATGTTTATAAATTAATTGTAGCTGTGAAACATTACAATTTGTAAAGATTTCTAAAAAACAAAAAGAAAGCTAAAAAAAAAAAGAAAAATAGTGAAACAAAAAAAATAAAAATAACCGTAACTCCGGTGCAGGGGAAACGTGCTGTCGCCTTGCAGAGCAATCGCACAGCATGGTTGTCCAGCAGTGACGTGGTTATAGAACTGTGCCACAGCTACTTAAAGTAGACTTTGTGTAGGTGATAAAGGAATACAAACACCAGAAAAAGAAGCTTTGTATCCTCCTCCTCCATGAAATAAAAGCCTTTAAAAGATTTTACGTAAAAATGCTTGGAAAATGCAAGCGACTTACATTAAAATGTATGAATGTAAACAGACATTTTAAAATACTAACTTTTTAACTACCTGAGGGGAAACGCTTACAGACGAATGTAAGAATCTAAATTATTTTAAGAGGAAAAAAAGAAAATAATTCTGTTTTAAAACCAAATGATATATTCTTCAGATGTGCCTGAGGCGGGAGGGGTGTCATTGTCATTTTATTTTTCATGTTTTTAGCTTATTTTTATTTTTTTGTCCAGAACATTATTTTGGAAACCGGTACTTCAGTCTAAACCAGCCCTTGTAATAAAATAACTAGTGTATTTAAGTAAGAAGAAATAATATGTACTGTACTAATTCAAAGATTTAGTTTAGTAAAACAAAGATGGCTTATTTTGCAATAAATCTACTTTTTTAATTTTTTTTGTTAAAAAAAATTTCTTGTCTTTTTGGATGTTTTTATATGGACATTTATTCTATTCTATTTTTATTTTGAGTGGAGTGAAAGTAGGATCTGCTGTAAATGTAAAAAGTTGTATCTCCTAAACCAGAATGAATGATTGCATTGGCTGAAATATCTAATATTAAGTTTTCGAGGGCCGTCCCAAATGATTTCTATTATAATGGAAAGCAAAGTTTAGAGATTTATTATATATGTACATATACGATACAGATATACAGTAATTTATATGAAAGTGATCTGTCCCCTACACCTTAAGGAAGGCTCTATATGAGCTCATGAAAGCACAATAGTGAGGACTTTTTATTAGCATCCCCGCGTTAGAGCAATAGCAACATTAACTATTAGGTCATGTAAGAGGAGAATGACAGAACCGCACAAAGACGATTATCTCACAGTAAAAGGCTTTTTCTTTATACTTTCTTGATATATCTGAGTGTAGACAGCCACTGAATGTGCTCAAACTCTGTCAGAAGACTTCAGTCTGTGAATGAGGGATCTGCAATGTCCCCCTAGTGACACAGTGACTGAATGTTGCTTTCTGGTGAGCGAGTTTATGTCTTCGATATAAACATTGGGTTGTGATCTTCCTATGTCGGCCTTCTCCCCTATTAATCTGCCCTTATTTCGGTCTAGTCAAAAGCCCCAATGCCACGGAAAGGGTTCTATCATTTCAGGGAGAGAGCAGCCATGTGACTATGGTGGACTGTGCTATCTTATTCCCTATATAGCCACTGCTTACTACATCTGTGGCATAATGTAATACAGATATTCCTCTGTCTCTTGCTCTGTGGTTTACTTGCAGCTATTATATAGCGCTGGGAATGCACTTTATAATTTAGGAATAATAGTGGCATAGGACCTATATATATATATTAACCAAAGTTACAATCTCGTATGTATTGTCTATGTGCATATACTTTGTTTCATTACAAGACCACAAAGATCTAAACATTTCCTCCATCCTTCAGAACTGAACCTGAATCTAGCCAGAAGCCCATAGTTTGGTAAGACCTGTCCCTGGTGCAGTAACAGGAGGTCCATCTGTACCCGGACATTCCCTTTGCCGGCTCCTCTCATGAAGTTGGCGTCACTACAAAGCTCTAGGGTATATACCAAGCACAGCCTTATGCTGGCATAACAGCAGATGTGTCCCACTGACCTAACAAAGCTAGGAATGAATAGACTGAAGTTATAAACAATCTCCCAGGATTTTTTATTTGCTGATTTATTTATTTTTTGAAGCCATTTACTTACAGCAGACTGATTTCACTCCACCTCTGTGATCACAGTCACCACGTTATCATGACACCGCTATGTGAGCCATTGTAGAAAAAAATGTTTGGGGGTTTGTGATAGTTTGAAGCACTTGTATTTTAAGTCAAATACTACTTTTTAGAATGTTCTATTTTCTGTCTTGGTGAAATGTTTGATAACATACGGAGCATCAAAGCAAAAACCACAAAACAAGAAAAGTGACACAATTGGACGCATTGTGTGTCCTGTCTTTGTTCTCTGCACACGGTTTTAAGTGAAGGGACAAATAAATGTTTTTGTTACACTTCTCAAGGTATTTGTAAACAGCGTCCAGTCCACTCTGGAATAGCCTTAAAAAGTCTCATATCGTTCCTTAAAAGTGTCCTGTAACTGTGAGCTCTTTTCTAAGCTGGAAGAAATTCATTTATCAACACTAACTTATAGATTATTATTCAAAGCTGCCAAAGCATTTCCAGATGCCGTGCCTTACAGGTGATGTAGGGGAGCCTGTCACATTTGCAGAATAGTCGCTTTTTGTTTGTTTTTTAATAAAGCAAAAAAAATATTTTGTTAAGTCACCTTTACAAAGTTTTCCATTTTTCCCTTTATATTGTTTGTTGCCAAGAAAAAAGGTTTTTTAACATGATTCCTGTGCTATTAATAACTGTAGTTATGACATATTTGCACAGTGTATTTCAGCACAACCAACCTTTGTGGCAGTGTTTGATGAAGGGTGATGTCTTGGGTTGTGTATAGCAGCACAGTGCTGCCAGATGGAGCTGGGAAAACGAATGGAATTATTTTTGTGTATGCAGACGAGGATTTACTTGCTGTATACACAAACACCGCAGAATAGGCTGACATCAGATTAAGGGAGTTGCATGTGATGTTTATTTGGGAAGTTACATTTTACTCATCCTATTGTGAAAACATTTTCAACTTATATGCCACACATTTTGTTTTAAACTTTTAGAGGGGAAGATATATAATATTGTTACATTCTAAGCCTCTTATTTTATTATTTGTTTGTAATAATGTGCCTGTATTGGGCAATGTAAACCCCCTTCCCACACACACGCACACAGTAAAGGGGACTTGTATGCCTGTAGCTGCTTTCTGACCAAAAGTTTAGTAAATCCTAGTCTGAACGTGCCTTTGATTCTGAATATCCCAGCTTACAAAAGTGCTGTGAAAATTTTATGGAACTTTGTAAAGACCAAAAATTCTCACAGATCACCGCAATGCCTTTTGTTTGGATTAAGACACAGAGGGATTTTATTGATACTCAGAGTATTTATATGGCAGGAGTAGCAACCCCCCTATACAAGGAAATCATTTTTTTTACTGGCTATATTTTATAGATTTGTAATGTAAACAACAATCTCTAAATACTTGCCCATACTTTTTTCTCCCCCCTAGACGGTAGCAGTGACAATGGGTGATATCCGGTATTATCCCTTTCTATAAGTATTGCCTCTATGCCAGCGTCTCCAAAGCGTCACTTTAATACCTTTCCGACGGGCAGCAAAGGGAGTTTTCGCTTTTAACTGTACAGAATTCTCATCCCAGTAATTAAGCCTTAATTTAATCTGCATTTATACACTACAATTTCCTAATTCCTTACACACTAATTTTTTACACATTTTAAGTACTGCAGAACTGCCTGGCTAAATAGATCAATAACTACAGATACTTTTTCTGTTTAACTTTTACAGAATCCTATGCCAGTTGTTAAGCCTCGCATTCATTACTTAGACACTACAATTTCCTGTGCACTTAACCCACACTCACTGCAGAAACTGCCTGATTTAAGGATAAGCGTAATTCATATTTTATTGTTCTTTTCTTACTGCTGAAAACATTTCATACAAGTGTTTATTGCAGGCACTATCATGCTCTTAGATAAAGGTTTACATTGTCAGGACAAGTAAATGACTACAACATGCAGACATACTGTGATGTAAAAATAAGGGGGGAAAGTTATGAATATAAACATAGTAGTTGAGATTCTTCCTATGGAAGTAATTTCTGTGTCATTTTGCTCAGATACAGGTTTTCAATCATGATAATTATCAGAGTATGCCCAGTGATCATGGACTCTGTACACATTTATACCAGGTATTATTATTCTTTAGTTATAACCGTTTGTCCTTGGTCAAGTTACAAAGGGGAAACGATTCATCTGACCAGAGAGACGTATCTCCAAAATATACCATTCTGTATTTCATTTGAACCTTTTTGAGGTTACATAATACACAGTAAATCTTCAAGTGTAAGAGCCAAAGGTTGTCCCTAATCACGAGGGATGCTGAAGGACACTTGCATATATTTATGGGCTGCATTGCTGTAAAAGCCTGTCCTGGCTCTGCCAGGAGAAATAAACACAAAAAAAATTCAAAATGTGCCTGAAAAAGACAGAAGAATTTTATAACTCAAACCTGATAGCCTTTACTGCTTAAATATGACTATGTTGTGTGTACAATGTTTTGCCATAAGAATGTTCACCTTGTAAATTTCTTCTAAACAATTCTCACCTGTTTGTGTATTGTAAAAAGAAATAAAATAAAAAAAAGACTGTGTGATTTCTGCATATTCATATATGGTCAGTGGTTAATGTTGTACTGCTGCCCGTTTTGTTGATGAAAAAGCTGCCTTGTTGACTTATGTTTATTATAAAGTTTCACAATACAAAGCTGTTTTTAATGTTTTTGTACCATTTCCAAGTTTCCGCCAAGGCGGCCCGTCAGAGCCTTTAGCAGTTTAATATTTTGTTATTTTTTTTTCCTGTATGTTTACTGTCTTTGTGTAGGTACTGGTACCTTTTTTGTTAAAAGAAAAAAGATGTTTCAAGTGTTGGCTTTAAAGTGAATTTATCTTTTTAGAAAGATAGTTAATATGAAATTATAGGGATTGTGTGCAGAGATTTTTTTTTTTTTTTTAAACGGTGCTTTGTTTAAGGAATTATAAAGTAAAAAAACAAAAAAACAACCCTGTATTCTAGCTTTTGGCGGTACATGTGTGATTTAATATCTATGACAGTTAAGTGCAATTATTTCATCACTCTCTAAAATGCTATTTTTGTGTGTCGGTTACTGCAGGTGTTTTAATGTCTTTGCAAAGTGAAAGATTTTGATGCCTTCTTGATAGTGGTAGACTTTTTGTAGCTTTTTAGAAACTTTGTATTCATACAGTATCAATTGAAAATAAAGACCATTAAATTGTTAAAGTCTTTGTGGCTTTATTTAAGGCAATACTAATATGAGGTTATGGGGCATGGAGGAATGCTGCTCACTTTCACTAAATTAAAAGCAATGGAATAAAAAAGTATCTTGCAAAAAAAAAAAAAAAAAAAAAAAGATACTTTATGATACTCTAAAATGTTGTGTATGTGGATCGTGATCACTGTTCTATATGTAATCACTTTTAGAGCCAAGAAAAATGTCTCACTTTGATAATCTGCTTTATGTAGAATAATCTTATTTCACTTTATCTCCTTCATATTATAATAATAATAATAATATCCTCCTCCTCACAATTCTTTTTATACTTTTCTTTCACCTGTTAACGAGCTGCTCTCTGTTATTTTGGGTGGACAGGAGAGACATTGACAAAGCTTGTGTATTGTAAGGACATTATGTAGAGATACACAACACACACTGTGAAAGAAAGAGGTTGTTCCATTCTAGCCAGAAAAATGGTTGGTAAAACCGTACGCTTAGCAGGAAAGAATGTCACATACTACTTAATGTCTAAGTGTTTACTAAACTGTTGCCCTTCCAGCGATTACACATAAAAGGTCTGGATTTTCCTCAGAAAAGAACTAGTGGTTACTGTAAGGTGCAATTACTCATGGAATTATCATGCCTCAACACCAACCATTGCAGTTTCAGTCATAGCCTCATTAAGCAAAGCTGTCTGGAAGGTGCCATGAAGGTTGATTTATATGGGTGTGAGTTGTCACCTTGAACAGCCCTTTTTCTACCAGTCCACGGAGGAGGTATGGAAAATCGATTGCTCCTGACTGGCTGAGTGAGGCAATCGATCATTCCTAGGACGAAGATGCAGTGGCGAATGGTTAAATATCCCTTTTCCTAATTCTAACCCTCACCTGCCTGTTTGGCGTGCTTACCCATCTTTAGGGTTAAGCTGTGGGGAAGAAAGGGTTGGGGTTAGATTCATGCTTACCATTGGCCGCTGCCTATTCGTCCCGGGGTAGATCGATTGCTTTGCATGCTAAATTTGCACCCCTAACATTTAACCATGATTCCTGGTGCAGAATTGCTCTTTTCTTAACATAAAAACAATCCTATACACAAGTTGTGAATGACCAAGTAAATTGATCTAATTGCCCTAACAGTGCTCTGCTTAAGAATGTAATGCCATTACTGACGGCATGGTGTCACTAAGATAAACCTGCTGGTTCTTGGTTATAGTGCCATATTTTAATAAAGACCGGTCACAACCACGGCTCTAAATTGCACTTGTGCTTCTGATGGCTCTAGTAAGAGAGGGACAATTCCAACAAATAACATGTCAAAGGTCTTCAAACATGGATTGGACCTTGTTGGATCAGAAACAAACTAGCAATGCAGGAAGAGCTTGTACATGCCTGATATACACTACGGTGCATAATAAACTAGTTAGTGTCCAATCAGGAGGTATATTTAATCATCATGGATGCTGGGAAATGGTGTGGCCTGAAGCTGGGTAAACATTATAATTGGTCCAATCTAAATGATTAAACGACTGATTCACACAATATCTTGCAAGTGTGTATGCATACACGATCAAACGATATCATGCGATTGCTAATGGCATTGGTTGAAATTACTTTATAGACAGCTTATATCCGATGAACGATGTATTGGAAGAAAAATCGTTTAAGAAATTGTCAGAAAAAAAATAAAATTGTAGTGTGTACCCAGCATTAGAGAGATTAGATAGATAGATATATATGAGGACGTGCGGTCTAGAGGAAAGTAAAGAATTATGCTAAACTGTCCTTGTAAACATATTTGCATTGGGGAAGCAGAATGTTTGGTAGGGGCATATTTTTAGCAACATTAGTACTTGACCATCTTGTGACAGTTTTATATCCCAACAACGTATATTATGTGTTTATGTAGTGTTTTTTTTTTTGTTTACTAAGTCCAGGCAGTGTTAATAATCAGAGTATTTGCATAACCAGTTTCTAGAGACATAATGGATATTGCTGCAATCTCACAACCTGCAGGCTTGCTGTAGACAACCAGTGCTGACAAGTGCACAAAATAAATGTCCGGTGAAAGAGAAAAGGTAAAGTAAGATAATTATACATCATCTTCTCTACCAACACACCACAGTCTCCACCTCCACCAAATAAATGTTTACTTCTAGGACTATTAATAGGGCTAATAATCCTAGGACAATTACAGACCTTATTTCTGGGCAAATGAGCACCTGTTGTGATGATCACCTTCAGAAAGTAAATGAGCAATTATACATCTCATTTCATCTTATTACATTGGCCATAAATACACCTCTGCTAGTAATTATAGCATTAAAATAACCCAGCAGGGTTTGACAGCGGAGTGTGTGATTGAATTTTAGGCTATCCTGATATTACTGCCCCTGCGGACAGGAGCAGAGATCACCCTTCATTACAGGACTCCTATAATGGATCTGCAGATTGTAAATGCACCATAAAACAAGTTCAAAATCAAACTTGATTAAAATGATATTCTTCCAAAGCCCCTTTTTACAGAGTGTTTACTAGTTTTATGTTAGATGGTACAATGGTGAACCCTGTAACGTGTTTACATATATTTTATAATTATATAGATTTGCCAGCTTTCACTCAGCAGCAAACTAATTTCAGGGACACATTTGTGATTACTCAATGTTCTCCTGAGTGACTTAACAGGAACTTTTATTAGAGATGGGAGTGGCACAATGTTTTACATGTTTCTCTACAGATTAGCCGGTATTGTGCTTCTCCAGCCAGAGCAATGCACACGTGCTGCAGAACTGTAAGTATATTGTCGCTTGTAGGTTATTATGCTGCGCTTCATCTGTAGTGGGCAGTTTTGAAAAAACAGATGACAAAACGTTGTTCCTAATTTTCTATAATGTAACAAACTAATCATTATCACTGCAGAGCATCCTTGGCAACTGTATACAATGCAATGACTGATATATGATACAAAGAGCCCTCTTTTTACCTGTATACAGGGTTCTATTTGCCAATATACAATACAGACAGCAGATAAAAGATTGTAGATTGCAGCAGATTAAAATATACAATACAGAAGGCCAAATATTTACCACACAGCACACTTACTATTGTTCCGTATACAATTTGTGCAGCATTTTACTCTGTTGCTAAACACTTATAATTGTTCTGAACTCTATATTGATAAATATATTCTTAGAAAATGACGCAGCCATTATTCAACACAGAGATTTGGAAGACCTTCAATGTAAATATCACTTGCTGAGACAGCAAGAAGAGTAAGATTGTTTTCGGTCATTATTTATAAGAAATTAATATAAAGTCCATTTTTAGTAGCATTCAGATAGGAAATGGGTTAGTTTATCCAGGTAATAGTACATGATAAAGACACGCATACTTTCCTATAGTTTCCTAGTTGCTTTCAGAGTATTTGCAGGCTTTAAAGGGAATAGCCCACTCCCCCATAACCTGCATCTCACACTCTTTAAGGGTTTAATACAGTCACTAATTTTAAATCCTAAAGTCATGAGAAATATAATAAATAGTTTCAGATCACTTTCTAAACTACTAATTATTTGAAAAAACTGTGATTTGGTGAAACAGACATCGACACATTTAATGTGTATAAAATCTGCCACAGGTGAATTCCAAATGATCCTGTATTTTTCTCTATGACCTCTGCTTTTTGTTAATCATTTACAGACAACACTGAAAATGTTATCTAAATGGTTCTATTATTTGTTAATATATTATGTGCAATATAGCTACTATTTCATTAAGAAGAGAAAAAAACCTGTCAGTGTTGACAAATCTATGTGAAAGTTATCCTATAATAACCTTGGTTTCTTAGTTGTTTATGTTTTTCATTATAATTGGATGACTTTGGAATGAATAAAAAAATAAACTAAGAAGCGGGTCCAGACCTCTGTGCATTAGGCTACATAGTGTAACATTTGCCAGACGTTACGCTGTGGATCTCCTGGCTAGGAAATATGGACGACAAGGACCCCCCATCCCCTCCGTTCAGCTAAATGCCGCAAAGTGGTGGTGAGGGGGAGGGGGAGGATTTAAATATCACATTAATGGCTGACAAAGACTTCTGTGCAGATCAGCAGTTGTAGAGACCGTTGATCCACACGGGAGACTTAAAGTTGGTGTATTGCAGCGATAGGTGACATGGGAGTTCACTTTTCTCTCACATGCAGACTTTAAGACCTCTGTGTGTGGAAGACACAAGGGAGGTGTGGATCAAGTTCTAAATCTTTAAATATGATTTTAAGAATGTGTAAATGGCTTTAAGGACATGCTGGTGGCAGGCGTTGCCTCAACTGATTTACAGCAATAACGTTTCGATATTAGGCTTATTCGGGTGTGGTTTCGCTGGTCGATCATCTGATGTGCGAAGAAGCACACCCCAACAGTGCAAAAGCGTTAGAGTGAGTGAAACTAGTGAGTGAGAGCGTGGATACAGCTCCTGGAGGACCTTCAAAGATTCCAACGATGAGATAATATAACCCTCCCATAATACTAACTGACCGCAGCCCAACCCTAACCTTCATCCTGTAGCTGCCTTACCTTAACCCTAACATTGCACACTATTGGGAACAAGTGTGCCCTGAAGTCTATCCCTAAGCTACCCGCTATTGGGAATGGGTAATTCTTGAAATAGGGCCATTCGCCATAGTACCTGTTTGGCACTGATACAGCTGCGATTAACTCTCCGTTGTCAGTCTAAGCAGCTGATTTTTTACATTGATACAACAAAGGAATTATGTCAAAACAATTGCATTTTGTGACTGGGTGACTGAAGTAGTGGATAATGGGAGAGCTGTAGACATTGCTTTTCTAGACTTCACTAAGGCTTTCACTACATCGCAGACTTCAATAAACTGGAACTGGAGAATATGGGATTGGAATCAAAGCTAGATGCCTGGATATACAGGAAAGGATTGTCAAGTATATACAATAGAATATACATTAAAAAAAAATCATTTTTATTATCATCTATTTAAGAGAATTTCATATTCATAAAAGTACAAATAGAGAGACCTTCCCAGCGAAAATATAAGGCAATAACAAGTGTTCCCAATATTATAACCATAATAGACACATCATCTAGTACAAAATGAATATTGCATCAAACAAAAGGTAAGTCTCATTCTGTACAACAAATATAATATGTAGAACTCAGGACATCTATGGGGTATTGCACCTGAGAAAAATGTACAAAGAAATAGAACAAGACAATATCAAAAGGTAATAGTGCAAAAACCGGAGAATAAACCCGTGGGTAGAAATGGGGAGCCACGGTACATAGATATACAGTAGAAGTTATTGCAAGGAGCAGTACAGACAGGGATCAGCCAAAACCACACTGTGTGAAGCGCAACTTCAGCTGATCCCTGTCTGTACTACTCCCTGCAATAGACAATGCTGCTCTGACAGCTTTGAAGGTATACTAAGCTGTCACAGCTTGGTACATAGATATGCAGCAGCACCCCCCTCTTCTGCTAGGATTATCGGTTCCAGCAGAGGAGGTGTATGGTGCCGATAACGGGACATTTTCCTAGCAGGAAATCGTCCTGTTTACTGGCCCACCCCCTGCTGGGACCAATAACCATCCTAGTGTATGGCCAGTTTAAGTCATCGATACAAAGTAGACTCTTACTCTTACAGAGAAGACTGTTTTATATGTAAGAAGATACTGCCTTGGACATATTTATACTTGGGATTTGCACTTCTATCCTTACTCCAAATTTTGTTTATTGCTATTTTCTTTCTATATTTCTGAAAGCTAAACGACACAGGTCTGTCCCCCAGGAGGTAGGGTTAGCAGCATTTCCCCAGGAGCGCAGGGATAGTGTATCCCTATATTAATTTGTGTACTAACATCAGACAGCATTATTGCTATTAAACCCCAGAGAACGTGTCCAAATTCATTTATTTCTCTCTCCAGAGTTCTGAATGGTTCCGAATTTTGTTTCCTTACTTTTGTGTGACAATTTCAAGCTGTTTCCAATCATTTGAGATATTTTAGAAATACAGTATTTAATTTGTTTAATGGTGTATATCAGTTTTGATTATTTGAGTGGATACAGCTCCTGGAGGACCTTCAAAGTCTATCCCTAAGCTAGCCGCTATTGGGAATGGGTATTTGTTGAAATAGGGCCTTTCGCCATAGTACCTGTTTGGCACTGATACAGCTGCTATAAACTCTCCGTTGTCAGTCTAAGCAGCTGATTTTTTACATTGATACAACAAAGGGATCATGTCAAAACAATTGCATTTTGTGACTGGGGACCTGATTCAGAGATTGAAAATAAGAACTTAAAGTTACACCTGGGCTAAACCATGTTGATTTCATGGGAGTCAAATTTCATTTGTTACAACAGTATTATAGATAAAAGGTTTCCCAGCTCAATTAGCTAATTAGCAGTTTAAAAGTGAAGCTGATCAGGTATCTGTGTGCAATAAGTAACCCACTATATCTTCAAAGCTGCTGCTGTATATCTATGTACTATTCTGCTCTGACAGCTGTGAAGGTATACTTTAAAGCTGTTAGAACAGCATAGTACATGGATATACAGTAGCAGTTATTACAAGGAGTAGTACAGACAGGGATCAGCCAAAACCACACTGTGTGAAGCTCGACTTCAGCTGATCCCTGTCTGTACTACTCCCTGCAATAGACGATGCTGCTCTGACAGCTTTGAAGGTATACTAAGCTGTCAGAGCAGCTTGGTAGATAGATACGCAGCAGCACCCCCCTCTTCTGCTAGGATTATCAGTTCCAGCAGAGGAGGTGTATGGTGCCGATAACGGGACATTTTTCTAGCAGGAAATCGTCCTGTTTATCGGGCCACCCCCTGCTGGTGTATGGCCAGTTTAAGTCATCGATACAAAGTAGACTTTTACTCTTACCGAGAAGACTGTTTTATATGTGAGAAGATACTGACTTGGACATATTTATACTTGGGATTTGCACTTCTATCCTTACTCCAAATCTTGTTTATTGCTATTTTCTTTCTATATTTCTGAAAGCTAAACGACACAGGTCTGTCCCCCAGGAGGTAGGGTTAGCAGCATTTCCCCAGGAGCGCAGGGATAGTGTATCCCTATATTAATTTGTGTACTAACATCAGACAGCATTATTGCTATTAAACCCCAGAGAACGTGTCCAAATTCATTTATTTCTCTCTCCAGAGGTCTGAATGGTTCCGAATTTTGTTTCCTTACTTTTGTGTGACAAATTCTAGCTGTTTCTAATCATTTGAGATATTTTAGAAATACAGTATTTACCGTAATTTGTTTAATGGTGTATATCAGTTTTGATTATTTGAGAATTTAATTTATTTATTTAATATATCTGCACCCAGATTAACGTTTTCAAGCTAAACCTAGGGCAGCTCTTCACTCTCTAATTCTGTGATGTTTAGGTCTTAGTTTTGGTATTAAGTGCTTGATTTGCTAGCTTACAGCAGCCTAGATTGTCACCCAGGGATGAGAGATAGAACTATTCAGTAGTCATTCTCTACACAACTACCTCAGTGAAATGAAAGAGGAAGTTTCGAGGCATTACAGCAATAGCAGACACAGCTCGGGGAGGTGCTGCTCACCCATATAGAGGTTCCGATGCTTCGTTATTATCCACACTTCCCTAGACATGGGTCAGAGAACAGGACCAGGGTTACAGTAAGTATCCAAACTGAGCACGTCTTGTCCACTAGACATGGAATGGTCAATGTAATGCATGTTAAGCACCAGAGATTATGAGCACTGCTCAGCAGGCATTACACGTGTGGCCTCTGTATTGTATGGTAATTACAAGGGTAAACGTGTGGGCAGTACAGTTTATGCCGTGTTGGAGTCCAACATTTAGGGTGAGTAATATTTAACAGTCACCAGCGTTTAGGGCTTACGTCACCCAGTTTTCAGCAAGTTTGGAGTATATATATGTTATTGTAGTCACCATATATTGAAACATGCTTTGCATAGGTGGCAACAGCGGAAGTCATGTGCTTAACCATCTTGCCTTCCCCCTGTCACTGCACATTTTCTACCACATGTTATCACATTTCCTCCTTCCTATATGTATTAGGAAAGAGAGGGGGGCTGATATAACATAATGCTGAGCTGGTCTGTGCTCTCTCCAGCAGACAGGCAGGTGAGGTGTCAGATCATTTCCTAATGGTCCCATGTCATTTTACTTGCACCACAGAAGGTAACACAAGCAGGGTTTTGTACTGGATAACAGCCAGTTTGGTCTATACAAAAAAAGAAATGAACTTCTTTCTGATTTTCTATTTCATGAGAAGCACATAAGCAATATACATAAAATACATAAGCAACATACAAAGAGCGATATTTAGGTACAAACACCTAAGCCTGCGGAAGCCATGTTTATAGAAGTCATGGAGGGAGGGGTCAGGTCTCTCAAAGCAAACCAGTAACCACAGGTCGCTATACTTTACACACATACACGTGTGTGTCTGTGTACACATTAATGGAAGGTGCAGCCAGAACAATGACTGCTGTGCAAATAGTTAAGAACATATTTTTTTTATTGTGATTTTCAGTTTCTTGTTAATTGCAGTTGCAGTTTCTATTTTAATTGCTGAAATCTTGAGTAGCATGTCAAGGTAGTCAGCGTTACGCAATATTAATTAATCACTGATTACACAACTACTGGTTTAAGTAAATGATTAAAATACACCCAGGTCCTGATAATGTTGTCCAAAGGTACAACAATCAGTGTTATTCCGGTCCCTCTTGAGAAACACGTTACAATGGAGCTAAGCAGCAGGGTGTGAAGCTGTGATCGTGTCATCAGATCCACAGAACTGAATGAAGTTTAGAGAAGGTAAGAGAGGGAACAGCAATGATGGCACAATGCAAAAATAAGGGAGATTCTATTGTACCACCTTTATTGGTAGTAGCAAAGCTAAAAGAACTGGCACCTTGGCAGGACCAGACAGGTTGGGTGGAATTTGGAGATATGAGCGTGTCCTATCCGCAAATAAAAAATAAAGCTTTCGACTACTTAGAATTTTGTTTATTCCCTTTATTTGTGCACATACTGACATGTACATTTACTGATGTATAAACATTGGACCAGGTCCCGATCTCCGCCACCGCTGTGGGCAGAGTGTAAATCCTCAATGGGATCCCTGCGTTATCCTAACTCCTATGCAGGGGAAGAGAGAGAGGCCACTCCCCTCACACTTATGGGGTTACAATAGCAGCACCCTGCATTAAGATTTCCTCCCCGTCCCCAAGTATAAAGAGGATAGCGCAGAAAAAGGGAATGGATGTAAAGGCATAAACCAGCCCTTATTGTACAATCCACATAGAATACCTCAACACCTAGTGTAAAGCTGGCCATACCCTGGAGCGATTATCGGTCTGATCATACAATTATCGGGTGATCGGGCAAATAATCACTCTAGTTAGTGGACAAGATTTTTTAAAGCATCAGTTAAATGCACCAGAAATGCTCTGGTCCAATTCTTTTGTCATGTTTGATTTAAATTGGGTGTAAGCGCCGATAATTTAAGGGAGCCGATCAGCTTGCTGAATAGCTCCTTATTATTTAAGTGCCTCCTTCTTCTGCTGGGATTATCGGTCCCAGCATGAGAGGTGTATGGTGCCCCTGGCGGGAAATGGGATGGATAATCGTCCCAGTGTATGGTCAGCTTAAGTCTGGATCCTGAGGATCTAAAGCCACGCTGGAATTATTGCACACAAATAATGGATGGTTTTATTTCTATGTTGTACACACATTCACTACACACCCACCCCCTCTCCATGCGACAGACATCAATGATGGTGCTAAGGTCTAAATGTCATCATCCCCAGTCTAATCATAATTATACTCTAATAAATTATACATAATGACTGTCTTAGAAATAATCATTGTACTGTGGTAAGGTTTTTTAAACCAACGTCTGGCCATGTGATGTACGTTATGAAGCTGAAAGTAAGCTGTAATGAAGCAAACTAAAAGACACGTTTTATGCTAAAATGAAGAAATAAAGAAACGGCTTCCTGACTGCTAGGATCAGAAAACACCAGCCTTTCCCGACTGCACCACAATGTTACAACAGATCTGGATCGGTAACATCCACACTTCCGTGTCTAAGCGTGCCCTATCCAGGCTTATTAAGATAGGGGTCATGTGAGTGAGGGGCGTGAACAGAGCTCTCACAGAAGGCTGAAGCACAACACGATCAGTAGTCTGGATCAGGTCCACGGTCATTAAAATGTTTACCTCATGACCAGAAGGATGTCCAGGCACTGATTTGTAACAACAGTTCCCTCTCAATTTAAAAACACAGGATAGATAGAGACTCTCATTGTTGGAGTGAGGACCACAGCAGAAAAGCCTTGATAGTGGCTGGTGGCTTATCATAAATTTGCAAATGTGTGTAACAAATATTTCTGCATTTTATATTACAGGATAGCTTGGTATAGATCGTGACTGGTTAATGGCAGTGTTGTTGGGGCACTGATTTCCACTCTTCGGAAGGAGAGAGAAGGGACAGAGTGGAGGAAAAAGGTGAAAGAGAGAGCGGGCCGGAGCAGGATCAGGGACAAGGTAAGGAACTCTTAATGATTTCGCCATTGCGCTGACATTGCGATCACTGTTGGCGTAGCATCTGGAACTAGGTATTTTCAGACATCTGTAAGAACACTGAATATATTTGGTAAATGGAAAGCTTATAAAATCCTTGTAGCATCCACATGATGCTGTTCTACCCAATGTAATGATTCTGATATTAAGATTTTGAGAGTTATTTCCCTTTCTTTTGTTTTTCTAGTTTTGAATTTATTTAAAAGTAAAATGCAAAAATATAAAAGCTCCGCAAACATGTAAGGGAGAAGGAAGCAGCGCACTGTAAACATGTAAGGGAGAAGGAAGCAGCGCAATGTAAACATGTAAGGGAGGAGAAAGCAGCGCACTGTAAACATTTAAGGGAGGAGTAAGCAGCGCTCTGTAAGCATGTAGGAGAGGAAGCAGCGCACTGTAAACATGTAGGAGAGGAGGGAGCAGCGCACTGTAAACATGTAAGGGAGAAGGAAGCAGCGCAATGTAAACATGTAAGGGAGGAGAAAGCAGCGCACTGTAAACATGTAGGAGAGGAGGGAGCAGCGCACTGTAAACATGTAAGGGAGGAGGAAGCAGCGCACCATAAACATGTAAGGGAGGAGGGAGCAGTGCACTGTAAGCATGTAGGGTAGGAGGAAGCAGCGCACTGTAAATATGTAAGGAAGGAGGGAGCAGTGCACTGTAAACATGTAAGGGAGGAGGAAGCAGCACACTGTAAACATGTAAGGGAGGAGGGAGCAGCGCACTGTAAACATGTAAGGGAGGAGGAAGCAGCGCACTATAAACATGTAAGGGAGGAGTGAGCAGTGCAATGTAAACATGTAAGGGAGGAGGGACCGGTGCACTGTAAACATGTAAGGGAGGAGGAAGCAGCACACTGTAAACATGTAAGGGAGGAGGAAGCAGC
>WWET01000029.1:1399535-1413961 GCA_011038615.1 Limnodynastes dumerilii
AAGAGATTCCACCCACTTAGAAACTACAAGAACACTTCCTTCCCCAGAACTATTTACAAGGCAGCCTGAAGAAAGAGGACTCTTTTAAATAACAAGAAGCTCATGTTGCAGCTGCCCATTAACACACAAGGACCGGCCGTATTGAGCTGATGATGGATAGAGAGTAGTTCTTGGCTGAGTGACATGTAGGGATAAACTCCCTATTATGCAGATGTTAATGTGTAAGCCAAACTCATGGCTAATGCTCCTAGTGTAACAATAATCTTGATGAATGGGAGTCAGTGTATGATCACAGTTTAACTCGCTGTTGGCCACAGTGGCTTTTGGTACAATAAACATTCATCACATTCAGATACGTCAGTACCGCTTTGGTTGTGTAAGGGCACACAAAGCAAAACAAATATTACTCACTTCTCTGCACACAATATCTATAGGTTTATATTCATATTCACCCATTTATTATGTATTTCCCAGGTATGCCGTGTCATGTCTCAAGCACTGATAAAACAATGGTGCTTTTTCTGTACATTGTCCAGCCTTTTATACTCAACAGAACTGTGCAGCTTTAAATGCATCTTCCCAAATGATGTATTTATCCTTCTATATAACCTTATGCCAAGGCCCAGTGACATAAATCACTTCAATTAAAAGTACATAAACCTTAAAGTTATAGTGTTTATGTGTATGTAAAATTCAAAACGCCTCAAGGAACATTATTTCAATATGAAGCAAAATGTAATTAAAAAATACTAATACTTTATTACTCATATAAGGATAAGAATCTAACATAGTATGTGGTTTATTTTGGGACGTGTGCCAGTGTATCTTTCTCATCAGAGCGGTCTTTGTGTATAATTCACACAGCGTCTGCCCCAGTTATGCCTAGAAGTAATGAAGGACTATCTATGAGCAAATACTCATTCGTCTCCAGGTGTGCAATTAACAGGTTGGCAATAGTGGGAATAATAGTGTCTGGAATACAATAATACGTCATAAAGTTGCTGGAGATGTTATTCCTTTTCTCAAGTAACAATATGATTCCAGTTCTGAACTGGCTGGGAAACCGATTGCTTTTGCCTCAAAGAAAAAAATCGATCCCCAGAGCACCGAAGATGGAGCTCTGAATGGTAAGTATAACTCTAAACCCACCCCTTTCTCTAATCCTTACCCTAACCTTCCCTTCCCTACAGCCTAACCCTAAGACTCTCTTCCCCATAACCTAACCCTAAGACTCCCTTCCCCGCAGCCTGACCCTAAGACTCCCTTCCCCGCAGCCTGACCCTAAGACTCCCTTCCCCGCAGCCTAATCCTAAAACTTGAACATGAAATAGGTATGTTCGAAAATTTGTTTTGAAAATGGCTGTTTTTCGAAAGAGAGACAATAGAAAATGAGCTTTTGTCTTAATTCTAAACAGCTATTTTTGGGCTAGAGACTTAAAACGCTCCTAAAAATGGGATAGAGTTAGCACAAGCTCTCTGGATGTATGAATTAGGCAGCACACGGGTTACTGCGTTCCCTCATGTTCATTGTTAACCGTGGTGTAAAGGCCGCACCATTGTCTTGCTTCACAACAGTAATGCCACGTTCCACATTCCTCAGCACATTAAAACGCTCCGACTGCTCGCTCACAGTTCCACGAGACACCGCTCAGCTTATTATTAATATCTTGCTACTTACACAAATTAACACAGCTTTAAAATCACTACGGGGAAACAGGTTACATCTCTCAGCATCAAAATGTTACTGGACTGGAATCAATCAATGAAGATGCTTAATGCCAAGTTGTAAAGAAAACTGGATCTCAGAGTAATTGCAGCTTTATACAATAAAACAGAAACTCTCCATCCACATTTTACACAGGAATCCTCATGTTACAGCATTCTGGCTGTATAAAAAAACCTGTTCCCAATCACAAAAGAGTTTTACACGTTTAACTTTTTTCACAGTATGAATTTTTTCTTCCTTTCTTAGTGCTGTGATTAACGTATCATAGTTTATATTATATGTGTAGTGACTACATATTCTTTCAGCAGTTTTAAAAGGAAGGGTGGATACTAGAAATTAGTATTTGCCTTTTTATTTAAATGTCTGGTCACTGGCATTTAAATAAAAAGGTGTCCTGGTAATCAGAACTATGGTCTGATTTTGACATCAGCAGTCACGTAATTGGTTGCATTCATAGTGGCCGCTGGAGTCCATATTAGTGCATGTTGTATGTAGAGGTCTCTGCAGTTGGAGGGGGGATAACGAATATCCTGCTGGCTACGGACTCATTCTTTTTAATTCAGTTTTAATGGCTGGAGACTCTGGTACTGGCTGGTATGTGAATAAATGTGTATATACACTAGTGTAATAATAACGGTGCAGTATACTGTGGGTACACAGACTGTTATGGGAGAGCACAGGTATAATAATGATGCTGCAGTAATATGGGAGAGCACAGGTATAATAATGATGCTGCAGTAATATGTGAGGGCACAGGTATAATAATGCTTGTACAATATAATGTGTTAGTAACGGGTGAGAGCACTATGGTAGTCATACCTCTGTATTGTGAGTATGTAGCAGGTATGTGAGGTCACAGGTATAATGAAGCTGGTCACATACTGGTACACAGGGACATTAGTGCAGTGATGTGCTGGTATAATGTCACTGCTATACCGTGGGGGTACAGGCTGGGGACCACCCACTTACTATATGACATCCGGTAAATTATAGACCCACTCGGTGATGCCATAGACATCAATCTTGTGCTTTCAGGATTGCTGTGTAATGAAAGCTTAAGAATCAGCAGAGTAGAAGTTGGCAGAAAAACGAAATCTCAGCAATTTTGTGATCACTAAAGACCCAACAATGAGACTGATCACTTGGCAATTGCAGTAAAACATATCTGTAATGGGACTTCCTCTCGTTTTGTGGCAGGTCCATTCACTTTGAAACAGATTAAATTACCCACCTCAGAGAAGCTGCCAGAGCTCTGATTTTATGCTTGGTATCCGCTGGGGAAAGGGAACATGTTATACAAGGATCTCAGAGAAAGAACTCTTTGTTCCACCTTTAAATTGAGGGGGGAAAAAAAAGCACAATTTACAAAGCAGCGTTAAATCATCTGACAGTTTGGACCATGAAGACATAGCCGCTGTATTCAGACCCTCGCCACTGGCCGATTTTACCCCATCATCTATGAAAGGAAGATTAGTCATTTCAAGTAGCCTCTTCACTGTTTAAATACCTCAAGAGTTAGTCAACTCCACAAAGAGTGTGTAATGGATCCTATTAACAGGCAGGCTCTGTCTCCCATCTATTACTGTGTGGTAGAACAAACAGGTGTAATGAGGCCCACAGACAACTTACAAAAGAGGATGGAAAAAAGAAGAAGGGGAGGGCACAGAGGAGACAGCGGAGAGACGAGGGTGGAATCCTGGAATCATAGTGGTGAAGAGTCTGAGAAAGTGTTTTCTATTTGTGTTACCAGGAGACTGAAACCTCCTCACTGCACTGTGAAAGAGAGGAACCATTCAGGTGAACCCGCATCACCCTGGACTTATTGAATTGGATTTAATTAGACTTCATAAAATGTTTATTTGTCCAGGTCTTCAAGGGACACACAAGGACATTAATCCCTTGCAGTTATTACGCTTGTAATGTAGAAGTGCACAGTACCATTACTTTGTAGAACATGCTATAAACAATTCCTAATACACAGTCTTTCACTGGTCTATTCAGAATAAACATTGAAATACAATCAGAGTGATGAAGGATTTGGTTATGGTCCTGGTTGCATTGATTTACATATAAACCTCTGCAATTACCAGACTGAATCCAGCTGCTTCCACAATCTTCATTTTTAGTGATAAAAAAGGCTGCATCAGATGATTTGGATTTTTGAAAGTCATCTGCACAACTTTATCAGTGATCGTTCCTTGCAAAGCGCCACCCTTGTAGTAATATAGGGGCTGATTCAGAGATACGATTTTCACGCAACTTAGGTGCGTATATTTAGGATCTTAGAAAATTCGCAAAACTGCGCATGCGTAGTAATAGTGCAACGCCGTCTACGTAGCGGTTAGGCGCGTAAATTCGCTAAGAGCTTAAGTTTGAATCGATCGCAAGCACTTAAGATCTTAAGTGCTGCGAAAGTTTAAGATCTGAAGGATTTGCATGGAAATGGGCGGGGGGAGGCAGGGAAATGAGGGAAAGTGGGCGCGGGCTGACACTTAGGATCGCAAATAAACGCTACTACTTCCCTTAAGATCTCAAATGACAGCGCAGAGTTAGGGTTAGTCAATGGTGGTCTAACTTTAAGATCCACCGCTGTTTGCAAGGGGAGTGACTGTTTATGCAGTGGGCTGTAACCTGCTAAGATTTTAACTAAGGTGCGTATATTTGCCATCTTTTCGCAATCGCATCTCTGAATCACCCCCATAGTCTTCTGTCATTTTCTGCCCTACGTGCTCAGCAGTGAGTGGTGAAGTAATCATATGGAACGCTGTTCTTGCCGTACACTAAATATGATGTATTAACATGTGGTTATAGGATATTCACATGGAGGGAAAGTACCTTGGCTGCATTTTGTTAGCTCTGCTGTTGCTAGTTTATCCCACTAAGCACATTATTTAGATTATGTGACAACCCCGTCATTGTTACATACGTGCCTAATTTTGCGAATCTAGATACTACGCATGTGTAGTAACTATGTTACGCTATCTGCTTAGCGGTTTGTTACGTAGGTTGCGCACGTGGTTTTTAAAGACCACATGTTCGCAATCTATGTAACGAAACACTACGTAGATAGCGTGAAATAGTTACTATGCATGCGCAGTAGCCACGTATGTAAGAAAAATACAGTGTTGTGAATCTTGTCCAATATCTTTACAGTATTTGTTTATTGTGTACAATGGCAATGTTTTTACCACAGGTTTTTTTAATCAGATCAGGATCTCAGATCATCTGCAGGTAAATAGATATGGTGTGTATGTATGTATGTATGTATGTATGTGTGTGTGCATGTGTGTATGTGTGTATGAATGAATGAATGGGCTGGATATGCAATCATCTGTGAAATTGTAAAAGTCATTGGGTCCGATGCAATTAGCTGCGATGACGGGAAAAGGCTTGCGGAGTGTTTTTTCCCATCATATACAGTAGTAAAACTTTGCAGGATTTTATGAGCACCTCTATGGGTAGCGCATAAAAATCCCCAATTAAAAATTTGCGGAATAAGCTTCCCACCGAAAATAATGCGAGTGCGAAGCTAACTGAATCGGGCCCATTGCTCAAGTATGATTGCACAGGTGTGTACCCAGCCAACCAAGTCCATTTGTAAATTGGATTTAAGTCTTAATGAGGAATAAATTAAGCATTGACGGTTTATAATTTATCACATGAATCCTTTGATAGAATAAAGCATTGCTATAAATTATTGCTTGTTCTCTTTAAGGCAGATAGTACAGATTAGGGGTTCTCAATCAATTATTAATTCATTTTTTTTGCCCACTGGAATCATCAATGGTGTGATATTAGGAAATATAAATATTGGGAAGTGCTGGCCTGTGCTGAAATAAATGGACCAATGGGGACACAACTGAAGTTTGCATGGAACGCCATGGAAACAGCAGTTTTCTGTAGCAACCCCTGGTTTGTAAATATGATTCACTTCATTTTGATGCCATCAATATGAACTGAGCTTTGTAAATATATTCCTTAATGAAGTTCTTTTATTTTAAAGTCTTCCTTACATCACAATGCAATACCTTATCCTAAAGAAGTCAATCAGATGCCTTAAGTCTTATAATTGGAAGAAGCTGACATTATATTGGTTGGTGTATAATTTGCTCTTAAGCAATGCTAAATAAATAAAACCCTTGTATATGTGTTACATCATTCCAACCCTCTAGAAAGCCTGGGTGCTATCTTCCTAACAACCTTATTAATACACGATGTAACACTAGGGGAATTTATTGACTGCTGAGGAATTATTTGTAATACTGTTCCACCCATATATAATATTTTTGTTGGTTACGTTTTAGTCATTTATGTCCTTTGGCTAACCCAGATAATTAAGCAGATGCTTATGAAGAAAACTTTACAAACCTGCAGCTCAGACTTCCATAAGTTTAACAAGTCCCTATTCATCAAGTAATGTCAAGGACACCTTAGTAATGCTGTGTGAGTGCTGCAAGAAGCCACATGAATATATTCGATAGGGACGATCATATATTATTCAATGTCCTCAAATATTTATGAACAGGCCTGGCAGTGAAATTTCAACGAATCAATCTTGTGGTTAAAGCAAGTTCAAGACCTCAGACATGTCACTGTATCTACCTGTGCCTTCAGCATCACAAGTGCTGCGGCCAATGGCACAACCGGTTAACCCGCTCCGCTGGTAACAGAACACTTGCCAGTCCTTGGATTAATTTAGTTTACAGTAAGAGGGGGGAGTATTTCAAGCACACAGATATCTCACTATGAAAGAACGCAGCAGTGAAAAAGGCTAAATGGACTCTGCAAGATGGTTTGTTTGGCAAGTAAGCGAGACAGTTTTATACAAGATGTGTGTGTGTGTGTGTAAAATGGTATGTACTTGGCGATGGCTGTACCATAAATCTGGATGCATAGCTGGCCTAGAGACCTATAATAAAACCCATGCATGATTCCAGCCACAATGCCTTCAAAAACAGAATACTTGCCTTGTATTTTGCTAAGAGATATGTAACTACAGTCTCCCTCAGAGCCGTTTACTCCAGCTCATCCTTACCTTATTGGTTGTTTTATCCAGGTGAATCCTTGTCACCAATTATTTCAATACAAAGAAAAAGGCTAATAGGAAAATTTATACCTGGAGCACACACCTGAATGTTTGGTGACTGCAGTAAGTACTCATAGCACAGTGGATGATTTACCTGTATGCAGGGACATGAAAGTGGAAGAAGATCACCAGATGTTCCAATCACAGCCTCTGATACAAAGTGTACATCTGGAAGACAGAAATACAAGGAGCCAACATTAAGGAACACAAGTCGCTAACGATCAGAATGTTTCATAAAAATACAAAGTTAATAATGGTTTTAAAGTGCAGGAATACAATAAATTACTTTCAGGCTGATCAGAGGGCAGCAGAAAATCTTTACTCACTTTCCTTATTTTACTTTAGGGGCACAGGACAGAGGTGGCTGAAGATTCAAGATGTATAATTATTCGTTTTAACTTTATGGTATTAGATGAACTCATTGCTCACAAGCAGCGGATATACAATATAGAAGACAACCAGGGACTAGTAACATCACTGAAGCCCACTGATTCATTTAACATACACAGTGCATAGTAAGGAAGTATGCGAGTCATTACTTAATAAGATGGGATTTCGTTCCTATACCCTGAATCAGAGGGTATAGTAAGTCAGCTGACATGCTGCATAGTCACATGCAATCTAGGCGTGAGATTGCTAGCGATCAGTGTTCCAGCATTTGATTAGTATAATTTAGTCCCATCACTTTCCAATGCCTGTTGTTTATATGCCCACATGTACACCGGCAAGTGGAGTCAAATTTTCCTTTTCAACTTGTATTTTAATTAAACAAGATTTGCCTGCGGGAAATATGATTTACTAAATCCACTTATTAGTAGCCATTGTCATAATTATGGTCAATATACGGCACATTATTTTGTGTTATACACTGCATAGATCTGCACAGATGGCTCCTATAACACATTTCTATTGTAATAGGGAAAGGTGAGTGAGTTTTTCCTCCTGTGTCCTGTAAATCTAGAATATTATATATATGTAGTATAAATATTTACTTTAGCGGCATTAAGCAGATTGCAATTGTATAAACAAATAAATCAGCTCTCTGTGGACCTGATTCACACGTAAGAACGCGATAGGTTCCTAAATATGCGCACCTAATAGCAAAGAAACTCACGTCACACCCCCGGTTTTCAGGTTCTTATGTGACTTACGAGTGACATAGGGCTCCCTTAACTGTAAGTTAACTGTAAGTTCGCATTTGAATGCGTAGGGCGTCCTGCATAACGGCAAATTTCTTAAGTCCTACGTTAATGGCGTAAAAAAGTTACTAAGCATGCTCAGTGCATCCGTTCTTAAATATACGCACCTAAAATCATAAGAATTCTTAAGTGTGAATCAGGTCCTGTGTTATTAGTCCAAAAAAACCAATATGCCATTAGCGAGATAAAATACAAAATAGCCATTTGCAATCCTTTTCCTTTGTTGCTGGTGAGACATTGTATCATTGATGCTGGCCAATGTGCTCAGGTTTTAGCCTTGCATCTGTACCAGTGCTGGGAAGCCTGAGAAGAGTTCATATAAGTGATGTCTGAGACAGACCTCACTTCCTCACTCTCTCGCTGAGGGAGAGAGTTGGCAAATCAGATGGACGGGGGCGGGGGAAGGTCACGTGTGCCTGGAGAAAAAGCTACAGCCAGAGCTCAGTGCAGGCAGAGTGAGAGGAGAGACAGTCAGGAGGTATCGCTGCAGTGCACGGAGTACAGACAACACACAGAACGGTTGCAGCAAAGAGCAGTAACAGAAAGCACTGCTCTCCCTGGACTTTCCGCTGTGGGCTAGTGGAAATCTCTGCCTGGCTACCTGGGAATATATGGGGATTACAGTTCTGTTTCTGTACTTTATACAGAGTTGTGATCGGTCCTGAGCAGGGATGGACAGCGAGGAGGAGTGGAAGATCTCCGTCTGGCTTTGCGAAGAGGAGAAACTCGTTTCTGGGCTCACCAGGCGTACAACGTGCGCAGATGTGGTCAAAGTGCTGCTGGATGATCACAACCAGACGCAAGCTGCAGAGGGGTCCCTGATGCTGGGGCCAGCCCACTGTTACTGCATTGTAGAAAAGTGGAGGGGCTTCGAGAGGATACTTCCAAACAAAACCAAAATACTGAGGCTATGGACGGCTTGGGGAGAGGAGCAGGAAAACGTCAGGTTTGTTCTGGTCAGGAGTGAGGCTTCGTTGCCCAACATTGGACCCAGAAGCGCTGAAGCCAGGGTTGTCCTCAGCAGGGAAAGCCCCTGTCATGTCAAGGACGCCTCCAAAGCCTCGATGGCCCTGACCAAAGAGAAACAGCGCAGGGTGGTGAGAAAAGCTTTCAGAAAGCTGGCCAAGATGAACAAAAGGAGACAAGAGTCTTTATCCAAAGAGTCCAGTGCCGTGGAGAAGATGGAAACTTTGGTACATATGGTCCTCTCCCAAGACCACACCATTCGCCAGCAGGTGCAAAGGATTTATGATCTGGACAGAGACATAGAAAGGTACGAGGCTAAAATTCATTTTGACCGGATGAAAAGACACGGGGTGAATTATGTCCAAGATACCTACATGGTCGGGATGCTTCCCGAAAAGGAATCTGATGGAAACCAAGAACAGGGATCTGAAGCAGAACTATTTGTAGACTATGAGGACTATGCTCAGAAATGTGAAGGTATCTTGTTGCTTCAGGATCAAATAACCCAACAGGAGGCCCTGATTGAGCAGATCACTGCGCAGATCCAAGAGGAGCTTAATAAAAGGTGGATGGACAGGCGTCAGGAGGAGTTATCCACCAAGGACCACGTCACTACAAGTGGAGACCATGGGGAATGTGAAAACGAATTGCTCGTAGAGCAAGAACAGGTTAAAACAGAGCTCAGTACCAGTCTCTACATAGGACTGAGGCTGAACACCGACCTAGAGGCTATCAGGGCTGATTTGGATTACACCCAAGAAGCGTGGAATGAAAAGGAGAAGGAATTACAAAGTCTCTTGGACTGCCTAAGTGCCCTAGAACTGGCAGAGCAACAGGGCACTGCAGAGGAGCTCAGCCCTTGCTGCTCACAGGTTGTAGAAAGGACATCGGTGGAGGGTTCAAATCTTTGGGTCAAACATGAAGTGGGGGGATGTACAAACTGTGAAGGAAACGACGAGGACTCAGACACAGGATTAAGTTCAATGCACAGCCAAGACTCAGACTCCACACCAGTCTGTGAGTCCTTGGTATAGCGGACGTTACCAATATCCCACCCTCAGTGTGCACAGAAAGAGATGCTCATGAATTCCTATTGTGGAAAGGTCTGCTTCTTTATCTTAATTAACAGATTGTAATCACAAAGTGAACTTTTCAATGTTTATCTCACCCCTATTTGCACACAGGAAAGCACATTTATACTCCCAGAGCTCTTCACCTGGAATGTAAGGTTTATTTTATACTTTATGTAAAATGTCTATTTTTGCAGCATAATGCACACATTGCCCACCCAGGAACATTCTGTTGGCTCAGACAGCTCTAGGAGACACTGGGTATTGTTTGTAAACTTATTTTTTTAAATAAATATTTGCTAAGTGTTGATTTAAGTGTTAATAGTGTTTATTATATAGCGAAATACATTAAATCCCTGCAACGCTAGGAATAAATATTTAACAGTGGGCAAGAAACTAAAAATTATACTTCCAACCCATAACAGTAACCAATATAACCTATATTCAGTTATCTGTGCCCCCTTCAGTCTAGGCAGTGGCCCCTCTCGTATACCCCTCCTGGTTATAACTGCTGATATTTTGAGCATGGATTCCTATCGTAAATTCACCTCTTTACTTTTTCAACAAAATGAAACAGCAATTCTCTTACTTTTCCTTTTAGTGCATTGTATGTGTTCCAATCACAGAAGCGCGCCAGAGATAACAATATGACATTTATGCAGTCATTTATCGATCTGCCTGAAATAATATATCTATAACTATGACTATGACCAATGCACAGATGTACTCTTAGAGACAGATCAGTGTAAGGAAGCCCTTGGAAAAAGATTTCTAATACGGTTTTACAACTCTATAATCCAGTGTTTAATTCTGAGATGAAAAGGAAGAATAATTCTCTAAGAAAATATGTGTTGTAAAGTATGCCAATAGAATCTAGCTCTGGGGATCTTAATAGTTGTCTTAAAATAATGTGCTTATTTTAAGGGTGATATTCTGATGAAAAATCCCTCTTAAATATTTTGTAAATTGACAAAATATTTGTAAATTATTACAAGAGAAGTGTTCTTTTTAATCCTTTAGCTATTTAAATGTTCTTTTAGTGAAAATTTAAGTAATAGTGTACGCCAATACAAGACCAGCATTCACTTGTATCGATTCTGAAACTGCTACGGAGTTTAGAAACACGAATGCTAAGTAAAACACAACAGGCTTCTATGGGAACGCTCTTTGAGTACACAGTACAGTAAACTGCAGAGAGCTTTCTGAAGTGTTACTCAACAGACTTGCAATGCTCTTGTAAAGCAAGGATAAAGTACAAAATCCTGTAGGTGCTTATTACTAGCCTGGGTTTTATTTATCAAATGCCTACATGTACAAGCCCTAGCAGCTACATTTTGTTTCAGGGCTCTTATAAATTAAAAGGTGTGATTCAGAGGTTGCCCATATGCAATAAATGAAAATTCCAGGGCTGTGAGTGTACAACTGATGAAATGTGAAGTGTTAGGACCGCTGACCCTTCTGTTCTGAATTAATGCTCTTTAGACAGACAGTGGTGGGATAAATACTAGAAAGAAAAGGCTGGATAAAAACTCTCTGGAACCCTCTGCTCTGACTTTTGTAGAGCATTAAACACAAAAAAACACAAAAGGAATCTTATTCTTGGATGTAAGTAAATCGCTGAATTCGTACGAATTAGACATAAAAAATGTGCCTATTCTGCTGCAGTATAGAAACCAATCGGATGCAAGCATTCATCCTCCAACCTCTGCTGCACAGAGAGAGTGTGGTTGTCTGGTGTAGGCACATTTCTAAATAGGCTATAATACAAGCTCAATAGACTTATGAGGAGTCACACAGAAATACAGAGCAGAAAATACTGCTGGCTGGGTTGTTTTAACAATTTAATAATAATAATAATAATTTAATTTTGCTCAATTACTGTCAGATTTCTTGCTGTGGGGGCATTATTTAGCTGTCATAAATGATGCTCTCTGTCCACGATAAGTTACACCCACTTTGCTTAAATCCAATCTTTTAAGGTATGGAGATGCTGGAGGTGCAAGTCATTTCCCATGCACAAGTATTTGGTTTTATATGCTTTAATGATATATACTGTCATTAATCCCTTCTACCACCATGTCTAGAACGTTGTTTATTGTCAAAAAACTTTATAAGAAAAATTCTACTGTTCATTTATTTCATTATTGCTCATATTGTTTTTGTGGTGTTAAATCTCTATTTCCAAAGACTCTGTAGGTAGATAGGAATTCTGGTACTAATTAATGGACAAAGTCCCTTCAATAGAAGTTAGACACCAATGTTTAGCAATGTGGGCTACCTTGCACTTTGTATTTGTTCAGCCTTGCTTTACTAACAAATCAGGACTGGACAGTACAAATCCCAGCAGATTTGCTAAAATCTTAGCAAACAAATGCTGTTTGTTGAAGCACTAGGTATATCAGCCAGAGAATTTGGCCTAGCTGAACAGTGCCATTTGTATTGTATTCAAACAATGAAGCTTGACTTTTTTGGTTGGCTGCAGTCCTGCTGCTTATTGCTGATGATGAACAGTTTTGGATGTTGCCTTGGCAGCTGTAGGGTTAAATATTGTGTTTTTTTTAAACAAAAGAAGTTACAATGACTTATTCCAGGTGTCCAGTTTAGTAAATATTCTTCTGAGACCTTATATATTGTAAGCATTTATGGAAAGCTGGAATCCTCATCATTTAATGTGTCCTGTGACAATGCAATTGTTTGATACACTGCACTTACACATTTTTTTAAGCATAAAACAGTGCACCATCAAGCAACGATGTTGCAAAGTGAGGGGTGGAAATTAAATTGCAATTATTTTCCAGAACTTACATACTGTAACGCTTTATGAGTGATCTGTAAATAAAGGTGCATACACACTATACAATTATCTGGCAGATTATCTGAAAGATCTGACTGTTGGAATGAAAATGTGGTAATGGATGAGAGCAACTGACAATACCATTTGCTCTCATCCACTACCAGATTTTCATTCCAACTACCAGATCATTCAGATAATCTGCCAGATAATTGTAGAGTGTGTGTGCACCTTTAGAGCTGAACTAAGAAACTTCAACTCTGAACTCTAATTCTGTTTTTTTCTTCCCTTGATGTTCGGCATGGTTTTGCTCAGCTCTACACTTGCACCTGTTTTGTCCTTACTGCTGTTTGGAAGTCCTTTTGTACAGATTTACGAGCGTTCAATCCTACATTCCAAACCTACAAAGGTAGTATACTCCCCTCGCACAGACTTGACTTCCATGTTTAGAACCCTACCTTAACGTTTACTCATGGCCGTGCGTAAGGGTCTCGATCGTAATTCAGACTTCTACATAAGGGCTTAGCCAAGCCCTTGCTGTATGATTTAAATGTCTCCCCCACCCACTATGAGTACCCATGGCGGCTTGTCACACCCCGTCGTCGGAAAATGTCCGCGCACGGAATCCTGCACCAATCATACTGCATTCCTGTACGTAACACCCATGTTCTGCAGGCGCAGTGCCATCGCATAGGGCACGCATGTATTTGGAATGTGTATGTACCTTGTTATTAGGCATGAATCTGGTTCACACTCTGGATCACCCTGTGAGTGGAAACAAGCTCCATTCTACCAGGGAGACAGTACTGAATTGCCGGGGATACAGTACTGAATTGCCGGGGATACAGTGCGGAACTGCCGGGGATACAGTGCGGAGCTGCCGGGGATACAGTGCGGAGCTGCCGGGGATACAGTGCGGAGCTGGCGGGGATACAGTGCGGAGCTGCCGGGGATACAGTGCTGAGCTGCCGGGGATACAGTGCTGAGCTGCCGGGGATACAGTGCTGAGCTGCCGGGGATACAGTACTGAACTGCTGCCATTTATATGAAGTTTAGGGCTCCTCCACCAGTTTCCCAAGAGAAGACTCTGCTCTGCAACTGGGGGGGTAACATCTTCCAGGGCATTTATGTGTTTATTTAGCCCAGAATTATTCATACTGGAAATGTGTAAAGTTTAAATTTGAGGCCACTAAATAACACGAGTAACCACATTCCTACAGCGTCTCCACTAGTTTATAAGTGTTCCATTGTAAGTATAATAAATACACAATGGAAAATGTAGTGCACCTGTGTCAGCAGCACACTGTGTACAGATGCCGTTCTGCTAACAGGTCGGATTTGTGTGTTATCATGAAGTTGTGTGTTGTTGTTACTTAGAACAGATTATCAGCATGACCTTGGTTTTCATTCTCAGCCTGCTGGTAGCACTTATTGCAATAGGAAGTCAGGACTCCCAACAAGCTCATCCATGATTTCTAGCTAGTTTACTGTCTAGGTGTCATTCTTTCTGATGTGCACAATGGGCTGGATCCAGACCTTGTTAAGTGCATGAACTTAGTTACACCTGGGCTAAACCATGTTGATTTCA
>WWET01000029.1:1427165-1437355 GCA_011038615.1 Limnodynastes dumerilii
AGACATTTTTTTTTTATATATATATATATATATATATATATATATATATATATATATATATATAATGAACGTGGATTCCTAATTCTCTAACCTCAGTGTAGACACCAGACTTGGATTTGTGAAATTGTACGCAACAATTTTGTGTTTCCCTTATAAGCTCAGGAAATTATTATTACAACGCAAGGTGTCTCTTTCTCCAACTTCCTTTTATTGATTTATATTAACTTTAATCACACTTTAGTGTATGACTGGAGCAAATTCTTACTATGAACCAATGGATTCATAATATGGCTCTGCAGACTACTCCTTATAAGTATAGACATACCTTTAGGGCATGTCCCTCTAGTTATGGGTTATTAGTTTCCAGTTTGGCAAATATCTGTTCATTCCTACTACTAGTTACTATGCAGAGCAGCACAAGGTCTCATAATACATAACTGAATGCAATAAAAGGGAACAGGCGGTGAATATGGCTATGAATTATTAGAAACACCACTACTAAGCTACTGTGGGGAAAGTGTATGGCTGCAAGAAATATTACCACTATCAAATATAAGAGATCCCATCATGGATTTCTGTGAAGCCAATTTTGGTACAGTAATGTTGGAATAAGGTGAAATATTGGAAAATACAGACATCAAAAAATAAATCTTATCCCAAAAATGTTATGAGAGCTATTGGCAGCCAAAATAGTTCAACTGCTGTTACAATCATACAAATGAGCCGATCCTCTTGCAGTTAACATCATCCCAAGAAGCAATGCTAGGAATCCTTCGATCAGACTTGTATCTCAATAATACTGCGTTCACACTGCCGCCACGGCAAAAACCCGGGATTTTCTACCCAGGTTATTGCCGGGCACAAAGCAGCCCAGCAGGGGGGACCCCGTTCACACTGAACGGGCCTGTCCCGGGACTCTTTGGGCTCTATACTGCTATACTATTGTATACCCTATTCTATTCCATAGTCTATACCATAGTCTACCCTATTCAACTACTCACCTCTCCTGCAATGTCCCACGATGATCCTCCAGGTCCTCGCAGGACTTCATTCATGCGATGCATGCGCAGGACCTCCATTTAGAAAATTTTAGGTCCTGGCATGAAAAAACACTGCGCATGCGCAGTGTGTTCAAGACGGACCTGCAGTCAGCCGCGTCGCACGGACAGGTAAGTCTTGTTTTCTATTTTTTAAGTTTTTTTTAAAATTAATTTATTGTTTTCCACTATTTATAACATGTATTTTTTATTTAAAAATGTTTTTTTTTTAAAGCAACAAAGCTGATTGGATCTTTTAGACCCAATCAGCTACATTTCAGTGAAACCCGAGTTAAAAAACCCGGGTTTCACCGTTCACACTGGCGGCAACCCGGGTCTGACATGGGAATAACCCTTCTTATACCCCGTGTCTGATTCCCGGGTCACGGCAGGTGTGACCGTTCACACTGAGCGTCGACCCAGGTCGTTAGGGCTTGCCCCTCCGATATCCCGGGTTTTTGGCTCAGTGTGAACGGGGTATATGACACTACACAGAAAGGTCTTACTGGGTAAAAGTAACTGTCTACAGGGAATTTGCAAACAAGGAAGTATTAAATTAAATTAGGAAAGGTATAAAAAAAAATGCTAGAACATGACTTATATAAGCAATGCAGCCGTGTTAGGGAACATAAACCAAACACAAATACTACTGTTGGTAGTAGTTTAACAGGGCGAATGCAGAGATTATGGTGTTAACCTGGATACAAAGGGCTTCCCTTGGAAAACATAAACAAAAACACTTCATAACCCATCGGATCAATGGCAGGGGGCTGGGCCCAGCACATAGGAAGCCAGCAAATAAAATTGTTTTTGAAGCAACTCCCTGCGTGGCCATTGTCTAATCTGCACCAAAACATGCAGCCTAAAAGGATGACACATAGCTTTAAAATGTACACTGAATGGATTAAAAGCTTTTAAAAAACATTTCAGATCCTGCAATAACTCATTAACAACCAAAAAGAAGAAAAAAATCCACATACTGTGGTTGCGGCAGAACTTACAGAGAAAGTAAAGGTCTTGAATAAGGAGGCCGCGCTTCCTCCTCTAAGCTATAACAAAGCACGGTTTTCCTAAGGAAATTTGCTTGCCGCTTGAAGATCATTGTAGAACTGTGAACTATAATAACTTTGACATCAAGGGGGTCTTCTACACAAAACCACATGAATGGAGACAAAGGAGTTAATAATTACTGTAATCCATCAAGAGGGAATCACATGCACAATATTGGTCAGTAAATCAGCAACAGATCAGGTGTCACATAACAGAACGCACAAAGCTTCACAAAAATCAGTAAAACAAGTAGAAGCCTATGTGTAATATAATAATCGTCATCACAACCCCCACAGCAATAAATATCAATTGCACTCCAGGAATCCACCAAGAATGATTCATCCTGACAAATCACTGTGGAACGGCATCAGACACGAAATTATGAAAAGACACGTTCAATATTATCGGTTATAAATATTCAGAAGTAATACATTTTCAGTCATTTACACACAACACGGAAAGCAAAAATAATGTCCCGTCAATGTGAAATAAGTAACATGGAAGGTAGATAAGAGCCCCTCGGCCAATCCAGTGAGCCCAATTATTATTATTTTATTATACTGACATTAGACCCTATATGACCATCGACTATTAACATTTAGGGTATCCTGGAATTTATCCATTGCAGGTTCTACTGGTGTTAGCCTCGATCACCTCATATGAAAAGCTAATCTACTAATCAGCTACCCTTCTAGTGAAGTGAATTTCCCCACATTTGCTCTAAAGCTACCACCCTCTACACGTCCTCGTGTTCCAATGCATCTCATAAAGAAACACACTGAAAATATAAAGAAATATAGAATAGAACTTTATATATCTCCAGACACATATTAAACTGCTTGTACCTACCAGTATGTGCAATATACCACTCTCCTATTTCCCTATAGATTGTAACTCTCTAGGTAGAGCTCAACTTTATCTCTTTATATTCATAGAACAAAGGGAATATTAGGAAGAGATGAGAAGGCAGGCTGGAACTTTCCTCTAATCACTGCTGGCAAGTCTCTCTGATCTGTACATCAGGCACTAACCATGGATTCTCCTGTCACAACTGTCATGTGCCGATAAGACGGGTTATGTATCAAACATTAATAGAATAAACTACTGCAAAATCCAACTGAGGGGCCGATTCACAATTAGGAGCAACAGCGGAGATGAAATGTCAGCAATTCTCATAGGGACAGCAGGTACCTTAGTCAGACAATTTTATTCTAAGGACAAAACAACTTTCCAACAAGAAGATATCTCTACATATAATTAACCCTGGATCAATGTTCTGCCTTCTGTGGCAGACACTCGTTGGGTGTTATTAATTGGCTGTAAATAGGAAGAGACCCAAAAATACACACACACACACACACACACACACACACACACACACACACATATATATATACACACACCCCCACCCTCTCCATTTTAAACTAGGCTCTACATTTGCTCACACTCTTCATATACACACTGTAGATTATGTCTTGACTGAAACAAAAAATGTGCTTTCCTGTCTCCAGGAATGAATGGGGGCGTGAGAGACAGGTGAGTATTGATGTTATAAACATGACAGGTAATGGCAATAACCTCTCTGTCATGTGGCAAACTAAATTCCCACAAGGTCTTACATTCATATGGGGATCAGATAACATAGGAGCAGATGCTGTGAAAGGGATGTACCACTTTCTCAGTATGAATCTGGATCCTTCTGTACTGGGAGCATTTTTGACATAATTCTGGGACATGGAAAAGGATTCCGCTATGTGGAAAGATATACATAAGTATGTAAATAGTTCAGTCAGGGCACGCTAAGCTTCCGTTCTATACAGACTTCTGCACCATCTCTGGTTCCAGCAAGGACAGCATGGAAATTTAATGTAAAGGTCAGGTAGTGTAGCTCCATACTAACGAGGGGGAGCGGCCTCCTCTTGCCTGCATGGGCTGCACTTGGACTGAAAAGGAGTATAGTCAAAGGCGGATCCAGAATTAATAAAGACAGCTGGTACTGTGCATGTGTAGTACTGTGAAATCCACATTGGAATGTCTGATACCGCGTCCTGTACGGAATTCAGTCTCCAACGCCAAGATGTGCCCACTATTACCCCTTTCACATCTCTGCCCCAGCAATGTCTCAGGTCTTAAAACCCAGGAAACTGCTGGGCAGATCATCATCCCAGAGTCACAGACTGCAGGGCCCAGGAAATTCCACAACCCGGCGAGGGATTTGTTCACTGTTGCCATAGCAATAGTAACCAAACCCTCCATTCAGGTTTGTTTGGGTGAGACTCGGGTTGAAAAACCCAGGTCTCACCTTTCACACTGACCCCTAACCCGGGTCGGACCTGGGAAAAACCTTTCATTTCTGTCAGGTCCGAAAACCCGGGTCATTAGACCCATGTAGAGGTCCCCGGGACATTTCAGATCGTATTTCAACCTGGGTCGTTGGAGGCTTTAACCTGGGTCTGATGGAAAAAACCTGTGTTTTGCCAGAGATGTGAAAGGGGTATTCGTGTACAACATACAGCAGCTATTCGATGACGCATTCCATGTGGGCCTACTCACTATGTGTACGAGATACACGTGGTCTCACACACACACTCTCACACACACACACACACACACACACACACACCCTCTCCCTCTCCATTTTAAACTAGGTTCAACATTTGCTCACACTCTTCATATAAAGCTGTGAAATACTCGCTGTAGATTCTGTCTTGACAAACAAGAAATGTGCTTTCCTGTCTCCAGGAACGACTGGGGGCGTGAGAGACAGGTGAGTATTGATGTTATAAACATGACAGGTAATGGCAATAACCTCTCTGTCATGTGGCAAGCTAAATTCCCACCAGGTCTTACATTCATATGGGGATCAGATAACATAGGTGCAGATGCTGTGAAAGGGATGTACCACTTTCTCAGCATGAATCTGGATCCTTCTGTACTGGGAGCGTTTTCGACATAATTCTGGGACATGGAAAAGGATAGCAATAGTAACCAAACCCTCCAATCAGGTTTGATTCGAGGTTGAAAAACCCAGGTCTCACCTTTCATTCACACTGACCCCTAACCCGGTTCGGACCTGGGAAAAACCTTTTTCATTTCTGTCAGGTCATTAGACCCATGTAGAGGTCCCCGGGACATTTCAGATTGTATCTCAACCCGGGTCGTTGGTGGCCTTAACCTGGGTCTGATGGAAAAAACCTGGGTTTTGCCAGAGATGTGAAAGGGGCGTGCAGGGGTGTGCGAGGGGCATGCAGGGGTGTGTGAGGGGCTGCAGGGGTGTGCGAGAGGCGTGCAGCGGTGTGTGAGAGGCTGCAGGGGTGTGCACTCGCACAGAATATAGGACAGAAATTCCTGCTATTACTTCTGGATCTGGTTCATAGTGACAAATGAAACAAGGAGCAGTCAGGGTGTTTTTGAATTATAGCAGGGTTTCAAGTGTTTGAAAATTAGGAATTGTATCATATGATTTGACATAAGATTTATATTTATGTAGAGTACTGTGAAACATTGCGGCATCTCACACACACATTGTCACATGCGCCATGCCTCATTGGCTTTTCCTGTATCCATTAAAATGTTTGCGGTAACATGGAGAAATGAAACAGAGCTGAACGAAAGACAAATGTAAATGATGCCACTGTAGATGAGGAAAGCGAAATGATCGTCAGAACTTGCGGTTAATGAGTGGCGGGAGGTTAATCATTGAGGGCCAATGATGTCAGTCTCATCTCTTTAGGTCACATCTTCATAGCGACGTTGATGATCACTCATTTGGTACTTTCTATTAAGCCTTAACTGCTGCCGAGCAAAACTTCCATATCTCGCCTGTCAGAGAGTACAATTACAGGGAAGAATGTGCAGAGCAGATACTGGCAAACGCTGTGTGTGTGTGTGTGTGAGAGAGAGAGAGAGAGAGAGAGTGTGTGTGTGTGAGAGTGAGTATATCAGGGTTGCCGACTTTTCAGAGCTTCACTCCGGGTTCAGGTAAGCCATTGATTTCTGAAAGGGGTGGGGCTTAATGACATGATTTATGCAAATTGCATCATTAGGTCCTGTAATCTCTAGCGTTTCAGGGGATGGGCAGGGCTTGATGACATCACCAAGCCCCACACATCCTTAGTAACACTAGGGATTGTGTGTGTGTGTGTGTGTGAGTGAGTGAGTGAGTGAGTGTGTGTGTGTGAGAGTGTGTAGTGTACTTGATTCAGGTTTGTGTAAGATTCCTCTGGTGCTCTGTAATAGATTTAATAAATTTATATATATAGAAAAGAAATCCCTAAATTACAAAACATTATATTAAATAAGTATCAGTTTCCCTAAATAATAGACTAAAGGAACTGAACCTCACAGTCCAGTACGATACAGCGACATAATGTGTGTTTATTAGAAGCTGTTATGACTGTTATGTGACCCTGATCCCAGGGAAAATGACCAATCACCGTAAAGCACAAGGAAAGAGGAATCCAAGGACTGGAAGAACATATCAAGGTTAAAGATAGAGATGTGACAGTAACAGAGACACCGTCCTTATTGTGACTGGGACACGAAAATATTTCAAATAAAAAAACAAACAGGAATCACACACATAATATGGAGGAGAAAGAGCTGTTTTCGTGCTATCATCGGGCCTGATCCAGACCTGCGCTCATACAACACCCTTTTGCGTAGCGTATTTATGCCAGCGCACCTACGAAGCACTCCCCTAGGTCATCCGTATTTATGCCGTCTTACCCCGACCAAACCCTACCCTAACTTTCCTGAGTGTAACCGCGGGTGTCCGTAGGCTCCTTGCATAGTTACGACGTTTAGCACGCACATTCTGTACAATTTACATGCCTCACCCCCGCCCTCAAAGCATAATTACGGTTTTCATATGTTTGGCACGCCCCTTCGTGCATTGTTACGAAGCTGGTACGCTTAAGGCTCACACGCTCAGTGTTTCTTTGCGTAACATCGGCTGCGCGCATACAAAGTACTAAAGGGCGGTTTACGCTTACGAAAAGCGTAAAAACAAGCGCGAGCGTAGGTCTGGATCTGCCCCATCATGCCTGGTACTACGCATAGGCAGATTTAGGCAGATTCTTAAGGCACTGGGCCTGAGGGAGGAGATGCTAAGGGAGCCTAATGATGGAGGACACTGTGGAACACACAAGCCACTGCTGCTCAGCCAATCCCCTGCAGCAGCTTGTGTGTCCTGGAGTCGTGGTTCTGCTGATCCCCTGCAGTGGTGCTTATTTCAGCTGAGCGTCGGGGGAGGTAAAGTAAGCGCTGTCACAGGGGGATCAGCTGAGGAGAGTTTGCTGTACAATGAAATACATTGGCGAATCAAGTCCACAGATTTCTATAAATCCATAGGCATCCTACATTATAACCCAACAGGTCCACGTTTGCCAGAAAATCACCCCACATTGCCAAGTTTGCAGAATCCAATCATCTTTGATATACTTACGGTATTTCCTTCTACGCCCGTTTGAGATTCCTCCTCTTCAGTGTCAATTTAGGAAGGCTCCCTTCACCTTAGCTGCTCCTCTCTTATAGGATTGGGCATCATCATTAGGTTCATATGTAACTCTCTCATAACCTTAAGGGCCCTCTACAGAATAATTCCTTGTTCATACAATCGTTCCCTTCTACCATAGAGTGCAATGGCAGGCAGGGTATATTGTAGCAGGGCACAGACAGAATGTATTGGTTTGTAATTGCTCACATTGGCTTATATGTAAGTCTAATATCTGTGAATGCATCTCCTATGTATGTATCTCTTAAAACCCACACAAAAAATACACTGGTGAAGCTCATGGAGGGAAATGTATAAAATGCAATTACGGTAAATATGCAAAGAGCCTAGTTCCTTGCTGTATGGAACGGCAAATAGTACACAGGAAGAAAATATGTTTTAATGTCTGAAGAAAAGTGATTTCAATGTATTTATTTTTAAATGGGGGTGTTGAGGTAGACAAGGCTGTATTAGAGATGTTTGACCAGAACAAACATCCAGAATTTAAAGTTATATTATAAGTTTTAAACTTGCCCTAGGTGCCAAAATAGGTCAAAAACAATTCCACAACCAATAGAGCAACTCCCTGGCTGATTGACAGCTACAAAAGCCAATCACAATAAAGGCAAAGGAAAATGTTTGAAAACATGGTTTGCAGTGTAGTGCCAGAGAAAATATGTACATGTTGCCTACACATAGTGGATGTAGACCATAATGATCAATTCCACTTTATGTATCTTTATTTTTACATAAACCACTGCAGCTCTCTGTAAGAAGAATGGTGATAATTGTAATTTCTAGTTGTTTTGGTAAGGTTGCAATTAGTGGTTTATCATTATAAAATACCATGGTCATATGGCATACAAGGATTTTGAATGCCCCTCAGCTTTGTCAACTCTGTGAAATGCCTATTGTCCCCCCGTCGTCACATGACTTTCTGAGATCTGTGAGCCTTGTTTAAGTCCCCTATTTGTATTTGTTTGTCAACAAGTGATTTGAAAAGCATATAATGATTTGTATAAGGACAGGCAAGATATTTTCTATCATATGCATTCTAAGAAGGTAAGTAATTTGATATGTAAAGAAAATAAATGGTGCAAGATTGTTAGTTTTATGCGCATCATTTAAATGCACACTGGAAAAAGATTGGTTCAGCCTAAAAAAAGTGGCTGCATGAAGTGTGTGAAGGATCCACGAACAGTTTAATGAAGAAGGAACACTTGATGCACCTTAGATGCCATTTCATTGCAGATTATCTAGATTTTTCACTATTTTAATGATCAGGCAAGTATTTGGCAGCGTGGCTCACCTTTCCGTTCTCTTTCTGGGTGCATCCTGAGATAGCCGCTCATTCAGGATACGTGAGGCCTACATTTCCATTACCTATAAAATGCTTATCTCACACTTTCTAATTACTGACTTCCTATTAATCCATTGTAGTTCTGCCAGGAATGAAGGGGTTAAATAATTAGGGTCACACTGAAATGACATCATGGAACATAGTTTGCTGAAGACGGATGTGGAGGGTGAATCCTCAGTAGCCAGTTCATGTGAATATGTAAAGCATATGAAAGAGGATTCTTTTTATTCTTTATTGATTGATCTTTACTACAAAACTTCTGCAGACAAATAACTTACCAGAAATGGATATGAAACTGCATAAGTGTACAAAATGAGGCTTTTTGGTATTCATCGTTAAGTCTCTTTCTCTGATTACATCTGGGGGAGCACTGAACCCTGGGGCTGTTATAAACTTAGTCAGGAGTGGAAGATAATATCAGACCAATCACACTAACTATATGTACATATATATATATATACTTATAAATGTCCCTAAATTCATATCAAGAAGTCTAAACAGATTCTTTTGTAACAAAAGACAAGACTAGATTAAAGTACCATGGTGGAACCAGAAACACTTAAGGTGACTGAATGTGGGGAACCCCCTACAAAATCTTACAGAAATAAAACGACTGAACAAGGCACAGAAAACACAGACCATCTTCCAGGGCACTTAAAATAAACTGAAGAGAAGCAGGGATTGCAGGTGGGATATGGCAAGTGTGATTGATGTAATATCTTTTAAGTGCCCACTCTCAACCAGGCCTACTAGCTACCCAAAGGTCCAGTGTACAGATGCTGCCAATAACAAACAGCGAAAATAGTTTTTTTCCTAAATCTGTTTAAAAAGAAATAAATTCAAGAGAAAAGAAATGAATGAATGAATGAATTAATTAATTAATTGTATTGCTAGGTCTGTGGGTCCTGTAACTGTACAGACATTTTGCAGGTTGGAATCAATGGATGGAGTAGGGATGACTACAGTTTACCTCTATCAGCATTATGACAGACTGCTCTCTAAAAATGGGTCTAGTTTTATCTATTGTTTAGTAAAGTTAAACAAAAGGTTTAGCAAGTTTTATGATATATTTAACTCTGTCTATTTACATTAGCTTGCAGTGTAATTAATCCAGGGATCAGTCTGTCTGTCTTTTCTGCTTTCGGGTGATCAGAGGTCACTAGTCAGCGAGATGTAGCCGTCCGTATACAGCTCCGGAAACCCAAAACAGAGAGACCCTCTGTGGCGATATAGATAGATAAATAGATAT